>JAIPRK010000484.1:0-191489 GCA_025469195.1 Chaitophorus viminalis
TAATAATAATAATAATAATAATAATAATAATAATAATAATAATAATAATAATAATAATAATAATAATAATAATAATACTAATAATAATAATAATAATAATAATAATAATAATAATAATAATAATAATGGTCCTTGCCGAATAATAGTAATGTTTAAAGCTCGATGCACGTAAGTATAATAAATATGTTAAGTGCGTACATATGTATATATATATTCCCTCCCTCACCGATCGTCGATCACGATGTCTGACGTACCTATATCTACCTATCGTTAAACCACATATACTATATTCGCTTCTTTGCAACAACACGTGCGATTTTATGGGCGCATCGTAATAATCTAAATACCAATAAAAAAAAAATTTAAAAAAAAAACAGTAACCCGATGTCCTCTATAACCCATTGCATATAACATATTACACGCATTTGAAGGGTGCGCACTGCGCAATGTTCCATTCACAATCGTACATACATAATATACTTATACGTTACGCTAAAACGGATTCCACGACTCCACTTATTATCTTTACATTATTATTACAGTTGACGCCACTTATATAAGACTCGCGGATATAATATTAAGGTTCAATCACTTGTAAAGATTGTCTAAACAGTCCAGACACGTATCCAGATAAATATTAAAGAAAAGTCAGTTTTGTAACACTCATATTTTGCTCGAGGACCCCATACAAATTTCGCAAAAAAATAAATACATTTATGATAATATTTTAAAATAAATAAATTTAAAGAAACAAATGTTTAACAGAGGCTTTAGAAATGTTGAGGATTACATTTGGATTGTACATTACCCACAAAGCACTAAGATAATATACGAGTACAAAATGCCAAAATAATTAAATTAAATGGAAAGTAACAAAAAACAAACAAAAACAATAACAAAATTTTAATAAATAATATCCAAGGTATTGTACTACCAAGAGTTCAAGACTGTAGTAAACCGTCGAATATCTATTTAACAAACTTAACTACTCTTTGAAAACAATTTGTTCAATAAAAAATTAAAGAAAATATGATTTTTTTTTTCATTTAAAAATTTTTTTTTTTCGATACAAAATGTGTGTGAATTATAACATACAATATGCATAATAGCAAAGTTAATTAATAATAATGTTTAAAATAATAATAATGCAGCAACAAATAATAAATAGTAAGTATGTATGCACTATATTACTATAAGACATTAGTACTTAATAATCCACAAAAAAACATTGTCCCGTGATGTTCTGAAAAATTAATTTCACCTTACTTTTAAAAACTCCAAAATACAAGTATTATTAATTATTATAATAGTATATATGTGTATTTAGTGATAAATAAATAATAATACATACGAGTAAGTTAGGTTAGGTTAGATAACCGATCAGATGGATATTTTTTTAGAGTCTGAGTGAAATTTTAGTAAACATACAATTATGTGCCTTATACTGGAATTAAAAAAAAAAAGGATCATAAACTATACAGCAGGTGAACCCGCACTATGAAATCCATAATTCAAACCGATCTCAACTAAGCTAAACGTATATTATATTTTCATTTCAAGCGCATCATATTATGCGTTTTACACGTACTTACATGACTTTATTACATTCCAACGTACCGCACCAATAATAGAAGATAGTAAACATGTAGTACCGTTATTGAAAATGGCATATAATGTATACTGTGCACAATCAACTGGTACTACCATGTTTATTGATTAATGTGTTTTAATATGTTTTTTTTTTTCCAGCTCAGGCTTGATTTCATTCATTTGTAATAAAACGCGTGGAAAATAAATCACATATCAATTCTTAACAATAAGGATATAATATGATTAAACTGATCAGCGGGTAGTCAATGGAGAATAATGAATAAAAGACTATTAATGTTTTGAAAGTGAATAGATTGTACTATTTATGAAAATTAATTATATTAACCCGTACCTATTACTAATATACAATATATATAGCATGTATACGATGTGATTTTACAACGATGCTATAACGCTTAGCCTTATGTTTATAATGCAGTTACGAGTAATGCAATTAATATCTATTTTTATTCCTATATTAACATTTGAAACGGATTATAAATGATTTTAATGATAATTATTCCAATGCAAGTATAATCTGAATCATTTAATTTACGTTATAAAAAAATACATGTTTAAAATTAGGCTTAAGTAGTATAATTACTTTTATAATGCACTGTATTTTATTTGAATGTTACGAAAAAAAATGTTTGAGGATTTGATTTAACAATAGCTAAGAACATCAAAATTACATATTAATATCCTATTTTGTCTATTATTTAAATATATTTAAATAATTATATGTAAATAATTTAAAATCATTAAAACGCTTACATTTTTATTAATATAGTACTAATAATAATACTGGTTTCTATATTTAATAATAAGTTTAAGTAACCTCATTATTTTACAATAATGCGAATCATTAATAAATTCAATTATATCACCCAAGTAAAAAACAATACAATTAATATGAGGTTTATTATAAATTGTTTGTACCTAGTTTGTTTTAATGCTAGGAAAGAAAAACTATCATCAGTCTGATATTTATATGCGTATTTACCCATCGCTTTAAACGTGCTTGTTATAAGATAACTAGCTTTTTACAAAACGATTAATATATTACATATATACATATATACATATATATATATATGTAGATATATAGATATACACGTAGCATCATTGGATCAAAAGTCGTACATACATATTATATTATCCTTTGTTTCCATTAATATTTGGTAGTTGGCAAAAACGTGTGGTGCCTACTTAATGGTGATCATTTTGAATGATAAATCTACAATCAAATATCATGGTTTTCAAATTATCTTAAAATTTTAATACACCACCATCTTCTATCAGACACAACTATAATGTGTAATGAACTAATGACCTATTTATGATAATAATATTATACTCGACCGACAAATTCTGCAACGCATGTACATTAAATTATACTATATTATACTTATTACTGTGAAGCCAATGTATGTACAATGTCGAATAATTTTGACACACCTATATAATATAATACATTAATACATTGCGATCCTGCAGTCCACCTCTATAGCATCTCCGACAATGTTTTATCTAATCTTTTCACGTAAGTATAAGATATTATTACCTACGTGTTCAAATGCGCAATTCAAACACGTGTTGGTACGTATTACGATAATATGATATTGTACTTTCCACGGCGTTTATTACCATAACTTGCATTTTATTGTAATTTTTAAACTACCACATTGGCGTCCGCCGAGAAAAGACCTAACAGTGCTTACTCAAAAAAATTTAAACTAAAAATACATTCCAAATCATCTGGTAAACTTAATGGGGGTACACAGTTTGAAAAATATTTTTGTTGTTTTGAAAATCGTCACATTGAAAAGCTTATACTAATGACATATTTTCGGCACTGTATACTATATTTTATATACGTAAGTAACTTATTCGTATTGTACTTAATAATTATATTATCGTCAAACCATTGCAGATAGCGAATGTCCTCGTGAGTGTGCTGTGTGTTAGATATATGAACCCATGAACGTTTAGTGATATGTTGACATTCGCAAGTGGTCGTTGACATTTATATCAATCATATTGTTTAATGTTATCTCATATTATTACAAATACTTTACAATACGGACTTTACAGAAATTTGTTGACAAAATGGGATATCATAAAAGAACCATGCTTATGTACCGGTGGGATTGTGGGACTTTGTTATTTTTAAGTAATTCAATGACGGGTTTCATGAGTTCATGACCCTTTGAATTATATTTTAACCATAGCAAGATAGCGTTTGGGAGATGTCGTTCGAACGAAGAATTATAGTTTTAATCTTCATTAATAAATATCAATAAATTACAAATTAGTATTATATATACTATGGGTTTAGCACTGATAATATTCATCCGGAATTCGTCAGTTGTTTCGATGATGATATTGAACTGACAAACTTGTACATGCGGTGTCAGTTATATTTGCAATTTACATATTGATTTGTTGTGTTTTTGTATAAATGGTTCTTCTATGCTGGACGACTATTTTCTAACTATATGTTAGTAAACACGTAAACACCGTATGCGTTGTAAATATTGTAATACAATTATAATGATGTAATGGCTGCATCTGTTACACTTATATATATCGAATTAATCCTTTTGATTAAAATATTATCACAGGAAAAAGACAGACACAAAATAAAAAAATAAAAACACACATCATTTAAGACTAATACTCATTTCACTCAGTATATAACATGAAAAATATGAAAGACACAACATATCATCAATTTATTCAACTAAGCTATATGTTGGCACAAAAGCACAATTTTGGCATTTTTTCTTCCACGAGAACAAAAAAAAAAAACTATAAAACCGGAAAAGGATCTAGAACAAATAGTACAGTCTATAAGTAAGTACCTATATAGAAATAATAAAATAAAAAACGAATGTACAAATATGTAAATTATTCGATAATATACATTTTTTTAACAGTTCTCCATCCCATAACGTGTACTTCTAATTAATTATTAATAGAAAAATAAATTATCACAATCTTGTGATTTTTATTCGCATCAATCAATCGCCAAATAGCTATTGTGCATTTGTCAACAAACATCTGTAAATATCCGCGCACTGTGAGATATTTGTAAAGAAAAAAAAAATAGACAACATTCACCAATACAATCGGTACAATGTCAACAACCACCGGTTATTGTAGACACTCACCGCTAAGCTGCGCCATATCATATTATATAGTATGTACCTATATGATCATGTCCGGCAGGCGGCAGACGTATAACAAGTAACGATAACAAGACGATATAATAATTGGACCACGGTGGCCCTTGTACACGATATATAGATGATACCCGAGACGCTCTTTGGTCATAACCTCGGGGCTGAGGCGGTTACCATTGCACTGTTGTAGCGCTACCGCGTTACCCCCACACACACACGCACACACACGCACACACACACGTGCGAGTTGATTGGGTTGTATTATTACTTATTAGTGTACACATATAGTATTTAGATGTGTGTAACGGCCGACAGGCACGCGATCGTATCGGAATGTCATTATTATTAAACATGTACGCACTTGTATAATTTTCTCGTTCTAAAAAGCGCGCGCGCACACGCACACACAATTCTCTCGGTCCTTACAAATCACTGTAATTTCGACGGTCCGTGTGGGCATATATACACTCGCGTATCATACAGGTACCTAGGTATATATTATAATGCATGAAGTCTGTTAACAATGCGATGTACACACGCGTTGGCCATCTGTCCGCAATCGAGCGAACGCGTGCCCTACATAATGTAATATTTTCCGGAACACGCCCCCGGCGGCTGGCGACCATGTATATGTCGGGGAGTGTTAGTATTATTTATATACATATATTTTTTTCAGTAAATGATTTTTGATTTTTTTTTTACGCGATTATATAGTAGTTTATAAACACACACACACACACACACACACACACACACTCGCACGTGGTCGTCATTAAGAGCGTTGCCGTAAATGCACCCGCCGATCAGAAAATATATAATGAAAAACAAACAACAGAACAGCGGGTAGTTTTACGCGTATAATGTTATATGTTGTAAATGTAATATAGTCGACGACGATTACAACGACCGTTTACTCACCCTAAAACGATAACCATTATAATACAATATTCTATCGATCTTTTTATCGCACTTTATCTATCCAACGTAAATTTTATCGACGTTAAAGCCTTTTTTTTCTTTTCATCGTTATGACGATTGTTTTTCGCCATAGAAAATGTTTTTTTTTTTCCCATTCGCACGTCATTACGTGTACTTATATATATATATATATTTATATGTGTGTGTATACGACGACGGGGACAGATCAAAGGACTCCCCAGATCACATCGCATTTTGTTATGATAATATTATCCTGTTTAACGATCACAATATTGCATCAATATACAACATGTAAAACAGTAAAAGTCGTCGGTTGGGGGAAAATATTTTGAAAATAAGGTGACGACAAAAAGTCACGGGATAGGAACGTATTTTGTTTAACCGGAAAATATCATTACCCTTTCGCGGTATAAGGTTACATTACGGTATAAAGGTTAAAATAATAATATTACCAGACTTCTATTTGTTCGTGTATTTCAGAACATTGTATATGCTTATATACCTATACAAGCGGGCGCACTAACTTATATAAGCACAACTAACGATCAAATTTTTTTGTTTTTCAATATTTACGTCGATAAATAATAATAGTATTAATACAAATCGTGCGTACAATACATCTACGTGTGCTATGTAAACACAAATATTTTATCGGCGTTAAAATGACATGTATATTGCGCGTATATTATATTATATATAGTGTTGTTCGCTGTATAAAATATGAACGTATTATGTATTAAAATATGTTATATAGTTTTCAAGCGTTCAACGTTCTGTATTAACTATATGTATATGATATAATATTGTAACCGCAGTTGAAACACACGCGTATATATTTATATACATACATATATACACCCCGCGTGACCAATGCGTGTACAATGCACATAGGATATAACGTACATTTCACAGAATATTATTTATCAATATTCGATTTTTAATAGATATGAAAACGAATATACCATTACAATATATTATTTTATCGCAACGAAATGAAATTATTACCGTCGAGGTGTGGGAACGTTTCATAGTGCACGCGCATACACATTGACGCATTTCAACAACTGCATTATAATAAATGTATGATATAATATATTACATAAATTATTATTATGACTATTAGTGTTCACTACAATATTATTATTAGGTACATGCAATACTTATATAGCATTATGTTATTCACGTGTGACGTACGGCCTTTATTTTTAAGGCCGACCAAATTTTAATCGTAAAATAATGACCGCATGCAACAATTAATGAAAATTGAAAAAATTGAAAGGGTCGAACACGTTCATATATTTTTGAATGTTTTGTTCAAAGTGGTATGATAATTAAAAATTAAAATTTGCTAGGGAATTGGCTAGTTTTTTAAAGAGGCCCATTAATAAATGATCCGGTAAACTTCTCTAAAAGTTTTTATGTCCTCTTTAATTTTTAAAAAAAACTGCATAATGATTGAATAAATAGTTTCGAAGCCAACTCCTTACAAATGTACCGTTTATTTCCACTTTAAATTTTATATAAACAGATTTAAAAATAGGTCACTGACTATATTATATGCCTAAAATAACTTCTAAGAACATAGGAATAGTAAATAAAGCATCTAGACTTCAAGATATGCATAAACATATGAAAAATATGGAACAAATTTCATATTTTTAGTTCGGTTATAACTTTTAACTTAGAAACCTCTTGGACTTATCAAAATAAATAATATGCAAATTATACACACGTCACGAACCATGGTCCATGGATATCCACATTATTGTTTCAAATATAAAATATGTAATATTGTACATTATGCGATCAGAGTAAATGTATATATTTATATATATATATATATTATATACATTTTATTTTTTTTCATTTTTATAGAAAATCATATTTTGTGCCAACTAACGACGAGAAATTAACCGTTTAAGATCAGTTAAACGGAAGTCACTAATACAAGCATATTGCATATTTTGATATCACACCATATTGTTTATATATATTTACCATATTGTATTATACATACTATACGTATACGTACATTCTCGGAACCAGCAGCAATAACGGGCTTAATTTAGTCGACGTTTGAAACAATGCTCCGCCAAAGGGTGTCTAGCAAATATAATATAATGTCATATACACATGTATATGAATTATACACACATATAATATATATGCAACATCATATACCTGTCATCGTATATATATATATAAATACTATTTCGCGAATTATATGCTGTTTGTGCGGTATGCTATATATGCGGACAAAAACCGTATGTAAACGCATTTTGCATCCGCTTGCAAAACGAGAGTGCGTTCCTTTTCGAGGTTGTTGCTCCTCGTATTCGCGTCTGACGCCCACACGTAAACCTCTGCCGATAACAGAAATAATAAAAAATAAATAAAATGAAATAAAGAACGAAAACGGAAAAAGAAGAATAGAACCGCATTATTATATTATCGGTCGTATGGAATAAATCATAAAAAATACCAATTGTATGCAAAGCTTGTCTTCGTCGTCGTCAGCGGTGCACTAAACGCGTGTATACGCTTACCTATATACTTTTCATGTATATTGTATATATATATATATATATATATATATATATCATAGGTACATCTCTTATGTATATGCCTATATACATAGCATGCGAAAGACGTCATCGTGGGACCCATAAATCCCCCTCATCGGAAGCTCGCGCGCATTGATTCATTCCGGCCGATCATGCGGCAGACGTTGTAAAAATGTAAACACTCGGGTTTTATATCAAATATTATTATTGTCAAACCACTATTACGTTCAATAAATCCGCCACGATAAACGGCCGTTATTCTTTATGTATTTATAATATATAAATCTACCAACTTGCAACAGGTACATTCCACGTACGCTTGCGCGCGTATAACTCTCCAACTCTCCACTGCACTATACTATACACACACACACACACACACACACATATATATATATACGTATAAGACATAGAATATTATATTATATATATATCATACGTATCTATATACAAATACTATAATCCGAAGTAGTAATAAAAATGTTATAGCGCACTGCAAAGTGCGTTTTTTTCGGACGTTCTATATTAAATATTATTTATTGTACAAACCGTACTATATTACGAGGATGTATATTATATATGTATACGGCGTACGCAGACATATGGCGTATTATATGTATCGTACGTAGACGAGCGGTCGCGCCGCGTACAATAATAAAACAAAATTTCTAAGACAACAAGAATTTCATACGCACGAGAGAGTGCACTCGATCTGTGTACAGGGTGATTGAAATTAGAGACATTATACGGCATGTACTTTTCTCATATGAAAATATACGTCAGATAGTTGATACAGGGTTTCATAAAATATTATTAGTATAGTCAATCATTTTAGCCACAGTTTTCACAGACATAGATTTTTAAAAATCAAACGGCAATTCTTACAGGTATCTCTTTATCACGCAAATATAGTTTTTAAATAAACTCTAATGATAAAAAAAATAAATGTTTTAATTCAAATATCTCTTAACTTTAGAGTGCGTGGTTGTTAAAAATTGCATCTGTTGTTTTCATTAATAAAATGTCACGGCGCACTATTTTCTAACCAGAATTAATCCGTACTCATCATATCGGAATATCATAAATTTATGAAAAAAATCTATTTTATATTACTTGTAAATATAATAATTTATATTAAACGTGTTTCACGTATCGTAGATTAAGCCAAATATAATTATTATTGACAATAATATGAAAATTCGTTCATAGTAGCAACATATAATAGATAATAACACTAACAAGTACTGTTAATTTTAAAAACTAACCAACTCATATCTATACAATTATACATCACAAGTTAGAAATAAAATAGAACACATTGCCAAACTTCCAGAATCTACTATATAATCATACTTTTTTTTTTATATACATATATCTGTGTTTTTTTGCTACACAAAATATGTAAAATGTGTACTCAATACACATGTTTAATACCTACACAGAGTCTATTCATATTCGACGTTACAAAATATGTTAAAATATTAATACTTTAAGTACCTACTGATTGAAAATATATTTTCAAAGTACTCTGATTTATGTTGTATTAATTATGGATAATTTCTATTTGGTGTACATTTATTAGACAGGGTATACAATTAATTTCATGATTACAAATTGTATTTTCGTATACATGGCGCAAAACTCAATAATTTAATTACTTTTATTAAAAAATCATAAAACATTGTCTTAATGTATAGAGCTTGCAATTTTGGCACATGTTCTTTTACTATGTACATCCAAAAAACACGTTTTCCAATTGTCATGATTTCTCTTTCTTTCACTAAATACAATTATCGTTCGGATTCTATGCACTTTCAGTTCACCGATTCACCTAACGTGACACTGTATTTTATGTATATTTATACATACATTATACTACGCAAAATAATTTTGTTGTATAACATTTAGTTTTTCTCTGACAATGCGTTTTTACAATAAGCATTAAACATATAATATTATTACTTTGTATTAGAAATCTACATTTATGACGCATTTACACCGCAAATATGTGGTTATTGCGGCTTCTTTAGTGATTCTCAGTATAGAGAATAAACACTAGACCACAATTTATATTATAATACAACTGTAAAATCCACAAGATGTTAACTGTGTACAAGGGCTGAAAAAAATGAAAAATACAGGTGAAACAAAATATTGTACGATACTTTTAACTTTTCACTGGAAATCAGCTTATTTATGGCGGGTTTTGAATACTGCGGTGAAAGAAAAAAAAATTGAATACGTTTAAAAATTGGAAAAAAATAATGAATTGGTCACGCAAATATTATATAGTTTTTGCGTCAGACTTATGTACAGCTGTAAGTATACATAGTATAATATACCAATATATGAGTTTCAAATGTAAACGGATACCATATAATATTGTATAATATATATATATATATATATATATATTACACTTACATATTTATGACATCTTTATTGTAAAAACATATATAATATAGACACACGTATTAGTTGCGATGATATTAAATCCTTTGTGAAAGCAATAATCGCGTAAACTTTACTCGTAATTATGGGCACGAGTTATGATAATGACCGTGCGCTCGGTCATTTCATGTATCATATACAACATATTATTAATACGCGTATATAGGTATGAAACGTTATACCAGGGAAACTATAAACAGTAAAAGTTATAATATTTTATGATATCGGGTTGTTGAAAACCCAAAACGAACACAACGATCGTAAATCGTTGGTATATTTCATTTTAAAAAAAAAAAAACTAAAAAAAAAAAAAAAAAAAAAGGACGAACGTTCGAGGACAATGTAGAAAAACGACTTCTGGTCGGCGGCGTTCAATAAAACGCGATTCGGGCGCTCGCGGAGGGCATCCGTGTTTTATATATAATATTATACGGTTTTATGACATATTTATTGTAATAAAGAGTCGTAGAAAAAATGTAAAATAATAATAATAACAAAGATTCTCCGAATACGCTGCAGCATCGAGCGTTATGGTAGCCGTACCTCGTTAAAACGTTATTAGTGTGTGTGTGTGTGTGTGTGTGTGTGTGTGTGTGTGTGTGTGTGTGTGTGTGTGTGTGTGTGTGTGTGTGTGTGTGTGTGTGTGTGTGTATGTGTGTGAACGCCAGGAGGTTCCGGACAGCCGACGGGACAGCAGAAGTAGCAATAAACGTGTCACCTAAACTGGTGCTAATATAATGATCACCGGTGGCCTGCCCCGTGTATTTTAATCCGCCCGCTGATATATCGTAGTTCGTCGCGAGTGAAAAAAAAACCAACCCATCATACGTAACGTGAAAAAATAAAAAATTAATACCCGTCACCGAACATCATATAATGCGAGGGAAACTGTATTTATTTTTTTCTCCTCTACCGAATACGCGTACCTATATACACATATTAATATACGTATACTACGATATAATATAATATGTGTATTATATTTATGACGACATTGTTAATTAAATTTGACCAGGGTGGTCCGAGGAGAAACAATTTTATAACATTATATGCTTACTTTGCATATATACGTTACGTGTGTACGAGTTTCGACTGTATTATAATATTATCCCACATCATGTGTGCGCGGTGAAACGGCGGCAGTGGCGACGGCGGTGCCAAGAACGCGCGGAGACTTAAACGGTCGTGATAAACGTGTATAAATGACAGTTGAAATGCGAATAATTTTACCGTTGTCGTATATAATATAAGTCTCACTCCAGCAACAGGTACCTTTCTACATATTATTATAATAGTATTATATGCAGTCCACTTTATACAGTATTAAGTGCAAGGTTTGATGATAATTTATGCTGTCGGTTTGAAACACATACGCGCACATACGCGTTTTTTACATGCTTATTATGATATGGCACCTATATGTTACAGATGGTGGAGACAAATAATCGGAATATGACTGGATTTTTAATATTCTGCAGCACAAAGCTCAGACTCGATAGAAATTATTTTATAATAACTGTATTATAACTTATAATAATATATACTGCAGTGGCAATAACTCAAGTATTATACATAATATAGTCAAATCATCCCTTCAAATGGTTATTGTTTATGTTGATTATTATTTATATATATACAGTATACTTGCACAAGTTGAACTGCACTAATTATTTAAACCAAAATATTTGAATTGAACTCGGGGTAATATATATATATTTTATAGTAGAATTACAACGATGTTTTTTAACACGATTAGTAAATCATTTAAATACAAGGAATCTTGAATACTTAGCATTTCTACGTATTAATGGTAATAAATTAAATATATAAATTGTAACTATATTCGTTAGTTATTGAACCACAATAATTCATAATTATCACAACTCACAAGCATTAATTTCGAAAAAGAATTTATTTTATATTATAATAGACAAATAGACTATGGTTTAAGAAAAATTTCTAATTTATGTTTATATTGTAGTTATTTATAAATTTTCTAAGCTTTAGTGCAATTCAAATATTATTTTAAGTGCATTACGACAAAATAGCTGCAATTTGTCCAGCTTACAATGGTTTTGATTTTTATTTGTCCTTTCTGATTTGAGTTGTTACAACTCGGCTGCATTGTATAAACATTTTCCTGATGTTCCTTATTGAAGAATATACTACAATGATATTTCTGGTCTAATCACATACGAATATATTAAACGATGAAAGAGAAAGGGGGAGAGAGAGGGCCGAAATCGATCACACGCTGTACAATAATAATTGTATGGGACGAAAAAAAAAAAAAATTAGTCATCATTAATTTTGTAGACGCTTTTTAATAATGCTGTCACAAATGTGCGTATACATTAAAATAATATTATGTATACACACAAATGTACCGATATAATACAATGCGTATACACGAAATATTATGCGTTTTAATCAACATTCCAACGTGATTTAACATTTTTCTCCACCTTTGGTCCCGCTCGCGCCGTATATAATACACTCTCTTATTTCGTCTATTCTTTATAAAATATTCATTGGATATTAAACGGATCATGTTTTCTGAAAACAATAAGGGCTTCAGGTGGCGGTAGCCACCTTTTAAGGGGAGCTCCCTGCGCACTCTATCTCTCTCTCTCTCTCTCACCCTGTACCACTCAACTCTTTCCATATCGATCATTAAACGCGACGGGGTGCACGTTCATTAGTAAATATATTATATACGAGTATATATACACATCTACGCCGTCGAGTTACTGCTGCTGCAGCAGCCGCAAACTTCTCACAAGAGAACGTAAGCTGTTTGTTTTTACGTCTTTGGTTTTATTATTGTTTTTATTTTCTTTGGTCGCACGCCTCGGGGCAATGTGCTTGAAAAATCATTTTCAAATTACAACTTTTTCACATAAACATAACACATGTATATATTATTATTTATTATACATGTGTACCATGTACGTACGCGTATTATAACTTATATTATTATACATATTATGCGGACTACATACCATGATGGGTACAAACAATTAAATGTATACTATAAAAATATGTATGTGATGTATAACCGTCGTCCAAGGAAGCCGTAACAGTGTACGAATATGATATTAAAAAGAACGGATGGGCCTCGCTTTGCTGTACAGTCGGGGGTGGAGTGCACCTCGTTTATAGGATAGGTCATTTTTACAATGGATTCGTTAAATTTGAATGCAATGATAGATATCATTGTATACGAAAAACGATTCTGAACGGAGTTAATATGTTTGTCTAAAATGTGTATATAATAATATAGTATTTTATATTTAAATTTAATCATAATACAATTTCGTAAACATTTACATTTCAATCAGTCATAAAATTTTTTCTTCTAAGTCCGGTAGAAATTTTTTCATATATTTGTGAAGATTAGCTTATGGACAACCTAGTGTTAAAATTTTGAACCTTAAGTAAAAACAAAAAAAAATTTATGAATTTTCAACTACAAAATAACTTGCAAATTACTCATTATTGTAAAACCAATAGATTCCATTACTCCGTTCAGAATCTAAAAATTATATTAATAATTATTGTTTTACGTTTTTGTTACACCCGATTTCGAAATAGCCACGAACATCCATTCTCTATAATACTGCTGTTTTGTGTTGGTTTTTTTTCCAGACACTTACGTATTATTGTGGATTGACATTATCCATCGCCGAAACAATATATGCTTTATTACTTTTTATTATTGAATATATATATAAAGTGATTTCGACCCATGGAATGGTTCAGTATAATATACAATGAGATTTTTACACGTTTGTTACGTGTGGTTTATGTACCTACTATGTATTATATTAAATAAAATAGGATAGATTAAATAAAACCACCCAAATATCACCAAAAAAAATTGTTCTCACTTCACTCGGTATACTCTATAACTCAATTGAGAATTACAGAGGAAAAACATATTTTACCGGAATATTAGTTTGTATTTCACATTTAGCATTCAACAACCGAAAGCAAATCTCTTAAAAAAATAAATAAAAATTATTGCTGCAGAGTGCATGACATTCAACTTGGGGTTATACTAGTGAGTCTGATATTGATGTAATTGTAATACCACTCTGTCATAACACTGCCTTTCGAACCATCACTTCAGCCTACCAGTTTGAAAGAAACGATATGCAATTCACTGATATATGATATGATTTACAGTAGCAATCGAAATATAGAGGTTTATCATCGCAAACATCAGACAATAAGACGTTAAGAAATATAAATAATTAGAGTACGGATGTTGTAGTAGTAAAAAAGAAGTAAAATTGATAGCAGTATTGACTAAATCATATTATATAGCATTATAGCAATTACTAAAAGATACCAAAAATTGCGCTTATAAAATTAAAAATTGTGCTGAAAAATAACAACGTTAAAATTACATTTACTTTTGTATTTTAATAGTTATAAGTTATAAAATGTTTAAATTCTAAAAAAAAAGTATTTTATTTAAAAAACTGTTTAAAACAAATTTTAATCTGGATACTAGATGACCATTATTGCCTATTGACTATTGCATTGTATATATAAGTGTATACATTGAGAATATTTCATGGAATTTTTCCAAACCATTATAAATGTATTTAAAAAAGTGAAATTACATGAATATTTTTTTAAAATAGTTTAAATAGTTTTATAAACGAGTAAAGTCAACAAAATTGCTATAAAATTGACAAAACTTCGAAAATTGCGAAAAATTGTACTTAAAAATTTTAGATTTGAATTCGCGCTTACACCCAACGAATTAAAAACTTACTTAGCAATAAATTGGAGCAGTAAAAGAAAAGTTGCAAATACTACAACATTCGTGCCTTATAGATGATAATCATGTCAATAAATGGCCATCTAATTAGTTATAACATCAGACGTCATAAGTGTCTGAAGCTATATGACTTAGTTTAAAATCTAAATATATACAATTGAATCGCTTATTACAGAAACCCCATAAATGACAGAAATTGTAAAATAACTTTATTTTTATTTTCTTGTATTCTATTAGTAGACGCATCGATTTGTGCAGAAACCCCATAATATGTCCGTCATATTTATGCGTCCAATCGTGTCTTTGAAATTATTTTTCACCACATTAGCATAGGAAAATGAGAAGATTTTATCAATTTCTCGAAAGTTTTAATTTCTGGACTTAAGTGATTCAATTATGGATCTTTTAAATAATAAAGCCCTAAAGCATTAAAAATAAATAAATTAATTACCTTTAAATTAGTCACTTGCATGAACTAATTGTCAATTTTGAGAATCGGAGTAGAAAATCTCGTCTAAGTAATAATAGTGGGATCAGAACGATTCTTTATTATCATATTAACTATTAAACAAAACGCTGTTTGTTAAATGTCCTACGATTTTGAGTAATATCGGCTTCAGGAGTACTAAGTGTCAATGCAAGTCACATAACGTCTATAATTGGCTGCAATAAGTATACCTGCAGCAAGTAAAGTGTAAAGTGTTGTTCTACATTGTACACCCATCAGTAAAATTTTATTTTATAACAAGGTACATTAACAATCAATCGCATTTCAATTTTTTCCCTGGGAATAATACAGTTCCAGGTTCAACAAATTGTTAAATTTAGAACTGTTTCTTTATACTATTATTGTCATATTATTTTGTGATACTGTACTACACTCAGAATACTCTTTTCCCTTGCGGGCGTTTCTATATTAATAATAAACAAATAAATAAACATAATATGAGGTACACAACTAACCTGACCCTTACGTATTATATTATTATAATATATGTGTTATGGTTATTGTACAATAATAATTATTTTCACGCTATAACCATTTTTGAAATTCCACAGAATTATTATAATACATTAACGCTATGTGTATAGTGTATAGTGTAGAGGTACCTACATATTTCGTAGCATATACGCGCGCACATCGTGGGAATGACGAGTTCCTAAGGATGCCAAAGTGTCATATTAATCTCCCTTTCGTAATAATAATAATAATAATAATAATTTTATTTCATTTTTTTCCTTCTTATTCCGAGCCGATTGACTTATGGTATATAAGCTTCAGTAGGCCCGGAGGCCGGGGAATCAAAACATACAAGACGTATTCGCCCGTTCGGATAATGTTGCGGCGAAACAATGTAAACCGGAGCCTCGTGATAAATCACAGGTTTTCGAACAGATATACGATTAAAATGAAAAAAAAATAACACGAAAATAAAAACAATATATACACGCACACACACGCATGCGCACGTGTACTTATACTATACATGCTCGAGCACACACACGTACATACATAGTACACATACATACGCTATATTACACGAGTATGTAGAATTCCAGTGGCCTCGGGCCTTGTCGAAGGCCCCCCGGTGAGCCGGTAACCGACGCTCCGAATAATTGGAAAACGTTATAATGAACGCCGTAATTTATGGGTCTACCGGACGATCGATATGATGTGACCGTGTGGTTACCATACCTGTTCCGTCAACTTTTGATCTACATATTACACCGAAAAGATATCTTGAATTCAATCAATTACCTACACACTTTAATATTTCTTTGTCATCAAATTATTATAAACGTTATTGTACCGGGTATTGGGTGATCAGAATAATACTTGACAGTGGTTCTCTCAAACAAATACAATATATAATATATAATACATATTAAATATGTATATAGTTGTGCCATAAACCAGAATAATTTACTATAGTGAAATAGTGTAAGCTATACAATAATTATTAGCAAAATTTACATTTTGATTTATTTGATTTACTACATTTTTCTGTATTTTGCATGCTTAAAGAGAAAACCACCGTCACATACAATAATTCTGATCCTCGGTATACGAGTATACACATATGTATACCTTTTTGATATTTGTCTTGTTCGAATGCGTAGGATTCATGAACAATGAACGAAAGAAAGTTGTACATTTGTTCTACATACATTATTTATTTGTACCTATATAACCTATATATACGTAATAATATAATATGTGAATGGACTATAAAGATGAGCGGTTATAGATCTTATAAATTTACTTAAATTTGTTTTTTAACAACCATATGTTTTCGTATTATTTATTTAATAGCATTAAGTTAGCATTAAGGTCGAGTTTTGGAGAGTTTTTAAAAATAATTCTAGATGCATATAGGTACATGATACGTTATACCTAATACCTATGTCTTATATAACCTAAATTACTGAATCCCCGTTATAGCCGTTTTACCACTGTTTCACATTTTTTGAAATTTTGATTTGGTAAACATACAGAGTGCCCCACGAATATGTGAACGTTGTTGACATTACGTAACCTGCAAATAATCATATATTTTTGGGATACCCTGCGTGAAGTTATAAAAATGTTTATGATTGAGTTTCGAGGGATTTAATATTCCTACACGGATTATGGAAAATGAGTAAAAACGAACGTTCAATTTCAAATGCAAATATTATTCTGGGCTCGTATAATATATACGCAATATACATAGGTATGCTGATCCCATTATAAAAATGTCCATTCACATATTTACAACCAAACTATAACACGCAACTTATTATGATCATGAATCGTTTATAAATAGTGTTTTAGTGCGAAGTTACCTATATTTAAAAAATATACCAATGCGTTATTGTCGTCAGCACTCGCATTAATATGGTAATACGTCCCGATTGCCATCGAGTAATCTCCCCAGTATGGTGCGTATTGTTTGACTAAATTCTCCACAGATATTTAAATTTTAAACGGGTTGTTGGTTTATTCGATGATTTTATATTATTATATACCTATATATACATAGTGCTTATCGTTGTACACATCAATAAATACTATACACACGCATATACTTATTATACAAAACACATATGTACATTTTGAAATTAAACAATGTCGTAAATTAATTACCAAATTAATGGACGCTTAAGTATGTAATGATTGAGAAAAAAAAAATAATACACTAATTTTTTAGGAATTAGTTGCCTATTAGTTATCCGATTAATGTCTTCTGAATGTAGATAAAAGAGAATAATGAATATTAAAATTAAAACGTGTTTTATTTTTTTATTTTTTTATCCGTATTGCTACTTACACGTTTTTCATTATATGATAAATTAAATACGTTCGAGATGTGTTCGATAAAGTTAAATGACACCATTTAAGTCTGCTGACAACGGTCATTCGGAGCATGTTAACCTTGATACGTCGTTTAGGCGAAAGGCTGTACGAGGTGTCTTTGGAAACCTAATTTTTTCCTATAATAATATAATACAAGCACGAATAGAAAAAAAATAAAAAGTTTCGAATTAACTCTACATCAACAATATACTAAAATATGTTATAATCTTTATCCAATCAACTTTATTACCTTGAATAGGTACTTAATTATTCTTCCCCATCTAACCCCATACCACAGCGAGTTATACATTATCATCGAAGAGTGAGAAGCAAATTTCAAAATGAAATATTTTCATATGACATCAAAATCATTAATGTAAGCTTAATATCACATGCATAACATTTGATTATGATTTCCATGTACTTTTGAAAGTGAGTTTTTGGCCAAGTGGTTTAAACGGAATAAACAGTTTTATCGCTGTCTAATTTAAACCTGGATCTATAGTGCCTTATCGTCTCTATAATACAAGTAACATGCGTCGCAGACGACTGCAAGATAACGATATAAATTAGTAGTAAGTCAATTGATACTATTTAGTGATAACATTAACATACTGCTGATGTATTATGTTAGGTTGCTTTTGGTATTATACTTATCTACAACTATAGGCCACACTAAGTTATACATAATTAATTTGATTTAAATATAAAACTATCTATCAAGTTTAGACACATCTTTTGGTGGTCATATTATGAACTATATATAGTTATATAGTTATCAAACTCGATCATACTCAGTTCGAATACAAAAAATAAAAAACTAAAGTTATATACAATGAAATAATACACATGTGAATAGCATTAGCATACGTTTGATTATTATAATGTGGATCGATGATGTAACTATACTAGACGGCTAAAAAGAAGATAGTGTGTGCGATGATTTTTTTTTATTTAAATTATTCAGTGAAGCAAATAATAGCTAAGACAATATAATGCGTGGGTACAATATAAAAAGACCGCCAATAACTAGAAAAGACTAGCTTTGCTGTACGCACGTATAATTTATTCTAATAAATACTTATAAAATATTATAATAATATATAATATAATGTATTGTACTTTTTTCGCATTCCATAAACATAGAAAATGTAATGTAAAATAATTCCTGTCAGCACCAGCCTACAATATTGTAAATCGGCGGCTGCTATACATGGTCAGTCAAATAATCCTTCCCGAAATGGAAACAAAAAAAATGTCGACCATACCGCCACGTGTGTATACACCAACGCAAGATTAATTACTGTTGGCGTGTGCATGTAACAGGGGTTAAAAACGGTGAACCCGTTCTTTATATATAGCTGGTAGGTACCTATATAATATACATTACACACGCCATACACACGTATACTTTTGATTTTGATTTTACTTTTTTCTACCAGTCAGCCGGCCCGCTGTTCACCGCGCGCAGCACGCGTTGGTTTACACTGTAGTATATACGCCACTTCTCCGTACACGTTATTATTATTATAATACATTATTATTACGTTTACTATTATAATATCGCGTATTGATCGATCGCTTATCAAAACAATCGGAAATTAGTGAGCCCATTGTGTCCGCACGGGTGTAAACACAGTTATATCATGCCTATCATATAGGTAACCATCACGCTCGTGTGTGTGTGTGTGAGCGTGAGTACAGCGTGCGAGCTAAATGAATACGTGCGGCAAATGAATCGGTGCTTTTCGGTTATCGCGACTGTCTATACCACAGGTGTATTCGATTCGTCGATAAACACTCAAGGCGACTACGTCGACGACTCACAATAATGCAGACCACATATATATATTACATATATATTTACCGGTAAAATGTGAACCGATATGATGTCCTGCGACTTGCACTGAAATCTCATCGAATAATCATATTTCCGAACCGAGGAGTCGACGAATCGTTCGTCTATGTTTTTCAATACACCATACTTTAGTGCACCAATTCACTTGTAAATTTGTCTAGGTAAGTCTTAACAGATTGATTTTGACTATGATCAAGTTTTGAAATTAAAAATATACTTTTTTAGTTAAATGTATCATATTGTATATGTATCAAGTAATATTAAGCGTTATATCTATGATAGTATGTTCTCTATTTCCATCCCTTGAGGGCGTTTAATTATTAAATAAATCAATAACCGTTTAATATTTTACTACACGCATTATCCACGTAATTTATTTTAGGTGTGATGACGGTAATAACCTGTTGGCTTTGATAGCTTGTTTCGATTTTAAAAACTAAATTTAGTTACGACTATCAGAAACACAGGCAATAAATCACTGATTCCCAGAGATAAGTCGGATTGTATGTGTTAAGTAAAACTGTACAGTAAAAAAAGGAACACTCATCTGTTATATATCTGCCACCCAAACATTAAAGCCCAAACTCTACGTAATTTCTAATGAATTAATAGTTTTATTTTTCTTTCAGAAGTATTAATAATTTTCATAAAAAAATTCAATCACATTATTTATCAGACATCAAATTTTTAACACATTTTACATAATTAAAAAATAATAGACTATTTTTTCTTGATTAGAACCAGTGTAAGTGGTCTAAGGAAAATATAAATTTGGGTTCAACTGATACTATATCGGGGCAAGGGTAGATAAATAAGATTCTAAATCAATTTACATGAACACAGAACTTCGGGGCAGTGGTGACGGAAAACCCTCTTGAAGCCTTAGATGAGTCGTATAATGGAAGTTGTGGCAGCAATATTCAACGGGTGTAATACGTGCATACACTATATACAAAAATATATAAATATATAGTATATTGTAAATATATTGTTAAACTATACCATACGGTACGTACGTGTCATGCTGAGGTTAGATTTTCGGCGACATATGGTTTTCGGGCGCCACGTAGCCGCTTGTCCGGGGATTTTTCGGTTTTGTCGAATTAACATAACGCAGTGGTTACATTACTACAGGCGTGTAATGCGACTGATAGAACGCCTAGCTGCACGTTATAGAAAGCGTACAATATGCGGCGTATATTAGTTGTAGATATTTGTATGTATAAAAAATAAAAAGGAATAAAAACGAGAGACGTTTATGATTAATGGCCACGATGACGGTGGCGTAGATCTCGCGCGGTAAACAACATTCGAGGGGTTATTATTATTATGTTGCCAATTGAAGAAGTCGCTTACTATTTTTTTTTTTTTTTTTTTTATTCATTTTCCCGTCGGACAGAATAGAAGAAGAAGAAAAAAAAAGCTAATTAGAGAATCAGCAGGGAGCACATAGCCAGGTGACCACAGGGGTCTGGGCTGCTGTTGTTGCAGGTTTTTTGGGCCCTTCGTCTGCCCGCGCGCGGACACGCCCTGCTACTGTAGAAGCGCTCGCCGGTTTAACAATCGTCTTTGCGGCTCGCGCGGTGCCGATATACCCCGCGAGGGACTGATTATGTTTAACAGAACTAATAAACCGTCTAATATCGCTGCAGAAGACGCGACGACGATGGAATAAAGTGCGTGTTCGGTTTTTTTTTTTATCTTATTCTCTTCGCCGATTCTTTGTCGGCGGGTGGCAAAACTGTTGGTAAGCATTTCAATGATTAAACGGTTTTTTTTTTTTTTAATATTACCTTTCACCCCGTCTCGACCCTCTATAAATGCCGATGGCGTGCCGTAGCATTTATGTATACCACTGTTCTCGCATATTAGTATTATAGGTATTACCTACTATTGTGCGTATATTTGTCTGCGCCGTGTTTACAATACGCAATACAGCAAAATCGGTACCACGTAAACGGTTCATGTACCACAATAATCGTTCGGCACGTGTACCGGATAGATTAAGGTATATAATACGTATTACCCGTTGCATAATATATATTTCGAGTTATTTCGTATACAATTTAAAAATAATATTGTAACTTTTACACCGTGCTTATGACGTATAGAAACCCGAATAAAATATTCATACTTAATAGTATCTATGTGCTTTTCTGAAATTGACTAGTAGGAGTCTATATTAAATACTCGTATTTATAATATCAAAAATAACTGACGAGCAAATGAAACAACGGGGATATGAAGTGATCTGAACATATTATGTTTAGAAACTTAAGACCGTACGTCGTAGTAATCCACACGACACTACACTGTATACGTCTGAACTTGTCCGGACTGTCGAGCTACTTTAATAATTGCAGTCTATGTGTTCTAAATGTATAACAATTCTATAGCTAAATAAATATATTATACGCCTATGTGCGACTTTGAGCCGTAACGTACCCAGTGACGTCACGGATCACGTGCTTAAATACTGGATAGACGTTAAACTGGTTTATTTTTTTTTTTGTAATTTACAAGAAATATGTATTATTTTTCAGCAATAACTTAAAAAGGTTTATATATCATTGCAATACAGCTGGGCACGGCAAATGAAAATATAAATTATAATAACAAATTGGTTAAAACACATTATATACGAACTAACCAGGATTTTATAATAGTATATAAATATATATATTACATAATATACTAATAAGATATGTGTGTGTGTGCATAATGATAAAAATGATTTAAAGAGTTAAATGAGTAACAAATAACATATACCGAACATATATTATAATGTAAACATTTTTATAATACCGTCGATTTTAGAGAAATAATAAATAGCTTTTTGAATACTTCTGAATACATTATATTTTGTAAATATAATTAAAATCACTATAGTTATGTTTTATTTTGTTCTATTATTGTAATATTTGGTGACAAAATAGTGCTGAGGAGAAAAATATTCTACCGTATCCTCTCAGGAAATCGGACATCGCATTGTAACTGTATCTTCCAGTTATAAGTTTTATTTTTAGTTCGTTTTTCTATTTTATACTCTTAAATTATGCTATCTATGCACAATGCCTCATTGATACTTATTCTTTGACATGTTCAAGTGGATATATTATGTTACTTATAGGTTATAATTTATACGCTTTACAGCTTTAGCTATTAGTTATGTATAATATTATACTTATTACTCATCGGGCACTTAATATAAAAATGAATACTATACCTAATTAAAGTTTAAGATTAACAGACCCTACATCTCTCCTCAATAAAGTGTATTCAACTAATCAATTTCTTTTTCAACGCAAAAAGGTACGCTTTTTTACTATCCAGCATGGTGTAATACACATTAGGTATTAAGAACTATATATAATTAAGTAATAGCTAATACATATTCACGTTTAATATTGTTTTTAAATGATATTTCAGTACTGCCATTGGCGTTATATTGTAATTTTAATTATGCACTTACTGCAGCAAATATTTAAGTACCAGTTATTTGTATTCATCTACAAAATGATATTAATATTCGAAAAGTAAGTATGGATTTATATTAGTTATGTTATCAGTTTTCACGTTATAGATGTATTAACATAACATAATATCATGACGTATTATAATATTATAAAACTTTTTTAATACAAATCTAATTTTTTTACGATATTTTCATTCAGGACAAACGTAAATTAATTTTTCTTTCAAAGTAAACACACTAAGTGAGAGCGCAGGCTCACGAGTATGAGCGTGTAATAAATAAATAACAATAATCAGGTTAGTAAACTCATACTATTACAAATTCAATGGACAACTAAATTCAATCATTAAGTTATTTTCACATTATGATACAATCATAAAATTTGTAATGAAAACAATCAAGGAATTTCCAGGAAAATCAAACGTAAAATTCAAATTACAAGTTTTCGAAAGACTTATTACAACTCCGGTGAACTCAAATGGTGGAAAATGAGTGTGGAATATATTATACCTCCAGGTATAATGAGTGTAAAGAGTTTATTGAAAGTATTGGAAGTGTTCTGCATGGCTTCACCGGATAATACGTGTGAACCAATGTCTGTAATGTCTTTACTCTTCGGATATGCCGAGCTTGAAAAGTTAAATGAAATCTTTATTCCTTACCAATGTACGATACAGTTTCTGCAGGTGACATGCTTCCATCAAAAAAATGTAATCGAAAAAGTAAGGAACACGGAGAATTTAAAATTGTAAATTCATCTTATGACCAGTAAGTAGCACATTGTAATATATGCGTTATTTCAACGGTAAATAAGAAAACGCAAAAAATATAATAAACGAGTCTCAATAAATTTTTTGTATCAGTCAGGGTCTCTGTATAATATATTTTGATTTCCCAATATTCAAAAATCTCTATCATAGCTTTGTCCATGATCACTATTAATCCAATGTAACCTTCCATCAGCTCATATATATATTAGGCAAATTGCTATATATATTGTATATTTGTATAATACACAATATACACCTATATATAATATATATATATATATAATGCACTAATGCACACTCATTAGCAAATGGGTCGAACAAATATTCAATTTGTTATCTGCTGTTCTTTATCTTTATTAATTGTCCTTAATTCTTTCTATACTTTATAATAATTATATCTCAGATGATATAGAGTTTTCCATATTCCCTGAGGTATGGATTACGTCCCGGTGGTAAGGATTCTTTAAGTACTGTTTGCATGTCTCCCTTGTTCGAGTAACATCAAAATTTTATTTCAATTTTCTCCAGTTAACAGCTCGTAATATTATATCCAACCATTAAAATGATAATTCTCATATACACCACATATATATATACCTACCTAATATTGTATTTACTAGGTATATTGGATACTATTATTAGGTAAACAAATGATAAATCGATTATAAAACAGCAGCAAAATAAATGATCATAACTAATGTTAGTTTTACGTTTAAAATGTATGTAATGTATTACGAGATATGGTCGTGGTCATGCATGTCTAGGAGTGGCACATATAAAATGAAATTTTCGACGAAAACGAAATTTTTATTACAAAATACATTTCCATATTGTTATCCGTGATAGTGTATATAGTGTCTATACATTTTGTTACTATAATACATAATATTAATATATACCTCGAGCTATAATATAAATTATAATTTAGTCGCTTAGCCAACTGGCACCGCAGCTGATGCTGGTGTCTGTCGCTTCGAACTCTACACGCGGCGATTAGTACTATGTACGATTTGTTAAGACAGCGTTAAAAAAAAAGTCGACAAATTTATTCGATTCTGTACAAGAGCAAACGGCGGCGTATTATAGTCTAGTGACGCGAAGTCACATTATATTATAGTACTTCTAGGCAACAATAAGCGCGAATGGGTGTTTCGCGTGTCGGCGGCCTGCGCAACCTTCCTATATACGACTACACTACCGCTGTTGTAGGACCGTAAGACGATAAACCCATCAGAAGCGGCGGCGGCCACGGCGTCCCGCATGGCCCTTTCCGGTAGCCTTGTATATAGTACGCCAAACACATATTATTATTATCGAGTATACACGTGTAGTACTACGCATAATTATAATACGTATATGTACGAGAACATACTATAACGTACATTAGTACAAATATATTACACGACAACGTATAATATTTACATATAAAATTATAATAATAATACGAGCGCGCGTGACGGTGGTCAATAAAAAATGTTTAAAAAAAAAAAAAAATTTGCGGCAGCAGTCACTACTACAATAATAATATCGTGATCGCGACATTTGTTCATTTATCTTTCGTACGCTGTTCGCCTGCTCGTATACGCACGTACCTATATGTAGTAGTAATATCTTTCGTTCGCGATCACGCGATCTAAATATTTAGACAACGCCACCACCATCACCGCCGCCGCTATAAAGCAGCAGCGATGAATAATCGCGTCTGCGCGGCAGCCGTAGTAGACTGGGTGATATGTAAAAAAAAAAAAAATCAAAAATAAATCGACGACATCGCGAGCGTTTTACCAAGCGTGTTCGACGACGACAATTTTGCCCACACAGAGCTATATATACATGCACACGCATCTCAATATACATACATATATAGGTATCCAATACGGTTAGGTCCTTGTCAGTCGCACATTATAATAATATAACATGCAAAAAAAAGCAAGGAAAAAATAAATAAAATGTTACATAGTTATACGAGCACGTTGGAAAAAAAATTTAAATCAGCATGCAGAATACATTATTATTAGGTATATATAATCTCGAACGCCGAGCACATCACGCGTATTATATTATATGTACCGAATACACGTAATAATGCAATAATAATAATAATAATAATAATTATGTACTCGTGTTGCACTCGGCGAATATACTGTCCCACACACAAGCACACATTGTACACGTATATACATGCATAATACACACACGCACATATTCACGAGGTTGGTCGGAATGCAGTCGCCAGAGCCCAGATGATGTAATACGCGCGCGACAAGTGAGACCAGTTTGGCAGCCATTTGTCACTTACGCGTGTATATATTATGCACGCGAGATCCCCGTGTGTCACTACGACGCCGCCGCCTAAGTCGCACTTTGTCACGACACGGCGACAACAACGACAAGTAGATATAAAGCCCGTCATCACTTTAACGCACACACACCACGCATTGTTTATACATACCGTTCGACCGCTGACGACGAAGCAACGGAGATGGCCGGAAGATGGAAGACGACAACAGGATTTTTACAATCGTACATAAATATCTATTATATACATTTATACGTACTATAAGGCAGTCACTGTTCTCATGGTATTCTCTCGCCCTTTATTAACAATAGTATCTGCTTTGTATCCCGTTTTAAAAGTAATAAAATTATATAATACCGAAGTCGAATTATCAGTATATAGATAATATAACATTTTCGAAAATATATTATACGTTTCCTTTTGATTTTATTTATTTTGGAGAATTTTTTTTTTTTTGTAAAGTACACAATATTTCTTTTATTAATAATGAACGAAATATAGTTGCGGTAGATATTATAGGTATTCAGTATTATTGCCCTTTGGTTAATTTAAAGTAGGTTAGTTAAATTCGTTAAAACATAAAATACTGCTTATGAATAGTAAATAAACTGTTACAATCAAAGACAATTTATTATAAAATATATTGTTATTATATTATTATTATTTTAAAATATTTTATAATTATTTTAAAATAAATTAATATGTGACTGTAAAACTATTAAATACTTATAAATATTTGACAATCATTGTGCACTGTGCATGATACAAAATAAATTAGGTACGAAATATTATATAAGTATTTACAAATTGCTAATTCACGTTTTGAAATGATTCGATCATATGCAATTTTCTGGACAAACATTAAACACCATCCCAAATGCGATTCCAACGCATATAATATTGCAGTAATAATTTTTGTGTATATAAAATCGCATTTAGTTACTTCAAGGATTAATCTGTTATATACAATATGAAAAGAAAACACCGAATAAATAATAAATAAACGGCAGAAAATAGTATAATATGTCTTTTGTGTCGAAGACCGACTTATCTATTACCGTTTGCTTAATGTCAGCAAACTGGAAATCAATATTTGCCCGACAAACGTCGTAAAATACGTATTGTTATTATTATTTAAAGACGAACAGCGAAAACGTGTTAATTTTGTATTCCTGACGACAGTTCCCACGGACTAAGGTGCCGTGTTTACCCAACAGAACTAACCGATCCTGTGTACACATTTGGTATAATGGCAATTATACCTAAATTACCTCTCGCAGCTGTACCGAGTATGTATGATACCGAGTGCCTAAACAGTCACATATTATATTGTAAATTTTAATAATCAAATAAAAGCGTAAAAATATAATTACTCTTAAAACGATAAGAAGATAATCGCATGCGTATTAACTATAGGCGCGAGCGCGTATATACTCGTAAAATGGTAAATTACGTACGACACGGTTTATCTTTGTGTGGCATAATTTCTTTGCACAACGAGAAAATTAATATTATATCAAAAAATGTTAATTTATATAGTTAAGTGATTTTATTTTAATTTCAGTAAGTACATAATAATATTGTATATGAAATGTATACATAATAGTCCGTGAATGGTATAAATATTTTCCAACTGTTATAGGTCGTAACAATATATACAGCATGCATAATATCACAAGTTCGATATTATAAAATATAATACAATAGATATTCAGTATAGGTACATATAATATATAGTATTTATATAACGCGTCATATTGTATTATATTATAATATAAAACAAAATAAATTACTAATATTATTTCCATAGAAAACTACTAATCAAAATAACTGTATATTTGCATATACTGTAATTTATGATTTTACGGTGTTTATATCCTATCATGGTCGTAGGCTGTGGCATGAATAAAAATCACATTTAAAATGTTTAATGTTTATTTTATTTTTTCTAGATCTCTCGACTACGGAACGTATAGAAATCCAGGAGGACGTAATTTTGTAACTATTTTTTAATGTAAATATATAATATATCGGATAAAATATTTAAATCTATACATGGTATTTATATATACGTGAGACCTCTGATATTTTAATTATTATAATTTTTATTTACAAATTACAGAGAAATATTACCGACATCACAAAAACTTTTTTGCTGACCACATCTCAATATTTTCCATCGATACGATTTTTAAAAAATTAATTAGGTAGGTAAACAAACTAACAATAGAGTATTCTATTATCTTTATAATATACACACAAAACAAAAAAATGAATACCAATATTCTGTGAGATTTTTAATGTAGAATATAATATTATGAGTGGCTATTTGTGAAATAATGCATTTTGGCTCAGTAAATAAACAAAGCTACATTCAAATTTTAAAAAGCACATACAAACACGAATTGATTGTATATACACACATAAACACGTTATATTTGAAACTTATTTCAACACAAAACATCAGCGATACGGTTCAAATCTATTTCTGTCAAACATTGTAAAATGGACGTAACAAAAGAAATAAGATGTAGACTAAAACAGATTTCTAAACTTTGGAATGAAATCGAAGACATTCTATGTAAAAATAAGTATGAAAACGAAGAGTCAAAAAATACTTCTTCCTTTTGCATTTGTCTACAAGAATCTGCAGACGCTGATAATCGAACTAACGACAGTGAAGACAAAGTATGCTGTAGAACGTTGAAAGCGAAACGAAAATCGCATAAGATAGAGTACCCGGAAGAACAGTACGTGAAGTGCGAAGATTTAGGTCGAGAAAAAATGTCAACCAATTTCAACGAAAGCGGTTTGTATTATTCTCAGAAAAACATAAAAAATAACTGTGATGAAATGACTTCAACAGTTCTGAGCGATATGCTGCGCAATATGTCAAGTAAAAAGACCAATAAAAAAACGCAAAAAGACCGCGATCGAGAAGATTTCAAAAACAATATAAACGATGTGAGACAAAAGTTTCTGTTGTACTTCAACGAAGCCAACCAAGACAGGCCGAGCACCCACGGTCTTTGATTCGGAAACAGATACATGGAGCAGACCATTGAAATTTCGCAAATTTTTATATTAGAAACTTATCACAGTAAACCGAGAAACAAAATATAACAACGGTACCTAGCTCATATTTAATGTTTTTATATTTTGATATATCATTCACATGTGGGTACGATAAGACGTGCTATGTATTATTTCTAACAAATAAATTGTTTAATAATAATTGTATTCGTTGTTGTGTAATATGATACACCCTGCATACTCGAAGAGCAGTTTAATATGGGTTTCAAAACAATTAAATCAATGTTTTATGCTGAGTAAACTGATTACGTTTTATAATTTCATTCATTTCTATATTTCTACAAAAAATAAAGTTTATAATGAATAAATTTGTTATTTTCCGAAACTTTACTTCAGAAAATTCGTCATGCGCACATAATCATCTACATTTCTTTAAAATAAAACGGGAGTTAAACATTTATTACATTGTTATAAGGTTATAACAAACTAAATTATTCAAACGAAAATGTAAAAGTACCTTTGTTTAACTATGCACATAATTCCCTATGCTCCTTCTCAAATGTTTTATTTATAATTGTGTTGAATCGACCAGAAATAGAAATAGAAATTAAGAGAAAAATATACGAAATATACGAATAGAATAAATCAACTATTAAACGTGGTCTAAGAAACGCATTTTAAATGCCTTGCTCGAATACTTATACTTACATAACTACATAGGGAATTGTAGAGTTGACGGCCGCCGCTTGGGAAATTCACTTTGGGACCAGCTCAAAATAATAGTTTTTTTTTTAATTAATCTTATCGGTGAAATAGTAAGAAAATATTTCAAATTAATTTTAATTTTATAGATTTTAGATATTAATTAACAATTTTGACAATTTTGACAATTTCTTATAATGTATTTTAAAACAACTATTGCAATAACTGTAACAAAATTACGATAAATGTGAAATTCAATCAAATGTTTTGTACTGATATAGAGTATTAGGGTATGAACCCTCTCAGGTACCGTTGTTATCTTATATATATATATACTAAATATATATATTTAGTTTTATTTCAATTTTATCATAATAACAATGATCGATGGACGATGGCTGTATATTATACGGATTGTATCCCGTGTCTTCATGATTATCATTGAGTATTTGACACGTAGTATACGCTAGAAATACATAAAATTTTTCACCCACCCCTCACACACACACAAGAAAATGTTGAAAATCCGTCACTGCTTATATGTATATTGCATAAATAAAAACCATAACTTTAGTCCACCATACGAATAACTTTGTTAAAACAAATTTATCTTGAAATTATACCAATAGTTCAAACATTTTCCACGAAATTGTTCCTTGAGCAGAATTAGAATTTCATAACCGAAATGATGAAACTTATTACAAACTTTTTTTTATTGAGTATAGCTATTAAGCACCCAAGAACATTAAAAAAAAAATCATATGTGCGAAAAAAATGTATAGATGGATAGTTTTTTGATATTTTATGGTAAATTATGTACATCCTACAATAATATCTAAGCCACGTGTCTTATAGGGTGGTCGATCGTTGATGTCTGTTCTGTATAATATAACATCTGATACCACACGTTGTTGGAATGGAATTTTCAACTGCGAATATAGAAACGAGATGAACACCTCTTACGAAAATGTGCTATTATGTGTGCCCGTGATCGTGATGTGAATATATGAGAATGTGTACGTATGTGCACCTGTATATGTGTATACGGTTAAATTATTAAAAACTATGTAATCGGCACCGGCCGAGATCTATACATCCCACTTGAATGATCACTGCGAGAAAATCCGGTCCGTTTGGTATGTCACTGCGACCAACCACCTAACACAGTACGCAGGGCGGTGCTCGTTCAATTTGTATATCTGTAGTCCTTGCAGGAAATAATTATCCATGTGAAACAAATAACATTTGTCATAGTTAACGAAACCACTTGTTTAACTCGTTCGGATGATACGATAAATCGACACGACTTACAGGTGGTGGGTAATATCGATGCCACGCATGAAAATATATTCAATAATGAATCACAAAGCGCTGTTTCAGATTATTCAACATTTTTAAAGAAATAAAAAAAACAAATAATTTTTCGTAAATAAATTTAAACATTAGATTCCTCAACATGAAATGAATTCCTTTATATTTTTGATAGTTTTTTGTTCTCAAAAGATATTTTATATTTCAACTATAAATAAAAATATAAATGTATAAGTATAAATAATAATATACTCGAAAAATAATAAAAACTGCAAAGCTCAAAGAGTTTACTACATAAAATGTCCGAAAAAAATATTTAAGGTATTTGCTCTCATCTCACTCCAGTCATGTAAAAACTTCATCTACAAGGTGACCATTCAATCGACCATTAAACTGATTAAATATGTATGGACGTGCAGAGTTTCGAGTTACAGAAATTCCACTTTAGTACCTAACAATACATAATATTTGTACACAGAGAACATTTCGTTATATATTCAACCGTAAACGATGTCGTGGTAAGAAAGTTTTTAATTTTTAAACATCCAATTAGTTAGTTACTCCTAACCTGACTGAAACGAAATAATCTATACTTTCAGACAAAATTTAATAAAACAGAATCATTCGAATAACTCGTTTAAATGTACCCTGAACTGAAATACAATCGTTTTAAATATAATTATCCTACCACCATCAAATTTGATATATTTGAATTGATTCGATTAAAATATACAATGTGATACTATTAATTATATCCACGGACGTTCATATTAATAAGTAACACATTGAGCCAATAATGCGGTCAACGTGCACCTGTAGAACAGTGGGATTTAAGTGGACCCGTGATATTGTAGGATGTATAAACATATATGTTATAGTAATTATGATAATTGTATGAGGATATAATATAATGGCAACTCATTAATAAATACATATACTGTATGCAATTAACTTACTAAACTGTATGGCGTACAGTTCGGTAAGTTTAGCTTAAAGTTAAAATATACTTTATTTTTTTATTAACCTGATTTACAAGTAGAATAGAAATTTTTATCTGAAATAATAATATTTTATGATATTTATATAAAGCTATATATTTATGTATACGTTATTTTGATCAGTTATAAAATACCGTTAAAGTTCATTTAACACTTACACTATTATAATTCCAATAGTTATTTTTAAAAAGAATAATTTTTTAGTTTATAAAAAAAAAATATATTTTTGATTTTTAATCTCTTGAATTTTACGAGAAAAAAAAACCAATTCCACCTGACTATAAAATATAATCAATTAAATGATTATAGTAACTTAATATCGTGGAAAATAGTAACTCCTTAAGTTATAGAAGTTACTTTGAATTTTTAAACAAGAAATTAGATTTTTAGGTATATTAACTTTTTTACTCATTAATAGCCATGCATATATATGTACTTAATATCTACTCATATTTATATAATTTGTATACATACTCGATTATATGAAAATAGCACGTATTATACGTTCGTATTTTGGAAGGCAGCTGCAGCGACAAGTTCACTACACCAAAATACCTCATAGTCTTACAAAGACATGTATAACGGCATGGTATCATATGGTATAATAAAATAATACTATACATATTACATACATAAGGCCTGGATGTACAAATACACATACAGAGTGTTTTGATATGAAACGAGTATGTGTGTGTGTGTGTGTTATGTATATGGATCATGGTTTTTTTTTTTTTTCATTTTTTACTCTATCAGTCATGTATTGACACGGCTTCATCGAGCTGTCCGGCGCACGAGAATGCTGTCCGTTGGAATGTAGGAGATACGGACAAAATATATATATATATATATATATATATATATACTCGAGTACATACCACCGCCGCCGACGTTATTAATATTTGACCACGTATACACTACAATAATAACGTTTTAATACCTTGATAGGATCTGACATATGAAAAATGATGCGCGAAGCTTATGCCTCATACGTATAAATATATATAATATATACCTACGTATATACGCGTTGTACATGCAGTGCATAGGAACCCCATTCGGACGCCGCCGCCGTGGACGGATAGCTGCAGCAGGAGGAATGAGAAAAAAATTCGTCCGCTCATTGTTCTTACCGAATTTATTTTTTAACCTCAGTACGATTCCATTATTAAAAAACCCGGCTCTGACGTCATGTGGAGAGCGACAATATTGTGTTCGGTAGGACCGTTTTACCGAGCACCGACCAATAAATCTTGACACGCCGCAAAGATCTCTCCCGCGCACTCACGCACGCACTCCTCGTGTACAATATATTCGTACACACACATAAGTCACGTGTACATACAATATATAAATACGTGTGTGTGTGTGTGTGTGTGTGTGTGTGTGTGTGTGTGTGTGTGTGTGTGTGTGTGTGTGTGCATCTCGGTTTTATTTTGCTTTCGGAGAGCTGCTGACGGTGTGTAATAATCGATTCGGACGCGCATACACTGCAGCACCTTTACATAAAAATATCATTGTGCAGTGACGACGCCTATAATACAACATGCATAGTGACGAGACAACTGCACAGCGACAAAAGAGCTGGTCCCTTGCGCGCGCCGATAATCCGTAGTTAATAACACGGACACGTTTCTCGTCGACGAGAAAAAAAAGTAGCGTGTTTCGTCGGCTCGCGCGCACCTTTATTAATAGTATGTAATACGGCGCGTGATTAATTATTGTGCGAGAACCTATATATGGGTACTATACGCGCGACGGACCAGACGCCGCCGTCCGCTATGCGCTTAACGCGCGTTTGTTACAAGAAAACATAATACTCTTACACAATTCACGGACATTATTTTACGCATTCTCCTCGCCCTCACGGACATGGTATACTGCAGCAGACGATAATATACGTCATGTGGAAAGATGGAAAGATGTTTGTAACATAAAAATCCCAATTACAATTTGAAATATTAACGTTTGGTGAGCTTGAAAATTGTCCTTGATTTTTTTCATCCGTTACTCTCTGCCTTTTAAATAAAACAATCCCTTCTCCCCTGGGGTAATATACCATGCCATATTACTCTCAACCCAGCTTATCAACGTCTAGCGACGATCCTGTTTCTTATACAGAAATTTTACATCATAGAACATTTTTTTATTTGTTTATAAGCAAATATACTATACGCCTGCACTGCTTCAATATATTATACTTGTCCCATTTATGGTTAATGTACATTGTGTACATGAAAAAATAGCAAAAGTGCAAACATTCCTTAAGTATATGTGTAGTATAACATTCTCTATCGTTTGTAACAAAATATATCCATAGACATACACAAATACTTCAGAACTCTTCTTAAAGTCCATTTACAATAATATCCACTAGGTGCTACACTACCTCAACATTGGACCATCTCTCCGAGCTTCCGACGCTGCCTAAGATAAGGCTGTCACATTATCACCTCAAAACAAATATGACTAAAGTTCTTTTAATGTTTAACTTTAGTATTCAGTCATTAATCACTTATTCAATACTTTATATTAATTAATGTTAATGTCTTTATTTGTATTCATCGCACATATAGTGAAACAAAACACATTCATGATTATAATGACAACTCACTATATGTACCACTAATTAGGAATACATTATTATTATAAGGAAAAAATAAAATAAAATCAATAGGGTTTCAAATATTGTATATATATTTAATACTGCATATATAGATAAGTCTTATTAATTATTATGTACTTATTACCAACTATACCTAAGGTCAGTGATAGATTTAGCATCAAGCTAAGTAGACACTTGCCTAGGGTGACAGCTTTTAGGGGTAGCAATTTTAGGCCAATATTTTTTTGAGAATACTAGATTTTTTAGATTTTATACTTTAATAAATATTGTATTAACTATTGCTATACTATTTTCTTAATTAGAACAGTTTATAAACATAACCAATAATTATTATTGTTTAGTATCAGTCTTTAAGATTTATTTTTGTTTTAGTTATGTTAAATAAGTACTTAAAAATACGTTTTCTCATTGATAAGTTTAATGAGGTGGCAAAATAAAATTTGCCTAGGTGCGGTGATTGTGTAAATCCGTCTCTGCCTAAGATATAAGATACAAATTAGCCGGGATCTAAATATAGGTACTGTATAACCACAAAAATTACGTATAATTTTTTCGTGTCCGTTGTTTAGAGAAAACATTTAAATAATAACCAATCTTTTACGAGTGCGTATTGCGTAATTCGAGGCAAGTCTTTGATGGTCACCAAATTTCAAATTTGTATCTCTATTGGAAGGTTTTCGAAAATAATTACATCCTAAATCAGAATTCAATATTATTGTATGAACTATAGGTGTGAATTATTATTCCAGCAGTTATTCAGGGCTAAAAAAATACCTATACAACACACAAAAAAATCGTTGAACGTGGATAAATAAAACTGATCCAAAGATATGTAGAAAAATAATGCCATAGAAGATTATACTTTGTTAATTTTACTATACAGCTATTTGCATGATAAACTCCAATAAATTTACATTATATTAAAAATATCAATATTTTATATAATATGTATGTTGGTTACATACACGCAAGTTTTATCTATATCCGTAATATGGGCAATATCAAAACCCATTCAACTGCATGCACATAGACGCAGTTAACGTAAACGTCGAAAAATTTTGTCAACCGACCACAACAACGTTACACGGTAATAATACAACATTAATTATGATAAGAATTGATAACGGTACTCGATCTGTTTCTTCTGAAGAGACATACATTTGATAACGTTTTTCTAATCGAATTAGCTTACTCGAAATATTTACTATTATAGTATATAACGTTATATTATATATTATCTCTGAATACTGCATAAGCTCATGCGAATTTCGCAATTAGTTTTTATGTTACTTATTTTAAATTGATTTTATCTTTAAAATATCAGTAAAATAATTTGTTCAAACAAATTTGTCGTAGGAATCAATCTCTCCGATACATAATATTATGGATATAATATATAAAAATATATATACATTATACATACGTAGGTTTTTTTTAAGTTACTGTTGAATTTATATAATATTACCATCAAGGTTAAATCAAAAGGTTATACCACCAAAATCAATGTAGGCGTGCATATTATTTAGGAATAGAAACAAATACATGCGCGTGCCCGCACACAGAAATTAATGAAAAAAAAAAAATAATACAAATAATTGTTCAGCTTATAAAAATTGAACATTAAATACTTATAATACCATCTAACTTAACCATCTTGACGCGTTATAGCTAGGCCTAAGCAGGACCCGTACGTACAATACTGTACTATACAGCTGTCCGTCGGTATGCGCATATATTATATACACAGATAGAACACACATGGTGCTCCGTGAGGACGGTGAGCTAAAACAAATGGTAATCGAACGGGGTGTTGACAACGGATAATAAAGATTACATTATATTGACGTGAACCACTCCTACTGGAAATCAATCCAACGACTAGTAGCCACCGCAGACTCGAGATTTACGGACGTTACAGGATAATTTCAATCAAAATCATTTTTCAAAACAACCGCTTCATCAATCACCTCCGTGGCTCCGTCGAAACAGACGACAGGATGCATAGTGCGCATATTATACAACACTTACAGTCAACGATGATCGAGTTATCTAGTTTTCTCTTGGATGAGGCATAAATATGTATTATACAAATAAGATGTATTGGGTATTCAATGTTCGGTTTACATTTTATTTTACGTAATCGGCGTTTTAGTATTTCTATTTTTATTTTATTTTTTTATTGATTGATGTCCGTACTTGTAGTATTTGATAGTTAAATCGATAAACAGAAAAAATGTGATAAAATTAAAACAATCATATCAATTCGAGTATATAGGCGATAAAAATGTACATTATAGAAGCTAGGTAAACAATTAGGTACTGTAAAAGGTCTACAGAATCAATAAACACGATCAATATTGAAAAGCCAAAAGGTTTTCGATTGATATTGTGTATTGTATGTACGCATTACGAGTATTGCTACATCTGGCGAGACAGGATCACGGAATCACGTACCCACGTTAAATTCCTGCGGGTGGTTATGTGAAACGATGGGATAACTATGCACTAGGATCATTAGTATCGTATAATTAACACAGTTTTTAGGCACAGGGAGTTTTTTATTGAAGGTACGATTTGTGTTATTCGGCGCGATGTTATGACTATACAGTACATGTGGATAATAATTCAAAAGTATATAATGACATCATTCGCACGATAACATATTCGGTTAACCCGCCAACGCGAAAAATAAATAATGAATGAATATAGGTGCCATTCGCAAAGTGTACTTACATTTCCTCCGGCGGATTAGCCGCACGTATAATTAACTGTTTGCTCTAATGAATCACTATAACTCTCTCTAACACACACACGTCAAATTATTATGATCACAATTGTCCAAAGTAAGCCACGGATAAGAAAAAAAAACCCCATTGAAAAAACCTCCGCTAACGATGTAGAAAATATTATAGCACCAAGTGTAAGTACTTACATAGGATTTTTTTTCAAGCAAAGCAATTAATAATATCATACAGTCGACGATTAGTATATAATAACCATGAAATGAGATAAAAACAAGCTGTATTGTATATAATGGGATTAAGATAATTAAATAATGGGGAAAAAAATACAATGAAATACAACAGGAACATCCAATACCCACACGCGGTGTCTTTCCTATGTGTACAAAATACGAGGATTTTACTTATTCAAATAATGATATATATGCAGGTAATATATTATATAATGGAAATTCCATTATCATGTTTGACTTTTCAATCGTTACATTTTCGTGGGACACACCGTATTAAGCTAAACAAATAACGGTGTCAGTTTTACGAAAAGGACAAAAAAAAAACGTTCTTGTTGGTCCGGCGTCAATAAGTCGTATAGGTGAAAAACCAATACAATAATGAATTCGATATTGATTGTGGCGGTCGCGGTACATCAAAACCATTCACACACATGCACACCCGCATGCGTCATAAACTCATCCCTATATAATATAATGTTATAGTATAACAAACAATGAAAAACGAAACCTACCACTTGACACTTAGACGAAAGAAAACAACCATGATCATCTGTATAATAATCTCGCTCTACACCTATTTCATATAATATGTACGCATAAGGGTATTATGATTTGTTTAAGAATTTTGAGAAATCAGGTGTGATAATCATATTGTCATGCAACATGATCTATAATATATGATATGAAATAATTTTGTCGACCACACACACTTACGTATTAATTTATATAGCAATAGTATAAAGTATAATAAAAAGAAATCGAATTTTTTTGATTTATGATTATAACAATTGATTTTCTGTACAAAATTCCAATCTAGCCAAAGAATTTACATTCTCAGTTTTTCAAAATTATGATTAAAAATTCTCAAATATTTCAAATATTGTCTATTGTTTATCAAAAATAAAATAATAATGATAAAAAAATTTATATGGCAACGCTGATAATATTTTTTTTTAAATGATAATTTTTCTGAACAATATTATGTAGATGAACATGCGTGACCTTTAATTGGCCGGCCTAAACTTATTTAGAACCGGGCTGGGCTTTGGAAAAAAACTGCAATATGATGGGCAGGAATAATCTGGTTACATGATGTATCTTAATATAATTTTAACAAAACTCCCTGAATTAATAGTCATTATGTTTTATTTTGATACATCGATTAAGAATTACAATAAACCACAATCCCACGTATTCTTAAACTACAAAGAATGGATTTGGTTCCATATTATTTCCAATATTGTATGCATCTGTTTATAATATTATTTATTTGGTTGTTTATTTATTAATTCTATACACGCTATTAAATGCAATATAGGTATGGTAAAAAGTGCATTTTTACATTCCATATTTTCACGAAACTTTTATTTTTCTCGTTCAAATATTTTGTTTATTTTAATAAAAACGGTTTTGACAAATTTCAATAAGTCAATTAAAAAAAATTAAATTAAAATTAAATTGTATTGATTTTTAATCATATGTGTGAAAAATTCTCGTCAGAACCACAATTATAAGGTATAGCTAAGAATCTTAGAAACCAATATAATTGGTATAATATAAATTTTGGTGACATAAATAACTTAACAATAATTAAACCAAGCTAAAAAGGATTCGTAATAAAAAGTAGGACTAATAGGAATATCAATATTGTTTGTTGACAATGTCTATAGTAAATTATGGTATTTTGACGCTGATAGAATGAAGTAAGTTCAATAAGTCAATCATAAGCTACGGTAAAAATCTAATCCAATTGTAAATAATTCAAAAGTATATTTTGTTTTATTGGGTAGCAAAGCATTAATAAAAATATAACAATTTTTTATCTACATAAATCATTTGTACGCAATTTAAGGGTGGGATTAAATTTTAACTTAATTTTTATATTTCTTGTGCTAAAACTGAGGCCGTGAATTACCAATGTCACGGTGTAACTAAATAGTAGATAATTAAATCACAATTAGATATATTATAATACGATGGTAAAATATATTTATATAATATGTAATTTATCAAAAATAAAACCATAAAAAATTTTCAAAATATTAAAATTCTTGTTTTAAATATAAGTTTGACATATTAAGAACATTAATTTTATAAAAATCATAGTTATACTCAACACACCAGAGATTAATAATAATTCGATTAATTTTCGGAGAACGGAAATTACTATCCAAAAATGTTAAATCAATCCCCCGCATGCAATATAATGACTAAATCTTAGTGTTTGATTTATTTATAGATACAAAATATAGATAGTCCGGATAGTCGTATATCAGAACGACAATCACAATCAGTATAATATGTGAAAACGAGTTGTTGTCTCGCTGACCACGAAAGAATTCGATGGTGTTACGTTATAAAGTCTTTGCAATGCGCATTTTGGAATGAACTGCAGCAAGCATTATTATTATTATTATTATTATTATTGTTACAATAGGTATATTATAACAACTGCAGCGGTGTATACCATATTGTACCTCGTCTTTTTCGAGCTGTATACCCCCGCACGCCAACAGTCAACCCATTAATTTTGCACACGTCTCGGGACGCGATGAATAATTTACCCAAAGCCCGCGGTGTACACATAGGTGTATTATATCCACCGCATTGAGTGAGATATTCTCATATAAGAGGTAGGTAAGTAAAAAAAGAGCCTTGCGTAGACATCACATAAATAAATCGTAGTCGTCGGCGAATCGACTCAATGCGGTGTGTACAAGTACCGCCGCAGAGTACTACATGATACGATGCACGCGTGCGCACGTGTGTATGTGTGTGTGTGTGTGTGTGTGTGTGTTTGTACTATATGATCCCGTAGATCCGATCGCTTTTGTGCCGCCGACCGATTGGAGACTGAATGAAATGGTGTGTTGTCGAAGAAGGAAAATATTGTACACATATAAGTATACTATTATGTATTATGTATATATATATATATATATACGATATAACTATACATAAAACGAACCGCCATCAACAGTTGTTCTGTAGAGGTTGTCTAAAGTGTACTTATACATGATGCACAGCAACAACGTAGCCTAATAAAACAATTTATAATTATATTATAACACTATTTCCTTAATAGCAGTATGTCAATATGAATATGCTTCATAATATAGTCCAAAACCATATGAGTACTATACATATTATTTATGTTATAGTATTCACTAATACATAATATTAAAAATTCAATTTAAACAATCAATTTATAACAAAGCAAAATATAAGATCTCTAACTTACAGTTTTTAAAAACTTTATAAATTTACTTTAGTTTTTAATTAAGATACGAAGAATAGTTTATAGTGTTTATACATATATAATAATTAAATTAAACTAAATAATTAACTGTTATTTTTTAAGTTCGAGTATTTCTTAGAAGTATGTAATTAGCTTTTTGATTTTTTATTTATTGTGTATAGGTACCTAATAATAAGTAAGTTTTCTTTTTGGTTATTTGAAAAGCATAATACATGTTTTTACTGAATTCAATCTTGTATAATTTTATATAGACAACTGTTAAGTCTAAAAAATGTGCATAGTACAAATAAGTTAATTTGTTTAAATTTTAAATTATAAACATTCTCGTAATCGTATGTGTATCGTAGGCATATAGTCAAATCAGGCATTTTAACAAATTCTTGCTCAAAGAATTTAATTTTTAAGCAATTTTATTATCTATATGGCATTTAGTAAAATGCCTAGTTATTTAAACAAACATCAATTTCAAGTTACGCAAATAATAAAAATAGACTATAGTCCGAGTACTATACATTTTTATTAATAAATAAAATAAAGAGTTCTATTGGTTTATAGTTTTTTAGCCTTATAAAATAGGTATCTACGTAGTACGTTGTTGTATGGGAACCTTATCTATATTGATTATCATAGAACAAATTTTATCAATTATAACGACAAAAATATGACATTACAGGAAAAGATACAAAATATATATGCGATTGAACTGTATAATGATTTATCTTAGAATGTGAATAATACCTGCAATAATATCTGCAATGTTTGTGAAAATTCAGGTTGTGAACTACTGAACTTCAATGAAATATTCATTATAATATTAATTACAGTTATTCTTTACATAATAATGACGGTATAAAAAATATTTGTCCATTATGTAATAAGGGAAAATTAATAAAAGTTAACTGTATTGAATCTCACGAACGGAAAACAATCGCCGCGAAAAATATAGCAGAAAATAGCGAAAAACTATTTAAAGAACTAAAAATTAGTGATCAAAAAGTAATAATAATTCTAAAAGTAGAACGAGGACTCTCGATAGTCAAAATATAAATGATTATGATAGACATTCGGAACGCTATTCGCTTAGTTATCACAGCAGCTTGTAAAATAAAATTTGGTGTTCCAGAGAGGAATTTCAATTAATTTCAAATAATGGTTTAAAAAATAGCAAAGTACATAAAGACAAATTTGTAATTATAATATAATATAACCTTTTTATTCATTATTTACACTTTTCCTGTCACATCTAATTAGTAAATTACCTATATTTATTTATATTTTAAGTTTTAAAACAATAGTACCGAAGGACAGATATTATATTTTATATACCTACGTACATTACATATTAATAAATAAACAATAGCTCTTTTTTATAGAATAGCATTAAATTATAAATGAAAAAGTATAATTTTTATACAAAATGTTTCATTCTTATTATTTGCCCGACTTGAAATAGGCGTTTAGTTAAATGCCTAGGCATTAGTAGACCGTTAGTAAAATTGCTTACTTATTAATTTTTTGACTACTTTTACCAAGGTATTTGGTAAAATGCCTGATTTGACTATACTCGTATGTCTACGACATGTATAAAAAGTATTAAAATAATTACATAGAGAAAGGTATAGCCGTATAGGTATATCTTTGGTTTCTTTGAATAACATATTATACGTTAATTTTATACTCAAAATGACAACAACAAAAAAACAACAAATATTTTCACCAACTTTTTGAACTCTGAAACGCTGTATAAAGCAGCAATTGATAGATCAATTTAAATGAATTGTACTGCATTGTTTTTCAATTGAACTTTAATTTCAAACATTCAAAAATGTATTCATCACACATCTTTTGGACTAAGCGTAATACTGGGTATTTCATCAACAATACTGCTATAATACGAGGATTCATATCGTTAAACTATGTAATTTAAAAATTATATTTTGTATTTTATACGTATCACAACTGGAATCGAATTAAAATGATGTACCTATCAAATACTACAGTAATATGGTAAATCACCTATAGGTATAGATTGTGTGATCATTATCGCGACTCGATAACGGTAAATAAACCGCGATTTGTTCTGTAAACGCGCGTTAATCGTGTGCATCATAAATAATAATTACACGTATGTATACGGTACAACTCCAATAATTATTTTTGCTTTAATAACAATAATAATAATACTATACAGTGCTATATAGACGCGCGTTTTATTATAACGATGATACGGAGGGCACGTTGACCACGTAATAATTTCGGTTGTTCCGCGGGACGCACTCATGTACATAATGCCATATAAGTATAATTATATATATAAGTGTAGTTACCTAAACATTTATCGTTTATACCACTGCTTCAGTATATATGTCTGTATATATATATATATATATATATACCTATATAATGTATGTATACTGTAAATGTGTGTAAAGATACCAAACTTATATAGCGTGATATGCCAAAATTAATCGAACATACCTCATCGGAGACCCCGGAGGGCTTATAACGACGGGATAAAAAGAATACACCTGTCAATATCATATATATATATACATTATATACATAGGTACATACAACAGCAGCACAATCGTCTACATATAAACATGAATTCTTATATACTACTTGTACGCTTATATATATATTTATACACACATTTATATATGGGGTGGCGTATACGTACATGCCTAATATAATAACCATCGTCGTTTTGGTCCGAGACGATGCGATGATGATCCCTGGGTACGTTATGGGAACGGGCGTCGGAATTCTGCTCTAACCGGCAATTACTGATGAAACGGACAGAATATATAAACGCGTTGGCTGTGAACCGTGGACGGACGGAAGGGCGCGGGAAAGAGCGAAACGGCCGTGATAATATGTAATCGCTATTATTGTTTTTTTTTTTTTTGTATTTGTAATTTTTGTTTTTGTTTTCGCGAGAATTACCGCCACCCGAGTTCGTGCGTTCTCAACTATATTTATAAAATATGGTTAATCGTAATCAGTTTACCGTTTATTTTTATTTTTTTCTGAAATCATCGCGCTTGAAAACAAAGATACCTCTGTGTACATAATTTGGTATTATATATGTATAACACATAATACCAAAAGCCTATACAAATATCAAAAGTTCTTATAATTTAGTGCCGTATTTACGAGTTGAAGGGTTCCGTGATAGATATTTAGTAGAGTAAATTCATTGGTAAATATTTGTGAGTACCATAATCGCACTGTATGCGTAGTGGCAATTTTTTTTAAAAATTCATGTACAAGTTTTTTTCTTTAACACCGTAACCATCTCAAGCTGGAAGTTTTTTAAACGTGTGTTCGCTGTTTACCGTGTAATAATTTGATTGACTGAATTTGTATGTTGAATTATTAAAATTGTATTTTATTTTTTGGGCTCAATAATCAAATATATTATGTAAACAATACTATATAGGCTTCCTTATAGTTTTATTAGACAAAAATTAAAATTAAATAAAATCCAAACATCAAAAAGATCAAAAAAATATTTTCAGTGACTAATTGTCTTCCGACTTTTCGTCCGAGCTCGGTCGGTTTTTGACGGAATGATGTCGGATCGGACACGTGTGAACATTACTGGGTTCTGACATATTATGTGTATGTAGTCCCCTGAAACTACTTGGAATGCTGAAAATCGGAAAAGACCCGAGGTGCTCGCCGATTTATAGCGAGGTTCACACGTTTTTGTGGGTCACCGAGACTTGCGGCGGCCAAGGAGGAGCACCGGTCTCGGGGAAGGATAATGACGAGGTGCACAGAAGAGCGATTTGTGCGCGAGCCGGTCTCGTGCAGTGGACGCTCGCCGTCGTTTTTATGGGCGTCCGAGCGACGGCGCGGCGGCGGCAGTGGCGCGACGACGACGGCCGTAAGCCGGTCCAAATGGGTAATATACGGGTGTTGCGCGAGGCTGCATAATATTGTTTTAGTATAGTTGCGGATGAATTTTATCGTTATAACATAACAATTTTACGAACACGGTTTAGGTTATCAACCTACCAAATTGCGGGCATTAGGTCTATTCTACAAAATTAGAAACCGCATATGAGTTGCGAACGCAATCTAAAAATGTATTCGTGGGTCTTACTCTCTCGTTAGTTGCAAAAAAACAATCATTATTATTTTTAAAAATCATTTTAATAAATATATATTGTATTTTATAAATATTGGGGCAAACATTTTTTCGAAACAACCTGTATAAATGTTAATGTTAATTTGAAATGTTTTTGACCATATAATAGATATTGTAAGTAAGCAATAATTTCAATTGTCGGTTCGTTGATATCACGATAGTACATATTGTCCACGTAGCGACAGATGTCCCCAATTGTGTTGCATCAAAAATGACAATTGAAAATTTGTACGCAATTAGTAAGTTATATTAGTGTCCGCAATTCGCATTTTAGTTTAGTTGAGTTCCGTCAGCATCATAGTTAACATCAAAGGTTTCTATTACTTAGGCCACAGTTCAAAAATTCCGTTGTGCAATCTAAGAAATTAGACAAGTATAGTTCATATGCATTAGAGTCTAAGGTTTTAGACCTATTCATAGTACTATTATTATTATTATTCATATTGTACTACGCTTAGTATTATAGTTGAATAACAATTTAACAAAATTTACTCCAAACAAAATTGTTTTGTTTCAAACCATGAAATATATATTACTTTTTTTATAGTTACTCAATTGATAACAATAATATTGTAATTTTAGATGTTTCAAAAGTATAGTAGAATAAAGTTTCAGAAACTACAACTCACATTCGGCACAATATTCGTTGTAAATTTCAGCATATAGAAAGTGTACCAATAGATATTTTTACTAATTAAATAATTATCATATTACTATTGTTCTTCGACCATACAAAATGAATACAAAATTACTAGTTACTACTGTAAATATTATTATTTAATATGAAATTAATTGAAAATATATTGAATTAATTTAAAAGAAACTAATAAAAGTAATTTTTTAATTTTAATTCTTATAATAATATACATGAGGCATGACACATTTTTTTATATGTTGAATTGCACATAGTATAAAACTTTTCAGTGTTGTACTTACATTTTTCAGTATATATGTATATATTATATAATATACATTAATATAACAGGTACGCGTTATTTATTTGGTATTTTTTTTTTATAAGTTGACATGCACTTATGGCGTAACGGTCGTCTGGGAGACACTAGACTTTTGTTAACTGTCACCTTGTCAAGACGGCTGTAGCCCATTTGCGCCCATGAGCAGCCCATTTGTACCCCGAGGGTTATGGACATTTGCGCTCAAAATAAAAAACTTAACACCCTAATTTATAGCCCAAATGCACCCATTTTGCATGCAACATTGCCGTTGTTGTTTGAAAATATAAAATCCTACGTAAAATCAAAATTAATAAAAAGTAATAATTTTAAAAATAATGTTAAATACTACACAGTATGCATATTATATATATAAATATTATTTATATTGCATTAAATTATAAATTTCAAATAGAAATATTTTTACGTAAAATCAAAATAATTAATAAATACAATTACAAAAATATAGGTACACATATATATCTAAATTTTAAATATTATTTGTAATGCATATAAGCATTATAATAAACCTAACCAAAATAAATAATACATATAAGTTGTCATTTGTTTTTTAAGATTGTTTAAAAATATAAAATTCTACGTCAAAATAATCAAAATTAATAATATACATTGGTCAATAATTAGAATGTTAATAATACAATTATAAATCGATTTTCCGAAATGTATAAGATATTTTTTATAAGTATTCTATTTTATTTAAGTGTTTTCCTCTGTACTCACTGTTTTGACATACGCACTACAGGTTTTTTTTACACAACGCCAACTTATATCTCCAGAAATCAGGGTTCTACTCACGTGATATTTAAAATAACGAAAAATTAAACAAAGTTTTTGTTTACTTGAAACAGTTATATAAAATTCCATTTTATTATAGTAGTACTCACTATTCATGTACTTCATGTACACATAAAATGCAACTGATAAATGCATTATTATATATAATCGTTATCGATTAGGATTTTACAATTTCGATTGGCATAACAACGACAAAATATAATTATCTTTATTGATTTGGATATTAGTTTCGATTAGCTTGGGAAACGATCAAATATTATTTTAGATTTTATAGTTACACGCAAATATACTCAATAAATGGCAACGTTGCACGATTTTCACCTGGTCTGAATCGGGCGAATATGGGCTATGATTTGGGGCGCAAATGGGCTACGATAAATGGGTTCGGGCGCGAATGGGTTCCGTCGGTCAAGACGGCCACCGCTAAATAGCAGTCATAAGTTTCGGTAATTTTGGTGACCACTTTATGGAAATTGTTTAGTATATTATTTTCATCAATACATTTTATCATTTATTAATTTTTAATCGAATGAAATAGTATAGGTATGCTGTTTATACACACACGTTTCGTTCGGCAAAAACAAGTTTTACAGAGGAATAAAAATTCGAAATTTTTTTAGTCGAGTTCGTTACACAGAGATGGTACCTAGCTCGGACCGTATATTATTATTATTATTCTCGGGTAACGCTTACAACATAATAGTCACCGATCCGCGGCGGCGGTGATTGCGCGCCCGTTGTAGGCGGTCACTGCAGCGGCGGCGGCGGGGTGGGAGACGGACGGTCCCGTGCGCAGAAATGCACGGAGAGAGGAAAAAGAATTAACATCGAAAAACACAAGACTGTAGAGCAATAATATAGAGGAGGAAGAAGCGGACGCAGAAGAGATGACGAAGACGAGGAAGAAGACGAAAAACCCGAACTGAACACGACTCGGGCCCGTGCGCGTTGCGAGTGCGTGAGCGCGCCCGCGTGTAACCCGTGCGTAACCGGCGCGTGCGTGCGCGCGTCGTGTACCGCGTGGTGGGGAAAGGAGTAGTAGTAGTAGTAGTAGTAGTCGCCCGCAGTCACCGACGACGGCCGGCACCACACTGCAGCGCGCGTATGTGCGTATATTGCACGTATACCGTCCACACACACGTCCATTTCCGTGTACTACCCGTGCGGCCGACTGGACGACGGACGACGGAGCAACGGCGCGCGATCACCACCGGCACCAGCACCGCGCGGCTTCCCGGAGACCGCTGCACCGGAAGCGTTACGGCGGCGGCGGCGGCGGCGGCGATCAGGTAAACTCTGAGCAGTAAGCACGATATAATCACCCGCATTTCATCGTACGTAAGTGCATATTATAGTCGTAATTCACGGACATCGTTTCCGAGACATCCCTACCCCCCCCCCTCTGCAGGGCCGCAATCCCGCTCCCCCACCCCGCTATGAACTCTTTGCCGGCGGTGAAGCAGCAGGCTCACCACCACCGTCAGCAGCAACAGCAACAGCAACAACAACACCACCACCACCACCACCACCACCTGCAGCAGCAACAGCAATCGTCCGTCAACAACAACAACAATATCATTATCAGCAACAACAACAACAACAACAACAAGGAAGAGATGGCTATGGGACAGCTGTTGCAGCGATCCTTGCAGAACGTCGCGCTCTCCTTGCAAACCACGTTCGTGTCATCCCTGCAACAGGCAGCCCTGCTACCACCCGACTCACCCGTAGCCGCGGCGCTCAACCTACAGGCCCTCGAGTCGTACATCACGTTGCAACGGCTGACCGCCGTACCCCGTCAACCGACCGCTGCTGTGTCCGTGCAGTCCGACCGTCCGGCCGCGGCTGCCAGCGGTGTGGTGGTCGTGCAACAAGTGTTGAGCGACGACGACGACGACGACGACGACGATCACCACCACCACCACGAAGACCACGACGACGACGACGACCACGACCCATCGCTGTTGGACGACCACGACCGTGACCACCGCAAACCATTACTGCCGGCGCGCACGAGGGACGCAGCAGTCGCTAAAGCTGCGACCACGGCAGCCATTGTCGTCACCACCGCGGCGAGCAAGGGTGGCCGTCTGCCCGCTTTCGCCAAAGAGTTGTCCGGCCTGTCGCCGCGGGCCAACCGGTTGTCCGCCTCGTTGACCGCGGCCGCCGTCACCACCAACACCATCACCACCACGACGATCCTCGACGACGAATCGTCCGCGGCCTCGGCACCGGACGAGCCCGTCTGCAGGGCGCGGCACCTGCAGCAGCACCAGGACAATACAGGATCCACCCCGAGACCCAAGAAACAGTTCATTTGCCGGTTCTGCAACAGGCACTTCACCAAGTCGTACAACCTACTCATACACGAACGCACCCACACGGACGAACGGCCGTACTCGTGCGACATTTGCAACAAAGCCTTCAGGAGACAGGACCACCTCAGAGACCACAGGTAAACATAATATTATATAACATATAATACGTAATTATATATTATATGCGACAAATAGTTGATGCGTTTAATATCATATTTTGTAATCCGCGACACGTCGATATAATTATATTATATTCGAGCGAATGCCAAGCAACACGTGTGGGCGCATCATAACCGAGAGACGGGTGGGTATATTCATCACCACACCTTTCAGCGACGGTTAGGAGCGCGTGCGATATTATCAAAACATCGCGTACGCGAATACGCGACCATTAATTGTATTATAATGTAGACCGTCATTAGAATTCCGGTGTAGGATGACGTGTATTCTAAACTTGAGACATTTGTTAGAGAAATATCTCCATCCCCTCCCCCCAGCCACCTGACATAATAAACATAATAAACATTCCCCTCCCCCTTCACCTTCTACAGTTGAAAGTGTAAGGGCGATCATTGATGAAGGGAACTGCTTCGCTGCGAATGAAAACGAATTTAATGGAAAAATAATAAGGAATAGAAAATAGTAATTTTTGTCTACTTTATATTATAAAAAATATACACATATAAATATACGCCGCTGCCATACTTGATTGGACTAGACCCGCTTAAGACACGAGTAAACACACACACACACACACACGCTCGCGCGCGAGTACATATCAATCAATCGAACTATTGTTGTACGCCACGTTTAATTAATTACTCTCGTGTATGATATGGGTATACGAATACCTTTAAGGGCACGAACCTTTTAACCCGAGTGACGCGCAGAAAAACTCTTGTTGTGTATAGTGCATATTATTATACTTATTATGGTCAACTACTCAAATGCATCATCGTAAACGTAGCGTGAAGCGATTCATGCTCATTTAAGAGTTTAAACATATTATTCGCCCACCCCTACCCCCCACCATGGCTTTTGATTATTCCACAGCTGTTTTAAAGAACTTAAACGCATTCAAGAAGTCAGATTTAGAACGACTAATATTACATATGCACATATGTGATGTGAGAGAAACGAAATACATATAGGTACTCGATCCACAAACAAACTGAAAACTACGTATCTTCCTATCTTTAACACAATATATTACATAAATCGCCCACTTGATCAACATTTCTTGGCAAACAGTTTTATATATAAAAAAAAATCTACACATTTACAATCCTTACAACACAATGCGCATATATTAATATCTTTATTCAAATATAATAGAAAAGAAATATTTTGCGCATGCTAAGACAATTTACTGTAGTTCGTTTGTAATATACTCCTGTTATTGGATATGTTTCCATTTTGGGAAACGAGGACAATTTTCAGATTACGTTAGATTGTGTATAGATAGGATAGAACTAGGATATACATAGAACTTGAAAATAAATTAAGACGATTTTTGAATGGTAAAATCGATTATTAGAAGAATCGAATCCTGTTGAACTGTCTCCATTTCATTTCGAGGATTAAAATATTTGCATTAACTGTTAGACGATATACTCTCCACACAAGAATACATTTCATACGAATAATGTGAAACGTGTACAAAACGTTCCATTGATGTCTTTTATAATTTCTAGAGACGTATTCATTTTGTGGTCGTTTAATTTCAGTGTTTTATTGATATTACTCGCACTTTGTCATTTCCTTGTTTCCTATTCCTACGCACGTGCTCGCACTTTAATTTCATATACCTAAATCAAGCGGATAGCGTCCGGTGTTTTACGACCGTTGTCGTTTTGTTACCGAACACGGTAACTGCCTTAAGACGACCTGATCGTTACTGCACGGGTGGTGTCACAATAAAATCGGGGTGGCACTCAATAATATATAAGCGGTTTGCATGTGTGTGTGTGTGTGTGTGTGTGTGAGAGAGAGAAAGAGAGAGAGAGAGAGAAAGAGAAAGAGATAGAAATTCCGTGTTTGTGTCTATCTGTTGTACTGTTGGCAACGTCAGTTATCGAGCCGAGAGATGTTATCATTGTAATTCTTAAATAATAATTTACGGGATTCACCGAAAGCGGTTAGAAATATATGTCGTCATAGGTACCTATAAAAAAAAAAAATAATAAGAAAAAAAACCCACGTCGACCATTGCGCACCTGCGTATCGGGTTACACAGTCGCCACTTGTACAACGATTCTCACTCCATGACAGATCCGTACGATCATTTGCGCGATACACGATTTTAATCGTCCAGCGTCCGGTCGTGTTCCTTTCGGGCCGACGGTTTTTAATAGCTGCCCGTTGTCATCGTATATAGTCGTATTATGTTACGAAATTAATTTTAGGAAATAGAAAACAAACGTCACGACCAGGCGCGTACAGGTGAATATTATATATGAAGAAATGAAAAATTGAGAAAATTCGAGCGCACCACCTACCGCAACGTTCTGTTTTGATAATAATAATAATAATTATAAAGATACCGTGTCTACATGTCATTTTAAATGAACCTCAAAATGTTTTCAATCCAAAATGCAAATAAATAACCATACATAAACAAAACTTATCGACAGTAATATAGTTTGCTAAATGAGTATATATTGATTATAAAAAATACAGTATAGACATGATTATCCGAGTGATTACCGAAGAAATATCAATAGCCTTTACAGCTTACTACCGGCTATATCCTCATCGTTTTCCTATTTATTGTATGTGACGATAATTATTACAAATTTAGGAATATGAATTAAGAATATTTAAAATTATATTCTTAGTAAAGACATTTAAATATTATTAATACCGAGTAACTATATTGAATGAAGTATGCGGTAAATAACAGAACTGTGGTAGGTATGTGGGAATCGACTTCAAACCAATATAAAAAAAAATAGCGAAGGGATCTCAACGTGACGTCGTTATTCTCCGTTCCATTGTATACGAGTGGAAGATGTTATGACGTTGATAATTTATTTGTACGTCCTGTGTGAAGCACTTGAAACAAAATAATAAAATAAAATCTTGATCACACATGGCTCTCGTTGCATACATTTTACGCGATTTTTAATTCGTTTATTATTATCGACTCGTCCGAGTTTACTATATAAATATTATTATATCGCGTAGGTATATGGGTACATTATTTTAATTTACTATTCGTCTCTGCCGACTATTCACATTTACATACATAATACATACATATCACATATACATTTGAGTTCGTTTTACGCCGTGTATAGGACAACCGACATAATAATAAATAATTTCATTATTTCGTGTCGTCGTATTGTATTTTGGCTTTCAAACGTATTTATCGAATAGAAATAGTCCCGAAGCGCATTTTTAGAGAACTGAGAGGATAAACTTTATGAAAACTTGAATAAAAGCGAGGTTGTACTTTTTTCTTCCAAATTTCTGATGCAAGCGCTAGTTTGAACTTTTTAAAATGGATGTATCTAATACTTAATAGTATTACAAATTAAGTTGGTGTTGCTTTGAAATTTTGATTAGTGTATATTTTAATATCAAGAGCTAAAAATATAAAATATTGAGTATACAATACTCAGAAATCGGTTTTTTTAATTATACTTTTAAAAAAAATGCTTTTTAGCCGTTCTTTGTCATGAATAATGACAACAATTTATAAAAGTAGATATAAGGAGTATTTATATTGATTATAAATTAAGTATAGCATTTTCAACCATGTTTGGGATTTTAGCCAACACCTTTAACCCCATCTAAACCAAATGGTAATGTACGTTCCTATAAACTTCTGGCTACAGTCCATGCAAAATGTTGATTTATTTTTTTTAAATATTTAGATTCTCTTATGTACTATAATCATTAATCATTATACCTATATAAGGTATATTATTATCACTATAATTGATGCTATCATCTATTGTATAATTTTAAAACAGATTTCGCACGTATCGGGTATAGGTACGTACCTACACGAACTCTGCTTATAAGCATTTATGTGTATATCATATACGGAGTGCTCGACAAACCCGTATACATTATATTACGTTGTAAACATATATAGTACATACAGCGTGTACGAAATCACATTATCCGTGCACGTACACATTTTGATACGCCTATGTAGTATATAATAATATTATGTTTGTTGTATGTACACGGACGATAAAGAAAGAACGCGACGCTATATATACAGCAGTGCGGCAACGAAAACCAGTCTTCGCGCGCTGGAAAATAATCGACGGGCGCGCGCGCGCGCTCGATCGTATACGCGCCGCAGGACGACTACGACAACGACACGTCGCGTAGTATTATCGTAAAATTCTTTTAACGTCGTCGTTAGGTTAGCGTTTTTATTAGACAGTAAAAACAAATGTGCGGCGCGAGCGCACTATAAATTTGTCACCGCAAGAGCCGTTTGGGCATACCAAATGGAAGGAGAGTCATGTCATATGTATAAAGTAGATAGTTACTTATGTATATATACATATACATATATTCAAGGCTGGGCATGTTAAATAATTTTTTCAACCCGATATTGTTAAATTAATCTAGATGAATGTTAGTTGAGTTTAAAGTTATAAGTAGGGATCCCATACGTCCCGTATTTTACGGGATTGTCCCGTAATTGAAGGAAGTGTCCCGGTGTCCCGGCAAAAGTTTAAAAATAACACTTTTGTCCCGTATTTTGGATAATCCGTCTCGTATGTACCTTATTTTAAAAATTAATTTTTTTTTATCATTTAGCTTTTTAAATTTTAAATTATTGTTAAACTATACAATCTAAATCAAATGATGATAAATAAAATATATTGGATTATAAAGAAAAATCTCAAAAAAAAATTAAAATTATCTTTTATAATTTTTTTGTTGGTATTGGGGTTAGTTAACCTAATATATTATGTTATAAATTAATAATGTATAATAATCATTTTTGTTTAAATTAAATTTTAATTATTATTTATATTTGTTTTTACTATCTAATATTGCGTTTAACTTTATTTCATACCTAGTACCTATATTAAATATTATTAGTAACTGAGAAAAATTAAATGTGACTTCTAGGCGAAATAGCCCAAATGTAATCTAAGCTACCAAATGTTTAAAAAAAAATTGTATTAAAATAACATTATATATTTCATTTTGTAACATGTTAAGTGCTAACATAAGTTCCCTCCCCTTCCCAGATAAACACCAATGAAAAAGCAAATCACAAATATTGAAGTATAGACATGATTTAAAAAAAAATTTCCTATATTTTTAAAAAATACATCTGGGATCCCTAGTTATAAGTTACAAGTTGAATTAAAGAAAAAAAACCCAGCACCGTTAAAAATAAATTACTTAATTTTTTTAACTGAATAATGTTTTCATATACTTTATAAAATATATATACGTCCGTTATTTGGACACCAATTGAAATCAAGGGATAGTGTATTCAATACTTTTAAACTAGTTAATACTAAATATACGTACGAATAAATAAATTTTCATGATTTTAATCTCTGCAGCGTGAATTTAAATTAAGTAAAAATTAATCAACGGATTAATTGCTGTAATGTTGCATAGTAACTAAGAAAATGATTAAACTCGTCAATGTAGAACAGTCTTTGAAAAAAAATTCGCTCGTTAAGTAACTCAGTTAATAGTAACTTGACATTTTAACTTATATTTTTAAGAGTACTTAGCTTTTCAACTTGTTAATGCCCAGTCTTGCCTATATTGTATGTAAAGATACAAAATAGAATACTATTAGTGGTATAACGACCTAACATTATAAGCACGCATCGGATTAACGTTTTCGTCGCGCGTAAAAATGATAAATCGCGTTGGCGGAGGAGTAGCACGTGTGATTCGACTTGGGGTAATGGACTCTATGAATGTATATATTGTCGTCGTTGAGTCGATCAAACATTCAAACCGGCTTGAGAGCGCGTGCGCGAACGTTTGCTATGGCCGTATTTATGATCGTACGCATCGATTTTATGCTCGAGAGAAGAAAAAAACAAAAATAAAATACCGAATCGTGTGTGGTTTTTATTCTCTCTATTTATTTATCCTTACGCGTCTTCTCTCGCGCGCAGCGCGCACATTTGGAACCTTGCCATGATCACAATAGCAATAAAATTTGATTTTCTTCCTTGAAATATATCTTCCGTCTAATCGTTTATAACATTATGTGTTAATAATAATGATAATAATATTATTATTTTATTATTATTATTATTATTATTATTGTATTTTATCTTGGACGGAGATGAACAATAAAATAAAAATATTGCATCGCGTATATTCGCACAACGTATTCGACATTGTCTGGGTCGCGATGCGATCAAAGCCCGAATTTTGATCATCGACTTCTAGCAGGTACCTGCGCGCTTGAACGCATACACAACATAATATTATTATATAATAGACCCATTATAATATATGTGAGTAAGTGCTTGTGTGAGTGCGCGAGCGCGTGTAACAATAGACATGGCGACGACGTGAGTAATACGACTTGACCGCTTTTGTGTATACGTATACTACGTATACATATAATGTAATCCGTCCATTTATCACCTTCGTGTATCCGTCGTCGTGGGAATGAAAAGGTCAAGTGCCGCGCGCGCGCGCGCCCGCGTATTATATATTATTATTATTATTATATGTGTACGCAGTACATCGAAAAACCTCCGTCTGGGAGAAAAGGTGAGTTTACACCCCTGCGACGACAGTGTGTATACATACCTCCTTTTAATGGCTTCATTATGTTATTGTAAGCGCGTCCGCTTGTCGTGTGCCGTCCCCGCCGCCACAGCCGCACACTCACTGGATTGTGGCAATCCATTAAAAACCTATTGCACAGTAAAATATCATATTATACCCACTGCTGTATGTATGTATATAACGTACGTATGTAAGGGTGTATAGACTTTTGAATTTAAATCCACAACGTATACGCGATATTATGAGGTGTTCGAAGATATTTCTTCGTTTCATGATCGCATTTTAATAATCGACTTTTCTAAGTCACGATTAATATAGTATTAAAATATTATTTTATACCTGAGGTGTGAGAGAAACACTTCCGCGAACAACTAGTATTTTGTAGTTTTTTTTTTGTAGTTAATTTCACAATTTTTGACTGTATTTTTATTTAAAGTTTATAAGTTTTTGACAACTGTAATGTTAAAAAATTTTCACCATATCCTTGAATAGGCCAAATATACTTACAAATAGTCAATGATTTAAAAATTAAAAGAAATTGCAAAATCAAATCTAAATCAAAAACTTATATCATCATATAGAAACATTAATTTTTTCTCCTTCTACGAGTATAAGTAATTGGATGTTAAATAAATCAATCAAGTCTTATATAATTATATTATAAACTTAAAAACTTTAGGATTCTATTAATTATGCAGCAGTATAATTTTAGAACAACAAGGACGTTGAGCTTCATTATTTTTATTGCAAATTCTATACACAGTGCATTTTTTTACAATTAAAATAATAAAACTACAAAATGAAAACTACATCAAGATTAAAAAAAAATATATTCCTGATGAAAATATCAGTTCTATATAAAACATATATATTGCACATCTATATATATATATGATGCCCACCGCCGCCGCGCATTACTTTTTAGCATTATTTATTATTGCAAATAGTATATAATATTATCAGCCGTCTCTTTCACCATATATATATTATATATTTATATGTATACTTAACTCGTAATATACATATAGTCGGTTCAGTCGTTAAAAAACCATTTGGATTACCAATGAACGTCAGTTAAATGGCTGTTCGTGTACCTCTATACGTGTATACATAATATCACAGTATACACATACAACAGTAAACTTAAGACGCATCGAGCAAGTGATAGTAATAATGGTATTAATTATTATTATTAGCGATCGCAAATATTGCAAACTAAGTGCAATTTTGTGGTTGTCAATATTGAAACTATTATGATTGATATGACGTCTGGATGGTCAATAGATGATACACTCCATGACGCGTATAAAACCATTAAGTGAAGTTATATCGATACACCCCTGATCCAAACTGCAAATCGTTTAGGTCGTCTTACAGTCAAAGCATGGTATAGCTGTTACATAGCATTATACAGTCAAACAATATTTACGAAAAACCATTTCGATTAGTAGACGGAATATTGTAATATTACTAAAATCGTCCATAACTTTGCGACGACATTTTATTTTTAAAGAGATTATGACATGATCCATGGGAAAAATTAAAGTGGTATTGATGATTATTATACTATACTGATTTGTCCTTCCAGATAAACGTAGATGTTTTTCACGGAGATTGTCTCAACGGAATATATTATAATATATTCGATGGTGTAACATTTTCGAAGATCCGCCAACGACCAACTAAACGACGCCAAAATGTTACACAATTATAATAGCGCATATAATAACTCTGAACACGAGTCAAAAAATGGTAAACTAATAATTGGTTTTTCGACCGACATAATTTCATATGGAGTCTTAGGCTGATAAAAAGTCGTGGAGAAGAGTATTACTTGACAAGGTGTTAGAGAAACAGAGATATGTTATAAATTATAAATGCATTATAAGCGCAAACGACTGGATTTGTCAAGACTAGTTTACGAAGAAAAAATAATAATAAAAATAAAAACTAAGTGGAACCGGTTCGAATCTTTTTTTTCAGATGACAACTGACAACTCCCAACAATGCAATATTTCACAATATTTATAAAATTATATTATATTATATTATATCGCCCACCTATATTGCTACTTGACCAAACAACCTTTTTAACACGAATTATTTTTTAGTATTTAATAGTGATACATTAGAATCACGTCATGCAGTAATAGAATTATATATAATATACATCGTAGGCCGTATGAAAAAAACTAGGCTCTTTGCGAAGGGATAGGTAGTTCGTTTACAAGCTACTTAATATTCTTTCAAACAGCTGTCTGTTTTTCGGACTTATTGCTGACAGACTAACAGTAATTAGGCATTTCTGAAAATACAACTATTGTTACATAGCGAGTAATTAGTAGTTAGAATTTTTGAAAACTATAAAGGTGTTTCTATTTTACTACACTTAATGTATTTTTAAAAAATATTATTTATAATATTGTATAGGTAACCAAAAAAGTTGAAAATTAAATTTTTATTCTTTGCTATCAATTTCATAACTTACTTCAGTGTTAATTTAAATACTCATTTAAATCTTCTTCTGTAGTCATATATTTTAACATACCATTAGGTAAAATTAAACTAGATCATCTTAACTTTGGTAAAACTATTTTTTCATAATAAGCTGGAAATCCATTATTAAATGTATTTTTATAATTTCATGTACCTATTTCTATGTTAAAAAAAGAACGGATGGGCCTCGCTTTGCTGTACAGTTGGGGGTGGAATGCACTTCGTTTATAGGATAGGTCATTATTTCAATGGATTTGTTAAATTGGAATGCAATGATAGATATCATTGTATACGAATAACGATTCTGAACGGAGTTAATATGTTTGTCTAAAATGTGTATATAATAATATAGTATTTTATATTTAAATTTAATTATAATGCAATTTCGTAAAAATTTAAATTTCAAACAGTCATGAAATTTTTTCTTTTAAGTCCGGTGGAATTTTTTTTATATATTTTTGAAGATTAGCTTATGGACAACCTAGTGTTAAAATTTTGAACCTTAAGTATAAACAGAAAAAATCTTATGAATTTTCAACTACAAAATAACTTGCAAATTATCGCGATTTTAACATATTTTATACAAATTTGAACTTTATGGGCTTATAAAAAAAATTTGAATGAAACTATCTCTGATATTTTACAATTAGTATAACTTATAATTAATCCTTTTATACATTTTCAAGAGTTTTCGGACAGCCAAAAAAAATTTTATAGATATTTTTAAAAAAAAAACTTACAAAAATTGAAAATTTAAATTGTCTATAAATAAGTCAAAATACTTTGAAAACTTAAGTATGTATAGAGAATGCCAATATAAAGATTTGGTAAAAATTTCAAGTTGTTGCGGTTTTTTTAAAAAGTATTGAAAAAGTTGAATTTTTGACATGACCAAGTACCATCTACATTCTTTTTCCCTTCAGAAAAGTTGTTGTTTAAGCAAATCGAAGCATTTTTACTGCCAAAAATGTGTCGTCAGGCACAAAAATTAAAAAAATTAAAAAAAAACACACATAATTGTAAAATTAATAGATTCCATCACTCCGATCAGAATCTAAAATAGATAATTAAGCTACTAAATAGATAAATGAGTAAATATATTACTCACTAAAAATACTAACACATTCCATAAGTACAACAATATTATTTAAACGTCAATGCAATAGGAGAAATAACAGAAATTATTTCTGATTTATATAGTCCCACAGATTTATGATAAGATGTTTACGGCAATCGTAATCAAATCAATCAAATAATTAAAATCTTTATCTAAGTTTACTTTTAAATTTAACGTAAACTAGTATAAAAAAAAGCATATAACAATAAGTAATTGTACATTTGTTTTTTTTTTTAATTTTTCAGTTACATAGTAAAACAAAAATAATGTTCTTTAAAAATACATTGAATGTAGTTATAGAACAAAAATATACTTCCACAGTTTTTAAAAAGTATAACTTCTAAAAAGCCTAGTTTTTTTTACAGAAAAACTATTTCCTTATACGGCATATGACTTATATGTATATAAATCATTTATATTTATATTAAAACTGATTATACTTTTACATTTTCACCAAATCATCCGTACATCTTATTTAAGGCTTTCGGTGAATGTGTTCTTACACGATTAAATATTATCTCTTTTAAAATACTGTCATAGCCTAGCGGTATAAGGCGGCTGTGCGTAATCGTACGGTCACCTGTTCGAATCCGGGCGGCACAGCCGCCCGGTGTGAAGATTCCGTTACCACCCCTTTCCAAACTATAACACTTAATTGAGGAGTCTTCATAAAAATAATCGTTGAGATATAATGGCCACGATGTCAAAATCTCCCTAACAAAAATAAAATTAAAAGAAAAATATTATCTCAAATATTATGGTTATTGAAAACTTTTAAGGCGTCGTTAATAAGAAAACATTATTTTCTGTTCAACTAAAACAGCACCAGCACGAATTACAATTAAAAGTTCGAAACACAATAGTTACACTCGGGGTTACATCTGAAAGGTGTTTGTTTTAGAAAACACAAAATATATCTATATAACCAATTAATTAGGAAACGATGATGATGAATTAACTACACATATATTAACGGACTGGCGGTCTGTTACTATTGTTGTAAAATATATATGCCACTTTTTGTCAAATAAGTATATTTAATAATCATAGAAAAAACTGTTGTAAATATATAAGATATTATATATTAGCATATAAGCATATTTAAATTGTATACATATTTAATTATGTTCTTTAACTATGAAGTGGTGATACTTTTCGATAATCCCCCTAAAGAAAAGCTGTTAAACTATAATATAATTGCATTCAAAATATAGGACAAAGATGTTTATAATAAATAATGATATTGAAGCAGGTTTTAGAAAGTCATAAATTATGGAGTGCATAGTTTTAGAAAAATATAAAACTTTTAGATTGCTGACATTTAGAAATATTACTTTTGGTTACTCCATGCTCGTAGATAGGTATATACTTTAATGTATTAAATATTATTATAATTTATGAATTTCAAATTAAAAAAAAAATTATTTACAAATGCAATTTTTATGTATTTTTGATAATCATAGTAAAAATAAAATTTGATTTCTAGAATAAACAATATTATATTTTAAATTTGTTTTTAAATATTTCCTAATTTTTTAAAAATTTTCTATTCTAAAATATAGATTTTCTTAAACTTGTCATTCTAAAACATGTACCGATGTACCAAAGTCGTTTGTAATATATGCACCGCGTGATAATATACTATATAAACGAGAAATTTAGCACACATACATATATATCATATATATAAATATATGTAAACTGCAACGCTGTAAAATATACGCATACTGCAATGTATAATTGTGTATGCGCCTATGTGGTGTGTGTATATATTACCGATCGAGTTGGTTTATTCAAAAAATATTCTATTGCCTCGAAGTTGTATACAGTATACGGCTGGATAATATTATGTTCTCGATTGCGATCTTCGATCGCCTTGAAGTCTGTGTAGATACCGGTAATAATAATTCATAGATGTACCCACACACACACACACACACACACACACACACACACACACATACACACACACACACACACACACACACACACACACATACATACATACATACATACATACATACACACACATACATACATACATAAATACATATATACCAAACGTACATAAAAACACAACAATACAGTATATAATATGGATACCGCACCTTCGACTTTTAAAACCGCACGGGGCAACCACGTTATAGTGCGAACATCATATCAACACAAGACGAAACTAATTACAAACATTATAATACCTATAATATATTTTGTTGCGAGATTTTTTCCCAAGAGCAAACCGCTATAGGTATATATGTGTATTGAAATTACTGTATAAATATTCAACTATTTACGCTTCATTTGCAATACCTAGTCTATCATCAAGAGTACAATGTACATAATAATTACCTAGCTAGCTATTGTATAATTATTAATTTATTAATTAATATTATAACTTATATTATCGAACATTCGCGAACACTGAAATATATTGTTTATAATATTTTTATTCTCACTTCATTCACAAGATGACCTCGCAAATAAACATTAAAATACATATATTATATCCTAGGTTAATCGGCTCACATCCGCATGTAGATTTAGTGGTGTGCAGCTGTACTAGGGTAAGTCTTGCACAGTGCCCCGGGTCCTAAGAGCTCAATAGATCTCAGGGTCTTTTGGCAAATCAAATTTGAATAAATCACTTCGGGTACATAACGAAAAATATACAGCATAAAAAAATAACAGAAACAATATCCGATAAACTTGTTATAGATTAGCTGTAATAGTGTAATTTCATATTACAACTGTTCGAATTCATGCGGAGTTGGGCACTTACCACTCGTTACTATAACACTCGTTACTTACTCCAAACTTTTACCAAGATTTCATATTTACAGACGGACAGACAGTAAAATGTAGCTATAAGGAACATTGCATGATCAAATAAGAACTGCAGATGATATATAAATATTTTTTCGTTGTAGATTTATATCATGACTAAAAACGAATGCGTTTATTTATAATAATAATAATAATAATAATGTTAATAATGTTAATATATTATTATAGTTTAATGCTATTAAGTTGATTTCATTAACTAAAACTAAAATCGAATTGGTTTCGTTTAAGCCGTTTATGATATTTATCTAGAAGGAAAAAAGGGGAGGGGAGAGTCCTGGGACATCATTATTTCAATAGCTTGTACCTATCTATATACCTACTTTCAATGCGCATTAATATATTATACTCGTGTGTATTAATGTCATGTCCCTACAGGTAATTCGTCTCGCGCAATATTATACGATATTATACTAGGTCGACCTGTCGCCGTGTGCACGTTAAAAGCAAAATTAATTATCATATTATTGTGTAGTGGGCGGCTAAGTCGTTATCGCGCGGTAAACGTGTTGGTGAATTCGGATAATTCGTGCGAGTCGCTGTAGGTCAAACGCACTCGTGATGAATAATATACCTATATAGTGTATATGCATGTTGCATATAGCTCTTCTGTGGCCACGCGGACTGATTACAGAGCTCGAACAAAAATAAAAAGACCACCTAGGTACATGTGGATACAACAGTTTCACACACAATTAACTTTTCGTATGCCGATTATTGTGCTAAAAAAAGGACCCAAAAAAATTTCAAATAAACAATTCAATGACACAAAACACAATAATGCAGAACATTTTATTGAAGTAATAATGTACTAAAATACATTATTTTATATTTTTATAAAACTATTGTTAAAAATATACAATAATACCAAGCAATATGATTAACCATTAATGTTCCTATTTTCAGGCGATCAACCTTATTACTTTTGTGTATTGTTATTAAATACAGGGTGCTTGATAAGTATGTAAATACACATACATTAATTACCAAAAAAGTATCCGAACTTATTGAACTGTGTCTTGTTTCATTATAATAAACATGTGTTAATAGTATAATATATATTTAGTGACGCGCTCAAAGATAATTGTTTACCAAAGTGGCCAATCAAAGTAAAAAGGTTAGGCACCACTAATAGATATATATGTATATAATAAACGTGAGCGAGCGAAAATATAAAATGAAACGATTCTAAACGATAATGATATTAACTAAACAAAGTGGCGCAACGAGATACAAGTATGACGCGCGCGATTGAATCTTTGGTTTTCAATATTCAAATCAAAACGTTCTACATAAGGATTACGCAAACGGTGAACGGACAACCTCACCACAGAATAGATAATTAAAATAAAGCGTATATTGTGTTCGCATACAGATATGCAATAACAATATAAAAAGAAAATTTAAACCTAAATACTTTAGATACGTACCTATTACATCGGTCACCAAAATAACCTAAAAAGGAGACGTATTTTGGGTATACGCAGGAAAAGGGACTCCCGTAATAATAATAATTTCTTATATTTTTTTAATTAGCTTAAATAATATACCTACGTCAATTTAATATTTTAAAGAAATATCTGAACTAAATGTTTTTGTATACCTACCTACAATTTAAAAAAAAATTATTGTTTTGAAAATGGAAATGATTGTAAAACTTCTTAATTTTTTAATTTATAAGATAATAATATCAATTATAAATTATTATATTTTGTGTTTAGGAGCCGAATTCACCAAGTTTGTTTTTTTGTAGAGATTCGCATGACAAAAATATCTTTAGTATATATTGAATAGGAAATATTAACAATTAACTATAAGTACTATTTAATATATCGTTATTGGACGTCATTGTACCATGGATTAATAGATAAAATGTGTTTATACATAAAAAAAAAATAATAACGATTTCGGTGATGTAGGTCGTACAATTGTGTTATAATAAAACCCTTAACCGTATTTTACAACAACGTGAAATAAATCCACCATTTACATTAAAATATCTCCAAATAAATGGTAAAACTGAATAGCGTAGAACCCTGGAGATATTGAACCATGACCTATAAAAACAGAAATAAACAACGTTGATGACTTATGATATTTACGTCATTTACGGAAGGAGTCGGGTAAATAATCTTCAATATTGTAGAAAAAAAGAGACATGACACCATCGGTAAAGAGAAAAATATGGAGAAATATTATATAATGATAAATATTTGCATAAATTACTTACCTATTATTAAACCGTTAGGTTAATGTAGCCAGAACTTTTGAGTGAGAATAGTCTCAGGAATACCGAAAATGAACTCTCATTTCTGAATGGAAGAGGAGAAAAAGAGTATTGTATAAGCAATTTTGTCCTATACCAGCGGTTCTTAACCTGTGGTCCGCGGCCCCCTAGAGGTCCGCGATACTCATGTCGGGGGTCTGCGGCAGTCTTAAAGCTTTTCAGTATTTAGTCCGATGTTCAAAAACTTGTGTCTCGAATGCAACACCAACCATCACATTAACCATGTAAAAACTTTATTTTATGAATATTAAAAATAAAATTATTTATTTTACATTTTTATGAAAAATTAAGTGTAATAAGAATAATTATAAATGTGTATATGTTTTGTTACGTCTACTTATATCTAATTTGTATATATAACATGAGATGTTTAAAAAGGTATTCGAAAAAAAATTGGCCAGGGGGTCCACGATTTCTAAAAATCTTTCATCAGGGGTCCGTGATCTACAAAAGGTTAAGAACCGCTGTCCTAAACAATAAGTCCGTGATACATTGTATACGATTGTGTAGTATACCGGTGAACGGTTTCCATTTTTTGTTTTTTTGTTTTTATTTATTTATTTATTAAAAGCAACCATGAATATACATTATTTAGCTTAATTTAACGGACCGACGTCTTTTACATAGTATAATCAATAGAAAAAAGAGTGACATAAAATTGACATTATAACAGGCGAATTAATAAAAAAAAAATTAAAAAAAATTTAATATAAGAAAACAAAATAAACATATTATTATAACATATATGAGAGAAAAGGAGAATGACTAAATTAAATTATTTAATACATAGAAAACATTACCTCTAAAATGATGACGATTAGAGAAAAAGAAATCAAGATGGATGGAGACCTTATTAGCTAATTCAAGAGCTCGAGGGAAAAATGAGTTTTTACCACAATTTTTCTTATAAAAAGTAATGACGAATAATTCTTTATTTCGTGAGTGAAATGAGGGAACTCTGATATTGATTAAAGCTTTATATATAGTAATATTGATTCTTTAAGGCACTATAAATATGACTTATAAACGAGTCGTAAACAATACTGTAATCCAAACTGCAGTGTACTGTCCGCCATCACAGCGGAGACTACTTACTAATGATAGGAATTAAATGCGAATAAATAAATAAACTGCGATAAATCGACATGCCCTTTGAATGCCTGTACCAATTATACAGGGTGTTTCAAAATGATTCATCCGATTTCAAAAAACCATATTTATTGTAAAATTTTATTAATCATGATAGAATAAATTTTACATTTTAATGAATTATTTTAAGTTTTAGGTATAATGCTTATAAATATTTAATGTGACCCTCCTTACTTGCACGACACACATCTAAGCGAAAAGCAAATTCCTCCTAAACCTATTGAAGCATGTCGACTGTAACCAAGTTGATGATGTCTGTAAAGCGACTTTTCAATTCGTCAAGATCTTTTGGAAAGGGAGGTACATAAACAATGATTTTTAATTTTTATGTAACCCCAGAGAAAAAATCACAGAGTATAAGATCCGGCGAACGCATTAGTGTCATCAGCACTACAGCGACCGATCCATTGCTGTGGTATAGTTGATCGTTTAGAAATTTACGCCGCGTGACTAATAAACTGCACATTATCGCGACTTATCGGCAATCGATAAAAACTCGATAACCCCACCTTTCAAATAGCTGGTGCTTCGTTTACCTCAAATTACAGGAACAATATTTATAGTCTACTAAAATCGGTTGAATCATTTTGGAACGCCCTGTACATCTCGCGCATTATACGTATATTTTATGTGTATATTACATCGGACGCGTATACGCGTTGTCTCGTGTCCGCAGGTACATACACTCCAAGGAGAAACCGTTCAAGTGCCTGGAATGCGGCAAAGGGTTCTGCCAGTCGCGCACGCTGGCCGTGCACAAGATCCTGCACCTGGAGGAGTCGCCGCACAAGTGTCCGGTGTGCAGTCGCAGCTTCAACCAGCGGTCCAACCTGAAGACGCACCTGCTGACGCACACCGACATCAAGCCGTACAACTGTCCCACGTGCAGCAAAGTGTTCCGCCGGAACTGCGACCTGCGCCGGCACAGCCTCACGCACAACCTGCAGTCCGCGCCCGCGACCATGACGTACGTGATGACGACCGCGACCGCGGTCGCGACGGAACAACCCGCCACCGCGATGACCGTGTCGCTCAGCAACCACGTCGACGTCGACGCCGAAGACTGCAGCGCGGCGAATGCAGCTGATCTCATTTGAATGCCCCGTCTAACTACTGCCCACCGTATGTCTTGTACCACCGGTTTTTTTTTTTTTTCGGTTTATTTTTTTTTTTTTTTGTTTTTGTCTACAATGTTTGGGAACCCGGTCAGAACCCAAGTAGGTACAACTGTATCCGGCAGGTTTGTTCATTAGACTATATGGTTAATTAACCTATACGCGCGTCGACTATTACGTCCGAAATAATGCGTATTACTTCCGAAAAACGTGGCGCTGTCTGTCGGAGTGTGCCTACGTTTAACTTTTTGATTCATTTTTTTCCACTGCAAGGAATAAAATTTGGCGTTTGCAAACCGCAAACCAAAATCAATACACCATACGGGAATTTACACATCCCGTAAACCAAACGACCGACGACGTCACGAAAAATCGATTTAGGACAGCAACGTGCATTGGTGCAATAATTGTCGTTTGTGGTGTACACACACAATTAATGCAATATACAGAAATGTAGCGTTTCCAAACTTTCTAGACATAAACTGTTTGTACATACATTTATTATTTGTATATTCGTAAACAAGTATCGTGATAATAATACATATTTACTACAATGCTACGATCACACGCACAAGAGATGGCTATTTTTTCCTCGAAATATATGTATACTATATTAATTCTGTGACGGTCACTTTCGTTTCGCAAATTTTTATAATTATTATTTTTCTCTGTAAATTTAACGTGATTTTATATTTTATTATTGTTCACCTTTCGCGATACGCCTGACTTTGTATTTACGTTCGAAGCCACCAACGCCGTCGGCGATGTTGTAATACAGTTATATTTTCATCGTGCTATTTAATTAGCATTTATTCATTGGAAAAAAAAAACTCCTATATAATACTAATTCGTAAGTTGTAAACATAATAAAAGCTACATGTACTGATTACTAAATCTGTATTTATTTTCCTTGATGTCGTTCATGTTTGGTCTCGAAGAACGCAGGACAACGTATTCTTTGAATACTTACGTTGTTTTCGGACACCCGTCAAAAAAGTAAGTACTATTTATAACGTACAATACGTGTGAGGGTTAGAAACGATGGCGCATATTATGTCACACTACAGCGGTGAAACCACTTTCTTCATTGTTTATTTGTTCATTTTGTTCATTGAAACTTTCATGGGCTTCATGTGCTCTAATACATTTCGAACGTTTGGTTATTGTTTTGTTAATTATTAGAAGAAAAAAAAAAGTGGAAGTAAATACGATCTATGGTTGATTTTTACACTTTATTTAAATATATGTATTTTATATTTTATTAATTAATATGTTCAAAATGAATTACGATCATATAAATGTTGTGCGTGCAGTAGCTATGGCAAATACATTTGGATACTCAAATCATCCTAGAAATGAAAGGAAGTTTCGGGTTCATCCAATATTGTATATAGGTATCTAATATATTTATTTATATTTATTTATTTATTTATATTTATTATGATAATGTTATTAGTTTATAGCAATGAATAACCTCACTGTGCATTATTACCGCTCAAGTATGGCGCATTACATTTAAAATCAGGTTTTTATTCAGACCGGTTAGAAATATATTGTAATAAACCGCGACCGAACCGTGACATGTCACGTTTGAAACCGTTTGCTAGCGGTAGAACGCGGTGCCAACGCGATAGTGTGACACCGTTCGTTAATAGACAAGTGTTTTTAATTCAGCGGTAACGCCGCGCGGTACCAGCCCAATTCTTTTTCGTTTATTGGTTTTCAATTCAGGCTTTCTATACAACGATTTCTATATCGATTTTAAAATTTAAACATCAATAATAAATTGTTAAAATATTTTAAAATAATATAAAAATTGAAAATTATTTTAATAGTACTCAAAATTTAAATCTAAATTTACAAAAATTGTTTATAAATATTGGAGACTTTGATAATTCACCAAATTTTTTTTTCAATAGCTAAAGTAGACAAAGATGAAAGCCTATCATTCGCCATTGAATTTCTTAAGAAGTATTTGATACGTTTTAAAGTACTCATGGATTTTTCACTTGAAGCTGTTTTTACAGGAATACACTTCCTAACTTCATAATTTAATTTTAGTTTTTATTTTTTAATATTAGGAATGTCATTTATAGTCCACTTATTCTTTCCTCTGAAAAAGACATATGCACATCTGTAACAGTATAATTTATTTATATCAACGCTTCCCGTTATAATTTCTAGTAGTAATAATATAGTCCAAGTAAAATATACATAGATATAAGTTAAATTTTCAAGAAAAATATGTAATAATTAAGAAAAAGAACCAAATAGGGTAAAAAGCAATAATAAGCAGATTTTGTGGAAAAAAGCAAAAAAAGTTTACTTCATTAAAATCAGAATGATTCAAACATATTTACGAGTATATATAGTGGAACCTCGATATCTCGAATCGGTAGGGTGCCAAAAAAAAATTTGTAGTTTGGATGTTATGTTTGGTGGCAGAAATACTACCCGTATTGCTTTTAGTTCATGCAAAAGAGTTTTTGGATGTGCAGGGCAATTATCGACAAAGAAAAGCACTTTTCTTTTATCATTGAAAAGTTTTTTATCCAAGTCGAATATCCTAGATTCATAAATGGTGGATAACATCCATGGTTTTTGGTTATACGCGTATATGACTGGTAACGATGTTACGTTCTTTTTCTTGAAGCATCTTGGTTGTTTTGACTTTCCAATCACGAGTAGTTTTAATTTTTCTGTTCCTGTCACATTAACTTCTACCATGACTGTTACACGTTCTTTACTCTTTTTCCCTCCGTGACAAGTATCTCCTTTGAATGTCAAAGTTCTATCAGGTGTACATTTAAAAAAGAGACCGAATTCATCTGCATTGAAAATGTCTTTAGAGTCATATTCTTTTAACAAACTCGGCAGTACATTTGTTCGGTAATGTTCACAGTCAACTTCAGACACCGCGGCACTCTCACCTGATATGATTTTTTCTACAATTCCGTTCCTTGATTTAAATTTTTCCAGCCAACCCGAACTAACTTGAAATGTGAGGCCTAAATTCTTTGCAACCTCTGCAGCTTTTTCTTGAATTAACGGTCCTGAAATAGGTAAATTATAATCTCTTACTCGATTCATCCATTCCGTCATAGCATGCTTAATTTCTAGGAAACTTGATGTTTTAAATTTCTTCCGGCGTGGTAAAAATATGGCTTCTTTGACTGATTTGAGAATTTTTTCTTTATCCTTTAATATTGTTAATAAAGTACCAGCAAGAATACCGAATTCACTCGCGATATCCTTTTTGCGTTTTACTCCTTTTTTCACTTCGTCAATAATTTTTATTTTGTCACCGACAGTTAGAGATTTTAAGCAACGTTTTTCCATCTCATAAAATCACAAGATAAACTGAACATTTGCTGTGACAGCATTATATTAAATATCGACGTATACATTTCGTAGTTCAATCGACGTATAATTTTACCAATAATAAATACGATAAATGTAGTAGATAGACGTAACTTATCGGAGATATAGACATTATATCGTATTTTATTGTCGAACTTATAATTGTACCTTTTAAGCGTGGGGTAAAGATTGATAATATTAATCGGTTTTCAATTATGATTATCGTTATTTATAATAATATACTTGATTAATAGACTTTCGAGTTATCAAGGTATGTACGTATTATATATATATATATATATATACTAATACATATGTACAGTGTACTTACGTATATCACATGCATATAATATGTATATTATTATATAAATTCGAGTTATAAGCCAAAATTCTACTAAAACTATTTCAACTTAAAGAGAAATTCGAGTTAGCGAAATTCGAATTATCGAGAAAATTTATCACACATATCATATATTGTAAGGCCAGGGCCGAGGAATTCCTTCGAATTATCGAAAATTCGACTTATCGAGGTTCCACTGTATTTATATATATTTCCTCAAAAGAAGCATTTGCTACAAAATCCGAGCCCTATTTATTACTTATAAATTTATAATAATTCTACTGTTTGATAAATAATTAATTACCAACATTTCGTATCAACTTAATTTTCTTAGAATTTCTATTCTGGTACGATGAATGCGCATACGATCGGTAATCATCATTCAAGTTATTTTACAGCGATAAGTTTAATATTTATACACAGTTGTGTTTTTTTTTATCATCACCAATGCTCCTACACGATTCGGCTACTCAGATATTATGACAGTTTCTTTTTGTGAGCCCAAAATGGATAGTAAAATATATACTCGAAACAAAATAAAAATAAAACACAATATAATATATAATATATATTATTGAAAAAATTTATCGATTTTGGAATAGTCTTGATTGTCTGACACAATTTTCATCTTGTCTTAAATTTCACCGACATCAATTTTATACGGTTTGCGTAAAATGTAAAATGACAAAATAAAACAAATTAAACAATTAAACAGCTGATGTCTCTGATTATTATGCAGATTGAAAATTTACTAGATGACCGTAGACTATCGAATTATTTGTGGTCCAAATTGTTTACAGTTTAACTACGACGTTTCTTGTTTGTATATCCATATATATGTTTATATATTTATATATCCATGAAACTATGAAAGAATTATCAATAACCAGAGTGTCCAGGGTGAGATTTTCCGTTTGTTTAGATGTTTAAGAGTCCACGTAAGTTTATAGTACCTACATTAATCTATTCCGATTAACAGTGATGATGTGGACCATTATTTTCCGTGAAGTCAAAGTATAACCACCAGCTACTAGTCATTACGAATAAGTTGTGTATAATAATAAAAAACAAATGCAATAGTCGGCATGAAACTAAAATTGTAAAATAAGCGAAAAACCAATAAGAATAATAGTATTCCAAAGAGTACGCGGAATCGTATTTGTTATGGATTGAGCAAACGAAAATTTGAATGAACTGTAGGTAGTACCTGTAAGTTGTAAGTGGTGTAAACAAAATCTGAATTCTCAATATATTTATATGCATTTTCCGTCGTCATGCATGTCAAAAAAAAAAAAAAAACAATTAGCTAAAAAACGCATTTTATTTGCCTTCACTGCAATGTACAAGATCCAACGCATGGAAGAATGAAGTACTTATTTACATTTACAAGTAGTTTCATTTGAACATAATTATTTTATAAATAAATATGTGAGACGACTCATTTATTCATACCGGTCGCCGCGTGCCGTACACCATCCCGTCTCCCGATCCCAACATAAAACTAAATATTAAGTATCTATCTTCATACAACCATATAGGTATATAATATGGTGTTACGTTATAGTGGTGTAATTTAATTTAATTTTGATGGAGAAAAAACTAGCAGACGGTAATAATTACATCGTACGGTTGATAGTCTATAATTTACAGGTAGCAGATGGTTTTTTACATTAAAACGTACTGTTGAATAGTGGATCCACGCGGACATGATAATGTATGTAATATACACATTATATTATAATACACAACAGCATTAATTCAGAACTGCGGGATAATTTATTTAGTATAAAAATTAATACTAATATTTTAAATATATGAAATATTTAAAAAATGGATTCAATTATTTATACCTATCATAATATATAAAGATAAAAGGATAAAAGATACAGGTATTTCTATATTTATTCAAAGAAAAAGCTCGATATAAAAGTATACCAAATCATAAGCATAGTACAAGTTCCTATATAAAAGTTATATACGATAATTTATTGATCATTTCAACGTACATAATTAGTTCTGCCGTCAATAATACTGTGATTTTAAAGAAAAAAATTATGTTTTATTTGTAAAAGAGTCAGTATTGACTAAAGGATACATTTTTATAATTTTATTAATATTCTATAACAAATTTTAAAAAGACCTATTACTTATTTGTTATTACTACAATTTATTATGGTTATATTACATTGTTAGTTATTGAAATATTGCTCTTAAAATATTTTTCTTTCAAAACCTTGTTAGTATATAAAATAAAATTATGTATCATTAAAATGACATGTACGTGTATTGATGATTATTTATATTTTAAGCTAAAACATATGGTTGCAACAGTAACATTTTGTGTATATATTATTAAACAACACTTCTGTTTGTTCGATGTCAATACGGTTTTAACCATCGTTTTAGTAATATTATTATTTAACGTAATAATACATGCTCAACGCCGATGTGGTGTATTATAAATATGTGATGTTCGAAGTAAGTACAATATTTTATTTCGCGATAGAAATATTTTCAAACACACCAATGTGCACATTAGAATATTAGATAGTTAATTTTATTTAAAAATCCTGGTAAATCACAAAATTAATATCCCACAAATACATACACCAAACTATTTTATTATTATTTATTATTATGAAAAAAAAAAATGTTTGATGTTGGGAATTAAGACAAGTATAAAAACCGTTCTGTGGTCGGTAGTTATTGATATCTATTATTTTTATCTAAACAGTTAAACAGTTGTTAGGTGATATTATGTTTGCATAATCACTATAACCATAAAAGAAAATATTTCAATTATTTTTCACTTTTCATACGCAATTATGAATTTGAATTAGTCAGAAGATTTGGTACATTTTGAACATGAAAATATGCAATACAATAATATATTACATATATGTTACCACACACATCGAAAATTCCAGAAATATTAATCGAATAATATAATGTGTAAGAATAATGGTGTTCTCATTTGAAAAATAACAGTTGATATTACCACAGGTACAAAAAATCTACGTGTTAGAATAATAGTGTTTAAGTACATACACTTACAAGTAAATTTTTCAAAAATCATAATTTTAAATCAATACATAATAAGCACGACAAATGGATGACACTGTATAGAGCACCATGCTCAAATCACTCTATATATTGACAATTTAAAAATTAAGAAAGTAATAAAAAGTAGTATTTTATTCCTAAGGTGAGATGAAAATGTATGATTTTTAGAAGATATTATTATGAAGTTATTATGAACTAGGAGAAAACCATCTACCCGAACCTGATAACCACTACTTGTTGGTCCGTTAGAATAAAAAATAAAACAAACATGGTATACGAATTCAAAAAAAAAAAAAATCACAATCTTCTGCGCGGGAATATACGCAGGTTTGAAAAATAATTGTAACTATATATAGGGAAGCATACGCACTACAAAACTGTACCATGCGCAGCTGCAGGGAATATAATATTCTATACGACAGGAAACTACGTCGAAAAGTTTAAAATGAACGCGTATCTATAATAGGTAACATGCATGAGCGTATATTAAAATACATATGTACGTCCCAATGTAATAGCCGTTCCGTGATCGCAGGCATTGTGCCATTATTCCGGTTCCATTCATTGTGCTTGAGTGTAATTTATTTAAAAAAAACATCCGATAATGCAAAATAAATTAATCACGACAAACGATTCCTCAGCTAGCAGCACTCAATAAATTACAAGACATCGATTTAACTGTTATGCACGTGTTTTTTTTTTTTATCTGATCCATAATAACGCATTGGTGGCCGAGTGTGCAGTAATGTATAGTATATAATGTATAAACCTTTTTTTTCTTTCCTTAAATAATGTATAAACCTACGTGCAGTTATGTGTTACGAATATTTTTGTATTCGTGCGCATGTGTTTTTGTGTGTGAATACTGCACACAGATATACACACATGCAATATGCACGCACACATAATATTATTACAACCGAAAACATGATATTTGATAGATATTATAATGTGCTTCTTGCCGGCAAAAGAAAAAAACTGCAATTAACACTATATATTCACATTTCTTGTGCGCAATACCGTGTTTACAGGTGCGAGTAGATTACTATTTACATGTAAACGGATGAGTTTTAAAAGTTTAAAACTGTCATTAATATTATTATAAATCGAAGACACCGAGTAAGACTATCCAACATATTTTATACGCATTCAAATAGTTGAACGAGTACCTACGCCAAAACACTGTCAGAGAATACTTATGTATTATATTTTATTTTATTCAGTTAAAAGTATAATAATATATCATTATGGTAATTTTTTTGCTAAACATAGATAATATACATCAATGTAAATATCTAGACGTTTTTAATGTTTGAATTTTTCTATGTTTATAATTGGTGTTTAATATAAAAAATAATATGTATTTATCAATATAATAATATGTTTTATTATAAAAATTGTTGAACATGTTTTGCTAATCAATTACATTAATAATATTATGACTGTTAATCAAGTCGAGGATTATCTACCCATTTTTATGATCCTCATATTTTAATGTGTATAAAATATAAAAAAAAGTTATTCATTTACGTTGAGAGGAAGGAAAAAACTATAAACGTTTACATAAGTAACAACAGTATTATGTTAAAACAACCAATGAAATGTTGATTGTCAAATATACCTATAAGGTTTTAAATCTATATTTGTAAGTTATTATACTTCTATTTCCATATTAATTATGTAATTATGGATATTTCTGTGATACTTTAAATCAAAATTGGAATTTAATGTAAATATAGAATTATTTTAAATGTTTATGATAACATATTTTTTAACTCAAATAATATGATAGCTTAAAACTGTACATCAAATATGTTGTTTATAAACATTAGATGATTATATCAATTACCGTCTTCATCGGAAATATTTTGATGTCTACATTTATTAATCCAATGTACTTTTTTTTTAATAATATGTCCTTTTTTCGTTCAGTGTAGTAAAATGTTTTAATTCAATAAACAATGGAGTCTGGGCAAAATTAATATTAACGCAGTTCTCGTCTAGATCTCGGTTCAAACAGAAAAAAGAAAGGTATAAAGAATAATATATCGGTTATATAGGTAATTATATACCTTACATTAAATTAAAGCAAATTAAATATTAAAATATACTTAATTTTGCTAAGTTTTTAACTTAGTTATTATTAGTAAGTATTAACTACCACATAATATAAAAAATGTATGTATAGTTTTTTTGTAATTTTTTTACAGCTATTAATTAATTAACAGGCCGAACATATTTTTTCTGTCGCTAAAATTGTTAAAATATTATCCAAAAAATGTACAACTTAAATTTTAGAAACAACATAATAAATAATAAAAAAAAAATCATTTATCTAACGTTGGGGGTTAAATGTCCTTGACAAGTTTTGCAAGTCGAAAATGTTTTGCTAACCTTGAAGCCCAATATTGGTCCTGACGTGCATCGTTATTTATAACTACTTGTTCAATGGCAATATATTTTTTACCTCATATAGTAGCTGCAGATTGTATTTTCATTCTCTCATTTCCTCGTTGACATTTCAATTTCGATGTTTTTTCTGTGTCATTGTATGCATAATGTGTTACTAAAATATAGCATACCCGTCCATACGATATTTATTTTCTAATCATAAAGTATCAAACAACTAATTTATAACACATTTTCTTATGTATGACACATGTTAAACCCAAAACGTATTGTCTCAATAAACAATATTAAATAATAATATTGGTCAAATTCAAATTGTATATCTTAACGTTATAGGGGAACGTTTTAGTATTGCATCAATTAAACAACTATTATAATTGATTTAAAGAAATATAAGTAAATATAAGTAAATTCTAAGTCAATATAAATTATAGTTTCTTTTTATGAAGTCAATGAATTTATAGTTATTACTAGTAAAATGCAAACCATATTCTAAACTAACACATATCTTCACATATCAATGGATAAAAGGATTATTGTATTTTGTAATAGCTAAGTGTTAGATTTAAGACCTATGCCCAATTCATTACGTTATTATTATATAATTCAACAAGTTAAATACACGGCAGTATCTCATTAACTGCTCAATATACAAGTTAATGACAATTGGATTACCGGATAAGGTCGCGACGCGGTAATTCTCCGTCACAATACTTTGTGTCTTTGTATATTTGTAAATTTGTACTTGATTTCCGTATTAAAGATTATTATTATTTATTATTATATACATACTTCAAATGTACCGGGAGATTATTTTTAAATCATACGAGTATATCATGATCTACTTTTAAATTCACAACGGAGTGCTGAATGTATTTATTTTACAATGATGGGTGTTTTTTTAAAATTTTTTGAATTTTTTTGTCTTGTATGTTTTCACGCCACTTTTTGAGCAGTAAAAATAGATACTTTAAAAATACTTTTTTAATACTTACAAGTTTGGTTAGTATTTACAGTTAAATTTACATGAATATACATATTACACTATATAATAATATATTATCTAAAAATCTTTAATAATCATAATACGAATAGTTATTAATCACTTATCATAATAATAATTATTTCACTGAAAATAAGTTTAACTTAGACAAACGCTGGTATTTAACAATTTAAAATATATATTATGTAAGTGTAGTAAATTGTATACATTTATACCCACCCGTGTGTTTGATAAATTCTTAATAATTTTTGGTGCATTATTATTTATTATAAACATTTTTTCTAAAAGCATGTTCTGCTTATAGCTTACTTTTATTGGAGTTTCTGTTTTTTAGTATTGTTTGTGCTATTGTTTTTTTTTACCCGTAACTTTAAAGAAAATGATTCAGCTGTATGTAATTTATTGACTATCAGTATACCTAAGTCTAAAATAATTAAACTACATCCGTTCACTATAATTTTGTTTAAGCTACCTATATTTGTTTTTAGCCAATACACGAATTTATCTCAATCTTGATGGTTCAAACATACCGATTCTGATTTCAAAGGGACCGATCGAAAACAATTAGCTTATGTTTTGAATTCAGTGTCACGCGTACACGGTTATGGTCTCGATTCAAAATGGGAAATAGTTGAAATCGAGGAAAAATAAGATTATAAGATTATCTTATACTATTCAATAACGATATGCATTGCTGCAGAGAGCGACAAACACAAGGCTGTAAGGGCCGTTACACACGACCGATATTTTATCGTACAAATGTACAATTCATTTATATACAGTATAATTCATATATAATATGCGATTCTTATTAATCGTACGATAAAATATTGTTCGTGTGTAACGTTCCCAAGACGCTGCGGTGTCCGATTACGGATAAACATAGTCATACATTTTCGATTAGCCGTATTATATTTAATGTCGCGCAAGATCGTTTTTGGAACTCTGTCGGAACGAAACGAGTTTAGACCCGAAAACGGTTTTTTCTTTTATTTTCACACGTCCGCATATATATTATATGTATGTATATGTAGCCATGTAATTTTATCATGGCTAATGGAATCCGAAAGGGGTGCCGGGTGAATGTGCACAAAAATGCGGAAAAAATATTACACTCCCGTCGCATCGTGTGAGGTATTTGTTTATTTTTTCGCAATACGCCTTTCAAACCATTTTCTCCTTATTATTATTATTATTATTTTTTTTTTTTGCGTACGTGATCAATACGCCATTATTCATGTTGACACAGGGATTGGTGTCCGATATAAACGTTGTGTACGTCTTAATCTGGAGGGTAATGCATGTGCACACAATGCGAAGACCAGCGAAATGTGCAACAACCCCTGAGCCTACTCTACGTGCGTCATGCAATATTATCAGTTATATATAATAATATGGATAGTAAATGCGTGGGACGATATGTTTATAAACAGCGTCGTGTATCGGTATATCTTATACAATGAACTAAGTAGGTATAACAATAATGATTGCAAATATTTACATGATATACTATCTTGACGAAAATCCTATTCGGTGCATTACATTTTGCATTACATGATTACATTAGGTACTGTTATATTAAAATAATAATAGTGCAGTCAATGTGGGGCAGAATAATTTTAATCGATATTAATACTTAGTTAGTATACTTCATTAATTTTCACAGGTCGAACAGATTTTAACTATACGCTTTATTTTCGTGTGCAGAAGATTCGGTTTTCTGGTTTATGTCCTCAATTGAAAATCTAATTATTGGTTTTATATTTGTAGACAAACAATGAAAGTTTTAAAAAAAAGAAAAGCGTATACGATTAGCCGTTAGTTATTTTCACTATTTTAACTAATTAATATACATTGAATAACCTTTTCAGCATATTATCTATATTGTTCCATAATGCATTCGTTTTTTCAAAATTAAAATACTGCTAAAGCCGCAAAAATGGTGTAGGTCAAGCAAACTATCTAATTTATTGCAATTTCCACTTTATCTTACCGTATGTGCATTCCATCTCAAAACCTACATTAGCAATAAGCTATAACTATGAAACCAATTATTATATATTTTCAATTACGACACTTTAAAATTGTCATATAAACTTGTTACATAAAATAGCTATTTAGATATTTTTAACATTTTAATAATTTATAGAAATGAAAAAATCAAGTTCTTTTCCTATACCGACTAAGGGGTGCAAAAATCAATTTGATACTATGATTTTCATAAGACTCCCTACAATAAAATTACATCATCAAAAAAAATTCATACTTATACAAAGATGTTGACATTAGGAAAATACTAGTACATGTACTTAGAAATTATAAAATATAGTGCATTTCTATTATATTCAATACCTAAAAAGAAAAATACTGACGAAAGCAATAGTACCAATAAACCGTGATATTATGTCTATAAATTATCATTTAATAATAAGTTAGGAAGTCTTTGTATTAATATTTAATTATATATATATATATATATATATATACATTATGTATTATATTGTATTTGTATTATAACTAATAACCATTGTTTTCGATATTTTAAAGATCAAATAAAAAATAATCACTTTAGAAATTTGAATATATTATTAAAAAACTATTTAATAAAATTTTATAAATTCCATCACTAATGTATAACAAAGATTTTTTTTTAATGTATCTAAGGATACTTTTAGACAGTACCAAAGTATATATTGTATATCGTATATGTATCCAGGTATCCTAATATTTTGTACAGTAATGTACCTACAACAGATAGAAACTAGTTTTGAAAATGATAGCTCTGTTAGGTATTCATTTATGCCAACACAAGACATATCTCTACATAGCATAGTATTTATTATTATAATTATATATTTTCTTTTTGTTTCTCATATAAAATTTACCTACAATAAGCCCCACAAATACGTTTCCCGCGCGGCAGTTTGCACCGTTTAAAATGTGGTATTAAAATACGTGCCAAATAAATTCCCATCGTTGTCGCGGACATTCCGAACGCCCGAAGGACCCACCACCACTGCGAGTAAACATAATACAGCCAAATACTAAACGAGGTATATAAATTATCACAAGATTGCGTACAACACGTAGTGTAGTTAATACAATCATAATTCATATCTATTAGCTCTTACAGGAAATATCGAGGAGTACAAAATATTGTACCGTATAGCATGCACCATATGCACCGTATTATAATGCAGTGTGGAATTTGTTCGGAAAGCCAGTTTAATTTAATGCTGGGCATATTATACTTTTTTGAAAATGACCTTTTACCTAGTATATTTTTAATCGTTGTTAATGATTGAATATCAAACCATAATGTTTTATTAACGTCTTACCCTCACGATTTGTAAATGTTATTTTAACGGTGGTTGTTGTTGATATTATAAAAGATTGATGCAATATTTCGGCACTAGCTCCTTTCTCAAATATACTTTAGTTCAAGGGCAGGATTGGAAGAAAATATAGATTTAAATAGTTTTGTTCACATTCTATTAAGTTATGTATATTTTTCTTATTAATAATCGTGATCTTATCGAGAGCCATGCTTTTGTGACTCCAAGGTCTAGAAAATCCAAGGTGAAAAAAATATTATACTTTTCTAAGATTTCAAATGAATTTACTAGCAGGCAGCAGCAAACCATGCCCCCAGTTTAATTCTTTAACGACACTAGGTAACAATATTTAACATGCTGATTTCTTTTCTTACTAATTTCACAAGTTTTCGCTAAAAATATAATCATAAGTTAACTCCTAAAATATATAGGATTTATATATAATCAGTCTTCACAAATTTTCCCCTCGTCTAATTATATTATATTGAAAAATGATTATATTTTATTTTATTTTATACATTTCTTTATCAATATTTATATTCTTTATATTATTTTCTGTCTATTTAAAAATCATGTCGGGATTAATTTCTGTTAATGAAGTTAAAGTTAATATTATTCTAATATAAGATACATTTGACACACATAATACATTATAGTGTTGGTCGAGTCTTATGAAAAATACAAAGTAAATTAGGTCAAAGTGAAAATTGGTATTTAATTGTCATTGGTGTTACACTTTTTCGTTTATTTCAATAAATTAACTTTGCACGAAGAAAAATTGGAAAACATATTTGCAAATCGTTTCGATTGCGTCAGGCCAATTGGTATACCGTAAGTCCGCGGTGTATATGTCAGTATGTATATGAATTAGACAAATAGATTTTTAAAACACGTGATCGGCCAAATTACGGATATACCAATTATTCTGCCCTGCATAGCCTGCATAGAACAGCTTGTTAAATACACTAAAAAAAAATAGACAAGTACGACGTTCTCCGAGGACCGCGAGAATATAATACGTTGGTGCTGCAAGGGAAGGTGGCGATGGCGTGTGAATGGATTTGTCGACCGTAAACCGCAGGAGGTGCGCACGTGTAATTTGTCTTGTACGCCGCCGCCGCCGCGGTCCATTATCCTCGTGTCTCGGACGGACGAGGCGAAGGTGACAAAACCGGTGGGTAAGAGAACGCCGCCGCCGTACCGGAGACGACAATGCACACGATCGTCACTGCTGCAGTTGCGCACAATACCCGCGATTAAAGTGTGTAATAGTAATAATAATAATAATAATAATAATAATAATAATAATAATAATAATAATAATAATAATAATAATAATAATAATAATAATAATAATAATAATAATAATAATAATAATGACAACAACGACAACGATAATAATAATATACGTAAATATACATATGATATATATGCGTACTATATAATAGCTGTAATAACAGCCCCGACCGAGTTCATGATAATACGAAGTAGTATACCGTGCGATCTTTGTATACGATCTCTGTACACACTATCTGGTCCCCATTTTTTGACGATTTTTTTTTTCTTTTTCTTTTTATACATGTATATATAAAGTGCGTGCGTTAATCATACGCTTCTACTGCATAGATTTCGAGAACGAATAAAAAGAAGAAGAAAGAAAAAAAGTGAAAAGAGAGACGCGTCAATCGACCGGTGTACGTGTAGCAGACAGCAGTGTATAGTACAGACTCGACAAATCGACGATGAGGGTAAAATGGATGATTCCACATCCCCAGTCAGTATCTACACATCCCGCCGGCCGGTCGATTACTCGTTGATTTCTTGCAAAATCATTATAGTAGTCCATCTTATCCCACCAAGAACAACCAGTTTCTATAACCATGATAAATTTCACGTTACAATCACTTACCATATGGATGTTCTCTGTTGAGTTGGGATTTTATATATATATATATATTTTTTTTATATAAGTATTTATTTATCTGCACATGCGCAATACATTTACTACAACATGGTAGTACCTACTACAACATGTTCTAGGTTGGATATGTATAGGTACTATATGCATATAAAACCCAACTACAATTGGTTGGCAACGCACACGAAAACTAGTGAGCTATGAAGAGCAAAAGAGTGTAAATATATATGTTTGTGTGTATGAGAATGTGTATTTTATGCGTTAAAAACTAGTTGAAAACAGGAACTAAAATAATTGGTAATGAACATCAATACTTGCATAAATAGTGAAGTATCATGTTGGTATATAATAAAACAGTTTTCAATATTATACAAAATAAAATCGACATCAACACAAATTTTATAATAAAGAGCCCTTTTTTATGGCAAAGCAATAAAAAAGTTAAGTATAAATCAACAGTGCTTGCAAAAAGATTCATATTATAACTAGGTATCCCAATTAAAATCTTAACTTAAGTTGTTTGCGCTGCTTCGGAATAATACTTTTTAAACTCATTGAGTAGTTATTACTTACTCGTAGTTAAACTCACTAATTAAGATATATCAATATTAATATTATACTCTAGTGATTGTATTTATAACAATAACGTGTTACATATTTTATTATTTATAGAAATTATTTTGTATTATACAATTACCTCATATTTTTATCAACATTTCTCATCCTATGCAGTTATTAACGTGATTCCCTAGAAAATCACAATAATTTACAAATTTATAGGCAAATAACATTAAGCCCCGGATAATAAGGTTATTTTTTTATCAAGGTAATTAAACGTAACCAGTTACACAAATTTGATTAACAAGTCTATAAACATTATAAAAAAGAATATTACGTCAATGACTACGTCAATACGTCAATATACTACATATTTATCTTATAAATATAGTTATATTGTAGAACGTAGGTAATTCATATTTTATCATTTTATTATAGCTAAAATTAAGTCAAATTATTATATAATAATATTTAGTTAATAATATAATAAAACAAATGTTTTTAATTTCATAAAATATGACCAATTTTGACTAAAACTATGTTAAAATGTAAGAATATTTCAAAAAATAAAAAATAAATAAAAACATTAAAAAGTATACAAAATAAAACAGTTTTCTATAAAGAATTTTAGGCTTAGTCATCTGTTTTTAAATGTCTCAATAAATATTTTAAAAGTTATATTAAATCCCGACCCTAGGCATACGTATATAAGCATGAAGCATCCCTTTCAAATAATGTTATGCAATTTAGATAATTCGCCAAATCCAATATCAACTATTTCATTCTAACTTCTAATCAATATATCCATTATCTCAATAACATTTTTCACTATATATCGTGAAAATTGCATGCCTACCTTAATCTACTTTAAAAGAAAAAATAATACAATCATACACCGCAGTGCTGTTACCGTATACTTTTTAACATTTTAGTGATATTATAATAGGTATACTTACATTTTACACATTATTTATTTTATTACATTTATTATACACGTACACGTTAACGCACGCATATATATAAGTCATAAGTTGTCTTTGCGCTTAATATACATATTGTGCCCTTTTATTGCTTTATACATTTTATCGCGTCGAACGGTAATTTGCGTTTTGCAACGGATCGAAACGCATGCGTTTACGTATACACTCATGATAATAATAATGACTGTGAACAACGTGTGGCCCGCCACCTTCGAAACGTTTATTCTACACGTGCAGCACTGTGGTAAATATGTATAGTATAATGTATACATGCTCTGTACATGATATTAGAGTTTTTCCAATCAACCGTCCGAGGTGTCACAGCGACAATAATCCTGAAACTGTAAAAACGTCACGTAATTGTCCAATGGGATATACAATAATAATTATACATAGCGGATTCTCAATGATTTGAAAGAAAACGAATTCCCATCTCGCTTAGTGCACTCTATACAACCCGGTAAAACTAAAACTCAATAATTCACTATATTTTTATGTTCCCTGTATGCTGACCATCGATAATCTACTGCGTATTTAAAAAAATTATATGATTCTTTTGTTTTTTTATTTGTTTGAAACTAGATATGGTTAATTCTAGTTCTTTGGGCTAAACATGTTGAGCACGTCTTAAATTCGATATATTAATGTATTATTATTAATGCATTGTGTAAACATCATAATAATTTATATAAATATTTTATTTACTATCTATTAAATATTTAAATACATTTGTATCAAATTTTCCCGAACATAGTTTTAATATAAATTTATTTTTAATTTCCTTACTTTGGATGTATTTATCAATTCATCACGTATGTATCGGTGTGCACAATTTTTTTTGATTTAATTTATAAACCAAGTGTTATGTATTTAAAACTATTTTTTAATTATATCTATCAAGTATTATTGTTGAATTAAAAGTATGAAAGGAGACGATTTTTATACTCCCAAAACCATTGAACACGTGTATGTTAAAGTTAATGAAAAATGGCGATAGAAAAAACTGTGGTTTGAATAATAATTTCATCCGAAATGTACAAAAAAAAAAAAAAGTTTATGTTTAAGTTTATTAACAATATAATAAATTATTGATTATAAAGGCGAATTCAGAATTAGTTTTCAAAAGTAAATCCTATTAGATGAATCAAACAGTGGCAATGAGTTGGACTTAATCGGTCAATTATTTATGGCACATAATTCAATTCGTATACTACTGTACATAATTTTAATTATAACCTTTCTATCTAAATACCAATCGTTTAAATAAATAATAATAAATTCATAACAATGAATAATCGAGAATTTCTAATTATTTATTTTTACCAAAGTTTCATCTTATAATTTACATGCACTTAATGTAGTTTTAATTTTATTAACTTGTAATAGTTAATGTTTGGTCGACCATATTATTAGTCTAGTCTTCTATTAGTCTATATCTAAGGAAACGCAATAATATCTTAATATTTTAATTCATAATCTAATCACAATATCTATTTTATAATAATAAAATACAAAAACAATTTTATGAGGTCGACTAAATTTTGTGATTCTTCACAAAAAATTAGTAAAATGTTGACTACCTATATAATTACAAATTGGTTTAAAGTTCAAGTAATTGTTGGACATTTCATAAAACTATATTATTATAAATTGCCAATGTTTTTAATATAATATCAAATAATTTTTCTTTTTTGTATGCTAAAAGAGATTATAAGATTGATAAGAAGATATTATTTTTCAGTTCCATTCCACTCTTTTTAAAATATTAAATGTAAATTAGATACAGATATGAAATAAGGTAGAATTAAGATTATTTTAAAGTGGAGAGGATTATGAAAAATATCATCATTCTGCTTCAAATTCACTAATGTCGCGGGAAATAAATAGAATCCATAAGAAATAGACGTTCAAACCAAAGTTATTGCGGCGGTAATTTTGGGACATGTTGTAACATAATATATATGTCTGTGCTGGTATAACGTAATGTTAAAAATTAAAATATTTGGTACATACAGGTACTTTGCAGATATGTATACATAATATTCATATATATGTATTTTAGACCTTCGCGCTTAAATGAGGGGAAAAAAAATAGTGAGAGATTGTAATCAGCTGTTGTAATTGGTATTTGTACGCCGCCCAAAGCGGTGCGGGCTTTGCGGCAGGCGCCTTTAACGACAAATACGCCGACCGGTTAAAACGAGTAACATGAGAATAATATTAAATTTAAAATATAAAAAAATAGAAATAAAATATTATAATCGCATGTCTGAATTCCATAATGTCCCGATCAGATAAACACGGAAAAAACCACAAAAATTACTGTCGGCAATATAATAGCACATACCTATAATAAATTATCCATTGATTAGGCGAAAATGCTCAGACCGTGAGATCATTTATATAATAGTATATACTAATTATTTTTCAAACGGTAATATAAGTTTTATGCACTCACACACTACACTACACACACACACACACTTATATGTATTATACATAAATATATATATGTAATGGTATGAATTCAGGGGCGCACCCAGGATTTTTCGGAAGAAGTTGGATCTTGGATAGATATCTAATAATTATGATAGGAAGTTAGGTATCTAACAAAAATTGCTTGTGGTGGTTTAATACATATATCTTGTCGTGATTTTGTATTAATAACTATATTAATATATATATTATGACCAAAGGAAAGAAAACTTAGTATCCGCACAAAGTAAACGATCGAAGAAGAAAAGGTAACAAATGATATCCTATATCCACGTAGATATTACAGTTCTCTGTTGCGCGTTTATAAAAATAAATAATTATTTAGAATTAATTAAAGTATAAATACGAATATAAGGGACATATACTTATGACGTGTCCTTATTGGAAAACTATTGATCTAAATTATTATTATTGTTATTTGGTGTTTTTTGGTATTTTTATTCATATTAATATACTCCGATCAAATCAATAAATCGGATTTATAATACTGTATATTATCTGTATAGTATAGTAAAACGTACAGTATACACCTATACAAGTAAGTGTACCTATTTAATAAATTATGGTTTTTATTTTTATTTTTATTTTTTTTTGCTTCATAGCCAATACATTAGTTAACATTTAATTACTATGTTCACCGCCAATTGCATGCATTTTTGTTCGAATTAATCTATTATCGTAATAATTGATATAAATTATAAACTACATTTTTATCAATTTGTCCGAAATTAATATCCCACGCTATTTTTCTACCAGTCCGTTACCTGATTGTGTATGCCTATAGACTATAGGCAGACTATAGGCGAGTATAAGGGAAGGCAACGGATGATTTGATAATGATATATAGCCCATAAACGCGTTCAGCGGTCTCTGCGTTGACAACGGTGTACAATGTACTGCGGTCTTGCTGTATAATATATATATATATATATACGATATATAGACGATATGGTGCAGGCATTGTATTATAGAAACGTATTGCACTGCTTTGACGGAGTGAAAAAACTATCAAACCGACGAGAAAATAAAGGGTTGTGCGTGATGAACTCTCAGCTGGAAGTCGATATTGTCGGGCTCGACCGGCCGCGCGTTTCGGACGTCAAAGGAACGTATCATTAAGTGGCTGCCTGCGGGGGTGCGCCTCGTTCGCTTGTATATATATACGCATAAAGACATATATTGTATTATGTAATCACAGACGTCGCATATGTTTATCGTAAGACCCCTGTTAAAAGGTAGCCCTTATTTTCCACCCTTCGAGTCGTCATCAGTCAACATCAGTCGTTCCAACCATCACCGCGAACCGTGCGCGTAACACCGTTAAACGATTTATATACGTATATACCTCCGACCCACAACATGGACGACAATATGATTATAATTGTTATACGAATAAAATAATTAATACAATATTGGTTATAAATATATTATATTAAATTTTGTTACACCGAATTCGTGAAATTAATAGTATATACCTCCTACGTTAGTATTATTACGTGCATAATAATATTATTGCAAGTAATCATCATCCTACAATGAGTGGCCGAATTCATGAATTCAGTAGAAAAAAGTTCGTCTCATATTCATGAAATCGCAACCCAAATTTTCCGTAATACATAATATATATACGATAAAGTCCACGTTTTCTCATTGGAAATATTTCCGCCAATACGAGTATATACGTAGTAATTTTATTTTTAATATCTCGTTTTAGTGTATTTTTACAGTAAGGGTCCTTATGAAAACCGTATAATAATAATAATGGTAAAATTAAACTCATATTTCCATTTCAGCCGGCTTGGAAACTTTTACTAACTTATAAATTCTTCATTTCTACAAAAATTGCAAAATACCCATCATTTCATGAAACAATAATTGTTATACATGGAGATTGTACACTACCTAATTCGTGAAATCTGTTACTATAAGGCCAAATTTTCATGTACGGTAACAGTTCGTTGCTGATTTCAGAAATTTGCCGTAACATAATATATATTATAATATACTATATACATATAAAATTAAATTATGGTATTTTAATTTGAAAACATTTTCACAAATGACAAAACTGTCTTCGTAAACGAGATTATATTATTATATTGTTGTAAGTATATACACATATTGTACGCATGCGTATAGTATTGCATAATTAGTATTATATGTATTTCTGTTTTTTATAAACTATATGTTTTTTGTCCCCCCATATGCAACCTGTGCGCACATGAACCAAGAGCTATAAGAGAGCGCGAACGATGTTTTTGTACGTCCATAACGATACCTATACACCAGTGGCGTATTTTCAATTCTTTTTTGAGGAGGGTCCAATAATTTCTTTATAACATAGGTAGTTTTAATAGATTACAAGAAGAGAAAATAGCCGTTTTATTATATTTTAATAGGTATTTTAAATTTCATGGGTTAATTATAACACAAGTATATTTTATTATTTTGAAATACGTAATCTAGCAGTCTTTTTTTTTACCAAGTTCAACCAAAATTTCTTTTCGAAATTAGGATCTTTTGGTCAAAGATTCTAAGACAAAATGTTTTCTATAAATGGACATCATAGCCAATCCATTGTAATAATACCGATAATTATTGCGGAACCAAATTCGGACTTGCCGATTACCTATTGCATTTATAACATTTGACATCCACTTAAGAGAACCCATCAAAGCGATAATCTTTATTACCTACCTTTGAAAATATTAGTAATATTAATACAATTTATAATGATAAACGTGTAAGTAGATATTATACAGCCCATATTATGACTATTAAAGTTATTTTTCATATTATTTTCGTCTACAGAAAATTCATATTAAAATAGAAATTATAAGTATATTAAAAACCTCATGCAATAATTTACATTATTCTTTGGACAAAAATTAACTTAATTTAGACAGTTTTGAATAAAATTAACTTAACGTTTTACCTTAATTTTAACTTTTAACTCGTTAGTGCCCAGCCTTGGCGTTAATACATACAATTAATTAAAGCTTTATAATAATTTTATATTGTAGAAATATGACATTATGACAAAAATTGTCCATATTATGATCATTGATCATATCACTCGCTAATCTTTCACAGATAGTAAATAGTAGGTACACATTGTTCTGAATGAACACTTGTTGGCCAGTTGATGCCGTAAATTAATAATAATTAAATAGATAAATAGCTACCTAGATATAATTTATAGGAGAATGGTGTGCGTCGTCAATTACTTGCGATAAGAATATTTGGACGGTTTCTAGAATTGCTGATTTTTCTGATACGGGTATCTTATAAAGTGGAAATACATTATACATATTATAATACAGTTTTGTTACGCACTGTGGCGGGTTTTTGAGCGTTTGACCGCTTCCATTAGCTAATTTTAAACTCTATTTTTTATAAATATTTTGTTCACGGAAAAAAACCATGCCCGCGCGTGCCTACATAAATCATATCTGTCAATATATTTGAATTTTTAGTTTTCCTTTTATTTTTTTTCTGAGAGGTTCTGGGGGTGTCTAGACCCCTGGACCCCCCCCCCCCGTAAATATGCCACTGCTATACACATTATTAAATTGCTCTATTCTACACACGCAATGATAAATATTATAAAAACTAAATCATTAACCGTACGTCATTTACTCGTAAACCAATCATTTACATCTGAACGCATTAACGTACGCAGAGAACAACTGCGCACCACTATAACGGCAGTATATTATTACAATAGTAATGATAATAATAATAATAATAATAATATAGGAATAAAATATTTTTATTACCGCATACAGCAGGGTGTATACGTATATATATATATATACATATTGTACTACCGAGAATTACGTATAGTCGATACAATGTGTATACCTATCGAATAACACCCAAGTTAGCTGAATGTGTACGCGCATTATATTGATTATATAATAATACATAGTCCTGCACAGGTGTCAAATAATGAAATAAATAATATTATAATACATACATCTCATAATGTTACTACGAAACATAACCACCTCCACGGTTTCTCGTCGTTAAACTATACGACGCTGCTCTTCATCGATCGGCAGCCGCCACTGTTCTATCGAAACGGCCTTATGCATATTATTGTTCTTCTTTTATAACTCGTCATCATAACACTTACACTATACTACAGGATACGAGTCCGATTATCATTATATAGACGTAGTGCGACGCAACACAGTATTGGCACAGTACATCTTGTTGTGTAAAGTGTAATACATAACATATTATACAGCGATCGCGGTGGATACATAAATGTTATTGTTGTTGGTCACTTGAAGTATACATACTTCATACACCGTGCGAACATGCGCACTACGCCATGTGGACATGACTCGTTTCCGTACCTACACTTAAATGGACATTCATAGAAGGGATAGGTTTAGGGATCATCTTATGCCGTCCCTAAAATATGTAAAAAAAAAAAAACGATTTCTGAAAGAAAGAGTTCTGATGAATCAGTTAACATTTCTAAAGATTATTGATAGAGTAGGTACCTAGTAAAACCCAATAGATAAGATGATTAATAATGTAAGTTAAAGTTTTAACATTTCAGCTTTTGCAAAAAGAAACTAAATACTCGTATCTCGTGATCCATTTCGAATGAAAGAACAACGATTTGACGTTCAAAATATTCGAAAGGACATCAACCGGGTCGAGAAGTAGATATTATAAGTTTAGAAAACTATGGTGATGGTATCTATATTATAGTAAATTATTTCTACAAAACGTTTATCGCGAATCGCTTCTAATAATGACATTTAATATTTATATTCAAATAATTAAGAATACCTTACGTCCGACTATCTTTATTACCATGGTCGTGTATGTGTGTGTGTGTGTGTGTGTGTGTGTATGTGTGTGTGTGTGTGTGTGTGTGTGTGTGTGTGTGTGTGTGTGTGTGTGTGTGTGTGTGTGTGTGTGTGTGTGTGTGTGTGTGTGTGTGTGTGTGTGTGTGTGTGTGTGTGTGTGTGTGTGTGTGTTTGTGTGTGTGTGTGTGTGTGTGTGTGTGTGTGTGTGTGTGTGTGTGTGTGTGTGTGTGTGTGTGTGTGTGTGTGTGTGTGTGTGTGTGTGTGTGTGTGTGTGTATGTGTATGTACGTGCACGAGTCCTACGAATTTGCAGACACAGGTGTGGACGAATGGTAATCGTTACAAATTGCACATCCGCTGCACGCGTGCGCATATGTTCGGACAACAGCTCCGTGATTTGAATATTTATGCAGTTATTAGAAGAAGAGAACGTCGTCGTCGTCGTCGTCACCGTGGTGTGTGCGTGTGTGAGCAGTGTGAACACTGTATTATACGGGCCCACACGCCGCCGGTGGCAACCCACTCGATGAACTCGCCACGTGGTTATACTATATTAATATCCATTATCTCGAATCGTATACACACGTTGCACGTCTCCTCGTCTTGGTGCCGGACGTTTTCGACCAGGTAACAGGTATACACGATGGCTAAAACGAATACGTATTGGCATCAACGCGCGAACGAGTGTCGGGAGAAAAAATCTTTCCACCAATTAATAAGCGTACTATATAGTGTAGTACACTGTTGTAAACACTCGTACAATACCGAATCTTTTTTTAACAAACTTGACGACCGCAACGGTTCTTTGATGGAAATTTATTATAAATAAATTTCATTAAAAGAATACCTACAAATCCTCACAACGTATAATACAAATGTATACAATAATATTAATATTGTGCAGAAGGTAACGAATAATAAATAATATTAATAATAGTACGTTAATAATATAGATGGTACATTATAATCCACAATGAATAGTGTCGATAGCTTGATAACGAAACTCAGTCTACTAGCATACTTGAAAGCTTCGGAATACTAACGTCAAACGTTATTATTTATACATATCAAACAGGAAATGAGAATCTTTTCTATTGGCTCGGAAACTGCTTATCGAATAGTTATATGACATTTTCGAAAATTATAGAAAACATTGCGGATAGCCGGTTTTAGACACGATTAATACCATTGCACCAACTTGTCACAAAGATTCTCATTTCCAGTTATACAATGTATACAGCAATGTCATATGTACCTATATAGAGAGTTTGATTGACAGATGTCATAGATATTTATTTAGTTATTATCCGATTTCATTTGTTAGCATTTAATTTTTCTCAATTATGTTAATATGTAGACGACAAAATATAAAGTAAACGATTAATTTAAAATTTATTATTTCTATTCTTTCCCTGTATCATAAGGTCCATCCGGTTATATAAGACATAATTTCATCGGGTTAAAGAATTTAAGCATCGTGTTGCTGCCGAAGAGAGTCTAATACGAGCAGCTTCCACTGTGTATTGTATTGATTTGCTATGCATACAAATCTACGAATATATCATCTTTTTTTTTTATTTTGTTTAGATCCGAGAGCCAATCGATTGATGTTTGTCACATTACTACCAATCAGCCTTATCCACGATGATACCTAACCTAACGAAAATATACATGTTAGATAAGCATGATGGTGGTGGACGGTGGTGGTAGCGGCCGGTGGAGGGTATAGTTGCTCAGGGAATCTCGTCATTTACTCTGCCATACGGGGCGACATGTACAACTCATTTTTGCCCGCGTAGTTTCTCCGCCTCACACACGACACAAAAACGCGCACATATTACAGGGCGATTTGGATGGCGGCCGGTGCGCGTGATATATAAGCACGCGATCAGTGATCTATGCCCACCCGGTTGTCTGCGGCATGACGCGGACGTGTCACCAGCTAATGCGCCTAGTCTCCACATTCAGTCGGGACCACATAAAAACGGACCTCCCATGGATCATGCGTAATACATACACTATATTATAATATACCTACCTCTTTCCGTCGTTGTTTTATTATTATTATTTAAGTTTTTTTTTTTTTTTACACACCATGCGTGTACATATATATATATTATATAATATACGGACTAGGTACCACGCACTTATATAGATACACACTACATAACAAACGCGCGTACAAAACTTTTTACGGTATTATTTATGCACCCATATTATACACGTGTTGTGTAGTACACGCTGTCGTATACACACGGTTGTTGGCCATTGTGAAAGCCGGTCCATTCATCCTTTTGTCTATGAGCATCATATTGTGCGTATATCATATGTACGCAGCGGTCATTAATGGATAAATCTACCTGTATCCTATATAAGTCCGGCGCAGTGCCCCGCAAATCGGATTACGCACGTACTAGCTGCACTCGATTAAAGTAATAATGTTTGCATAGACCCCCCGGGGTGTATTTGACCTACGTCAAGCTTTTTGAACCGGGCCGCCAAACCAATCGCTGATGTTCTTAAAATACATACTTATAGTTTAGAATGCATTCATTTCCTGTACGACAGGAATAATATAATAAAAGTTGTAGTTCTTGAGTTGTTCTTAAAAATAATAACGAACTAAATAAAAAATAATAAAACATAATAAATATGTATACCTGTATAATATATTTATTATTAAAACAAAAAATAACGATTGTTTTATATTGCGTTTTCCGTTTCCTTGTGTATTGTACGCAGCTAACAAGGAAAATCTGAAAACCACGAAGTATATAAGTGTATATTATACACATGGCACCAAACTTCTAAGAAAAATTACTGCAAGCCGATTCGTCTTCGTTATCCTATGCCTTGCAAAGTAAGAATTAAATTTGTTTTTCATTTTTTCGGAGAATCAACAGCAATGACCTACTTTTAACTCCATAGTTACCATAGTAAAGATTCCTTATTTCGATGTTCAGCAACTAGACAAATAAATATATTTCCCCTCATCAAATACCGTAGTCACTTTATTGCAAAATTGTCTAACCAATAAGTAAAACAATATCAATCGATAGTATCAAACAATTTTTTTATTTTTTTCTGTATAATCATTTATTAAACAATATAAATATCTAAAATTATTCTGTACACATTTTGGTTCGTCTACGATACGTAAGCAAGCTAGTAATGAAGGTATAGAGAGTTATTTTCTTACGAGAGAATCAAGAGCAAAATTCAGCGACCAATCAGAAAGTAAAGATTATCATCATATATCATATAATTATTAAGAAACATACATTACCCACACATTATCATTATACAACAACGCGTATAATTGTGTTTATTCGTTGCCTTTTATTTTATAAATGTTGTAAGTATAATGTCGTCTTCGTCTTCACTTCTGTGCAATATATGTAAAAAAGTTTTTGGGTACCATCGGAATTTAGTAGCACATAGAAAGAAGTGTGGCAGTGGAATCGTTGAAGAAAATATCAATAAAATGTCCAGACAATAAATGTGGACAATTATTCAGCGGATATGCATTGCTGCGAAAACATGTTGAAGAGTACCACAAAATCGTTCTAACAAAAGAACATATTTATTTTAAAACTCTAAATGGTATTTAAAATAGGTATTAATAATTAATAATCTTATTTATCAAATAGATCTTTTAGAGTCATGGTTATATCACCTTTTATTTTATTATTCATTAATGATGTTGGTCTTATATATAAATATTGTAAGTATCTATTAATTGCCAAAATTTAAAAATGTTTACCAGTATACCACTAAACTATAAACACAATATAAATCTGTTAAATAAAAGTTTCCCCTTTTATTATAATATTGATAACGGTTAATGAAGATTTTATATTATACCTACTAATAATGTGTACTGTATAGTGTGAAAACCATTATTTAATTAAACTGCTGCTTAATTGTCTAGATATGTAGTGTAAGTATAGTCTCTAAGATACATTGACAGGTAATCGTAATTCATAGGATTCTATGGAGTCTAATGAATATTCTAAGTAGGTATAATGTAAATAATAGGCGCTTTATTATATTATTTAATGTTATTATTGGTATATTACATAGAAATATATTAAATTTTTATCATAAAGCTGTAGGTATATTGTATAATTATTAACAAATACATATTTGAATGTATGGTTGTAAGGTTTACAGGGAAAATATTTATGCAGAAAATGTATGGATGATAATTGATAATTTATTAATAATAAGCATCAAGAATTACTTATTTCCAAATTGTTTAGTTGTTTATGAATAACTATATTAAATTTCTTTTGGAAAATAAATTAATAATTAAATTGAAATGAACAATTGCTTCGATTATCTAAATCCTAATATTGGAATTCAAAAAATGAAATCTTATAAACTAAAAACAATTAGAAATGAAAATTTTTAATAGAAAATACAATAGTGACTTTACATTATCATCCATACATTTTTTGCATAAATATTTTCTCTGTAAACCTTATAACCATATATTCAAATATGTATTTGTTAATAATTATATAACATACCTACAGCTTTATGATTTTATTAATATAAAATAATAATAATATAAAATAAATTGATAAATAAGATATTATTAATACCTATTTTACATACCATTTAGAGTTTTAAAATAAATATGTTCTTTTGTTTGAACGATTTTGTGTTACTCTTCAACATGTTTTCCTAGCAATGCATATCCGCTGAATAATTGTCCACATTTATTGTCTGGACATTTTATTGATTCTTTATTGATATTTTCTTCAACGATTCCACTGCCACACTTCTTTCTATGTGCTACTAAATTCCGATGGTACCCAAAAACTTTTTTACATCTATTGCACATAAGTGAAGACGAAGACGACATTATACTTACAACATTTATAAAATAAAAGGCAACGAATAAACACAATTATACGCGTCGTTGTATAATGATGATGTGCAGGTAATGTAAGTTTCTTAATAATTATATGAAAATATGATAATAATCCTTACTTGTTTTTATTTACTTTGTTTTTAAATATTTATATTTAAACATGCGCGAGTAATTTAATATTTCTTAATAATTATATGATATATGATGATAATCCTTACTTTCTGATTGGTCGCTGAATTTTGCTCTCGATCCTCTCGTATTTTTTTATAGTCAACAGTGTAGATTCTACATACTAAATACAATAAAATTACAATAGTCTAAATAAATATAAGCTACAACTATTTTCTGAAATCACAATTTAGATAAATAATTACTAGATACAGATTTATGTATATTAATATTATTATTTACTCTAAGATTTTTCTCAGAGTTATTATTTTGACAATTTAATTATGTTGGTCCTAAATAATCAATACATTTTTGACCCATACATTTTTTTTTGTACAATTTACTTTTAGATTATATCTTAAAGTTTCCCGTTTATGTATGCATGTACATACAATTTACGAATGCAATTATATTATATTATAATATAATTGCATTCATGATTTGATGCAAATGATGCAACATATAACTTACTTACCGTTTAGGTATGTCCGTAGCCGTATAGTACTGCACAATAGTCATTGGCAGCATTTCCATATAACCCGTAGTATGCACTTAAAATGATACAAAAAATTAATAATAATAATTACAAAACGCGTACCTATTACGGAAAGGGTGAAATCCAGCAACAACCATAGCCGCCATGTAATTATCAAATAGCACGTCGGCCGGTGAATAGGTATACCTCTTGAAAACATTTGCACTGGCGTAAATATTATTGTATATTATTGCTGTTCAAACCGTATACAGTGCGCGCACTATTTCCAAGTATATAATCAAAATTCAAAGTCTGTAATTATCGAGAACGTATATAGAGAGGATGTGAAGATTCACGATTTTCAGTATTTTTAGCGCGTTATCCTAACTGATTACCTTTACGGGAATCGATTCACAGGTAAAACTGTTTTAACGGATTTGGGTAGGACGCGAATGATTTGTTAATTATATACGACGCGTATATGCGTATGGCATAGGATGCGATATTACTATACGGCAAGGTTGCTATGAAAATGCATTGGAAATAAAATATTAACAATTGCTCACCAATGATGAGTATAATGCGCCATACGTGAATTTCATGCGTTATAAATTTATAATATTATGGTTGCATCCAATAATTATTGAAACTATGCCTACGGTTTATACAAAACGATTAATATGGTGTGGTTATATTTATGGGTTTAGGTGGTTTGCAGCATCGCAGTCATAACGATTACAGTCTTTGTTAAATTATTAATTACGGCGTAAATAACAATACGAAAGTAACAAGTGTAAGCTCATTAGGTTAAAATAGAAATAAATGTAAGACCCGTGTACAAGTAGGAAACATTTTTACCAACTTGCGATGGTTTCATAACTTTTATAATATCGCATATATACTGACTGAATATTGTTCAGTTATCATTGTATAAATTTGCTTATTATTTTAATTTTAAGTATAGCGTTAATATTTAACACGTATATAAAATTATTTACATGGAATTGAACATATTTTTGTTATATGAACAATTAACCATCCATAGTTATTAAAGATAATATATATATATTAAGATAAATATATATTATTCATTGCAGGTACAAGACTTTTCAAAATTAATAAGCATATTATGGCCCATGAGCTTATACTAAGCATTTAGCATTTTCAAAAACGTACATAAGGCTGATTTGAGGGGGAAACATGTAATATCCCCTTGGAGTTTTTTGCAATTTGTTAGTATATAATTGTACTAGTATATCAAGATACAACTGTAGCTTGATGGTTAGTTATTTTAGGTCTTGTATAAATATTTTAAACTTTCTTGTGGCGATTTTTCATGGTTTTAAAAATTAATACCGACCATACTATATTTTGCACTATAAACGATTTCGTCTAAACAATAATTGCTCGCTTTAATTCTCTGTGAAACATGGAATAGAAATCAAAATACCCCTATAGGTATCCTAGTTGAGGAAAACAAAATAAAATTGTTTATAATAAAACTGATCGAAATCTCGTGGTAATGCCTAAACTGTTTATAGTATTTCGTAAAGGGCAGCGAATCACTATGCAGTGTCAGAACCTTGTTACACCACTAAAATGCGTGCACATTACTATATGCCTACTAATGGCTGCTTGCAGTGTTGTTAAAATTCCTTTTATTTAGGAATCCGTTCAATTCCTCTAGTATAAATTGGAATTCGTTCAATTCTTCGTTCATTTGATATTAAAAGGAACACGTTCAATTCCTCATTCCTATAAGAAAGGAACTCGTTCTTTTTTTCGTTCCTCTAAAAAAGTATTTGGTTCCTAGTTACCTTAGTTTACATCAATACCTACTTAATAAAATTATTTTATTATTCTAAATATTTTAATTTTAAGTACAATTGTCAATTAATATGTAAAAAAATATTATTTCAAATATATATTGTGTGTTGGTGTCACACACAGATATATATAATAACTAGATGCCCAACTTCTTCTTATCAATGATGCTTATCACTCTAATACGACGTCTAATCAATTAAGAATCGATCACATATTTTAATTTTTCTCCCAAATGTTTTGTTAAAATATTTCCGAGAAGAATATATAATATTTACGTTCCTATTCCTAAAAATAAGGAATTAATTCGCGTTCTTATTCCTTTAAAAAATAATGGAATTAATTAATTCATTCGTTCCTCAAAAAAGGAACCAATTCCAGAAATCATTCCTTAACAAAACTGGCTGCTTGTTGCGACTCACTTTGGAACCAGACGATTCGAGTCCATTCACCGACTACATCAATAACGTGAAAGACGATGCATGTATTAGTTTTTCGATAATTAAAAATACTAATTGAGAGTTAACTGATGACTTAAGCTTGGTAGTTGTACATAGATAATATAGATATATACACCTATACAGTAATAGATTCGTGTTGATGTGCAGCATACATGTATAATAATAACAGTAATAATAATGTAATAACAATAAAATAACACAATAGGTCGTTAAATAGCACAATTATAATTATTTAAATAAGTGTTTATTTGTTTATTATTATTATTATATACCTGCCATTGACTTTTAAAAGCAATCCATTACATATTTTACTGTCCAGTATCGTTAAATGAACCCATTAACCGGTGTAGGGCGAGTCTCGCAGAAGAATTTTTCGTGTATTTACATGTACAAACCGGGACGGCTAATTCAAGTTCAATATTACCGAATGAGTAGATTACCGGTGATTCCAATAAACGGTGACCACTGCATTTATAAACTGACGGAAGACTACAGTCGACAATAGTTCATTTCTCAACAGCCACACCAGACTTCATCCTAGACTCGTGGGGCTCGAGCCTACAATAGGATAGTGAAATTTTAAGGATAGCAAATTTCGCAGAGAACCGAGAAAACATGCAGGTTTTTTTTTTTTCGTCTGTAGGGTTGTATTGGGGTGGCATATATTAGTACGAGGACCTATGGGGGTGCTCATACTAAATCCAGTTCCATTTCCAAGACGACAAATCCGCATAGTTCCGAGCGCATAAAGTACATATTGTTATATATACAATATGTTTCACCGTCCATACGCGTTGTCGTCGTCGTCGTCGCAAAATATAATAGCCGATTGTTCGACAGCGACCAACGGTATTTTTAATTTAATCACCGACCACGCCGCACATAACTCATCACGTGCACGAACACGCTAGTCGTAACAAGGTTTCCTTATAAAAAAAAAAAAATAAAAAGATAAAAAGAAAAAAAATCGAAAACAACGTGTATGTGCAAGTATATTACGAGTCGTGTTGTATATATCATGATAATATAATATAATATACAATATACGTGTGCGCGCAAAATAATATAACCACTCCTCCTCCTCACTGCGCGGAATCCGCTGCATGCGCGAAGACTGCGAACGTCTGCATCATAAGAATAATACACCTATAAATGCGTACTGTAACAACTTGTAAAATATATATGCCACGTTTTGTCAAAATAAGTATATTTCATAATCATAGAAAAAACTGTTGTAAACGTATAAGATATTATATATTAACATATAAGCATATTTAAATTGTATACAAATTTAATTTAACGGCCGACACCGGAACTCGCCACAACGGAAAAGGTACTGACTCGGCAACGGACGATGCATACTTGCGAAGCGGCTTGCCGCTTCCTTAAGTTACCACGAGAATCGGGTTGTCGCCTCTGCGGGTTAATGGAGGTGCCGTCATTTCCACGGGTATGTGGCAACTACGGTGTGTTTTGTGTACTTGATTTTATATTTTTAACTCTGACATTATATTATTTTATCTTTCATTTAATTTGAGTTTGAGTATTATCTTTGAAAGTATTTTATTTGAAGTGTTTTTCCTTTTTATTTGGTATCCCGAGGTTTGGTAAAAGTTTACTTATACGGTAAACTTTAAAAGGTACTAAGGCTGTGTAATAATTATTTTCTTAACCAGTACTCGTTTTTGTGGTCAGTTAAGGAAATAATATAACATTCGCCTAGGTAGATTAAATTTAAACTTGAACATCCAGTACTCGTTTTCGTGATCAGTTGTTCGAGCGTAAAACGTCCTCATAAAGTGGTAGAGTGTGAAATCTGAGGGATTTTATTTTGTAAAACTTCTGCGCAATACTCGTTTTCGTGGTCACCAGAAGAAGAACTAAATATATCTTTTACAACAGGTTTTACGCCTGCTGGTTCTGGGTCGGGGAATTGATCTACCGAAAAATATCTGTTTTATACGTCAAGCCTTTGCGTGGCGTATACGACACAACATCTGCGTTTGTTTCACGGTTTTTTCTTTGCGAGACTGCAACAGGGTACTGCGGCTGCATGGACCTCTGAAGCTGCAAAAAGGGGGTGATGAGTTCGCGATTGATCACGTTATGGACAACACTCGCGCATTTGTAATACATTTTGTTCATTAATATATCGTTATCGTGTTTTCGTGTTATATAACATTTATTATTTATATAGGTACGTATATAGTACACGCGTAACACGCGGACGTGTGCTGTGTCCCTGTGTGTGTATGTATGTGAGCATATGCACGAAAAGCGATCCAACGCCTTTTGTCAAAATCCGCTGAAGCACGACCTGAGAACTGCAGTATTGTAAAAAACACTTGTGAAACCAATGTAATACTTGCAAATAAATACAAACAAAAATTTCTATTAAGTATAAATTGCAATTTACCTATTCCAATGGTATACGTGGCATACACTGTTCCATGTATTTACGTACACGTAATTACGTAAATAATGTCAAAGAATTATAATATGGTGTTTCAATAATGGATATATCAGTACAAAGAAAATTCAATTTAACGAATAAATACCGCACTTGGTAATACAGTTCTGACAATATTACAAAACCTGTAGAATTTAGACACTTATTTTGAATTTTTCAACCGGTTTATAACTTATATAACCAAATGAATCGTTGCTTTTCGTGAGCAAAATATTATTGTCACGCGTGATTTCGCATTGGACTCGCTCATCTTTTACAAAACTACGGTCGGACGTACAGCAAATCCGCGCAGCGATAGCCGTACTCCGCGTGAACAATTATTATTATTATTATTATTATTATTATTATATAACGTACGCGGGAGAAAAATCAAAAATATCAAGAATTATTAAATACTTCACTCGCACACGCAAACACTATTGAATGATCGCAACGGTTTCGTAATATTACTTTACGCACCGGCGACGGCGGTACTACATTGTTGCAACGGCAAGATTAAAAATTAACTTCGGATGTATTAACACGAAGAATATAATATACATAAACGTGTGCACGTATGTATTTTTTTTCTTTCAATTTCACGCGTATAATAGCGACATTTTTACAGCTGTTTTTATTGTACGCACCTTCGGTCGCTTTCGTTTTCGGGGCGAGTGTGACGATGAACGAACTTGTACGCATATTATATTACAGTATTACACTGCAGTATACGTACGAATAAATAATACGGTCGGCCGAGTGTCGTTCGAAAGATGAGAGAGAGAGAGAGAGAGAGAAAAAAAAGAAGAGCTTCTTACTATTCATCATAATAATATCATATTTTATTCGCGTGCGATATATACCGTTGCTTTTTTGAGCGCATCAGTAACACAATATTGTACAAATATATTTAATAATAAATAATCGGTTAGGTATACATGCATTATTGCCTATTGGTGCGTAAGCATAATAATAATAATAATAATAATAATAATAATAATAATAATAATAATAATAAACGGTATACAGACAACATTCGCATCATATTTCATGGCAGACCGTATATTTCAATAAGATATACCCGTTAGATTTATTACCAATAAATTCAAATATATCGTTGACATTGCCGCGTGATTTATGTAATACTACCAATAAAACAAAGTCCGATCAATTATTATTATTATATACCCCGTGCGCGTTCCATGTCCGTGTGGCAACGTGCTGTACACGGTTTTGTGCCGCAAAACGTATAAATCTTCGTGGAGAAAAACTTTGTTGAATGATAATTATTTTTCAACAAAACAACAATAATATCACAACGTGTCACCGCGTCCAACTTTGTCCGTCCATTGAGATATTAACATTTTTTTTTTTTTTAAATAATATACGATTCGATTGAACGGTGAATAATTCCAAAGCATCACGCCAAATAAATAACGACGACGACCACTACTGCATATAAAAATACTATTATAATGAGTAATTACTAACGCTGTATTATTGCATGCCTCCGCAAACTATAAAAAAAAAAGTCTCTCAAGTATTATTATTCATTTATTGAATTAAACATACGGACAGAGTCCATAGGCGTGCGCACGGGGGCAGCAGAGGCAGCATATGCTGCCCCTGGAATTTCTTTGGAGCTACCGGGGCCGGCAAATATTAAATAATGGGCCTCGGTAAAATTATATTTCCACAAATTATTATTAATATTATTATTATTTTTTTTTTGATAAAGTATATATATATATATATATATATATATATATATATATATTATGATTATAGATTTTACCAGTATAAATCTAATAAACTTATCTACTATAAAAAGAAATAGCTATGATTTGTAATTGTAAATATTATTATCATTTACGGTCAATGAATCTAAAAATAAACTGGGTTTAATGTATTAATATTTAAAATGTTTGTTATAATCTCTGTCACAAGTTGTGGTTGTGATAGGAGTTTTTCTAAACTTACCATTGTAAAAAGCAAACTTGGATCTACCACGACACAGTATAGACTAAATAGAAACAATAATGATTGTTTCTATTTGTCAAACAATAATTAATTTCTGCTGTAAATATTGATAGTGTAATTGATGAATTTCAAAATTTAATTTCTGTTGAGCATAGATTAGTATTATAATTTATAAGTTTGTAAAAATAAGTTTATGAATATTAATAAGAATATCCAATAACCAATTGTTATTACTTTAATTATTATGATTTTTAAAATATTTATATTTATCGTTATTAATGTTTGTTTATTTTATCATATTATAAATAATAGATATTATCCATAGGCTTGTAGAGAAATACATCTTTAGTGACTTAGTACCTTATGGCTTATTATAGAATTTTTTATCCAAAAAAAAACAAATAACCAATACAATTTTAATTTTGATACCCAATATTAAAAAAGTAAAACTATGGGCAGATTTTAATGGTCAACTTGAAGAATGGGCCGAATTAATCTCTTGCTGCCCCTGAAACCGGAAGCTGCGCACGCCTATGATAGAGTCCAATCAAAACTAAACGCATGACGGTAACAATATAGAAGAAAAGAGAGGTCACAGTTTGCTGAGCGTTGAAGACGTGGAATAGTTTGAGAGGAAATGAAAGTTTGCCGAATATCTTGAATCAGCCAGGCTTGTAAAACCTAACACGACTAAAACCGGTGAGCAGACACGGGAGAAATATTCTATTAGTTATAAACTACTTAGAAATTATCACCGAAACACAGTAATATATACCTATGTAGTTAGTCTGTGGGATATAGTAAAAAAATAAACCGATTTCGCATCAAAAACACTCAGGTGTACAACCGTCAATCATTGCATAGCAATATCAATATAAAATATGATGTACTGTACAAAAGACTATGTACATTGATTTGGCGTGGTTCGTAGAAAAAAAATGTCCGAAAGAAACGGCGGACCAACGATTTATCGTTTAGTGACAATCGAAAAAATTGAAAACACTATGAATCACTATATATATATATATATATATATTACGCCGAATTTATGAAATTGCTGATTACATGAAATCGGTAGAAAAATTGCCGATTTCATGAAATCGGCAACTATGCCACCAAATTCACAAAATCGGCAAATTTTGATTGCTAATCTCATGAAATAGACACACTTTTTTCTGCCGAATGCATGAATTCGGTAACACATTACAAATAGTGATACCTATATAAATAACCAAAATTTCACACGTGTTCATAATTGGCATTACCAAGCCATTATCTTTATATCCCCTATATTATGACGATAATTCGATACCATCATATAGGTAAGTACAAACATTTTATCTTAGTTTGTATTGCTTTGATAAAATAATGAACACATGGCTAGAGCGGAACAGTTTGGCTGCTACAAAGTTCTGTTCTCTAACGACTGCAGACGTTCAAAATTTAAAAAATGAATACTCTTAACGGGAACTAGTTCGATTAGAGTCAGTTGGGACCGGACAAAGATATCGACGTTGTACTTGCCATACGAATTGCATATCAAAAAAGTGTACATGGAGGAAAAATAACATGATGCGTAGTAATTCAGCGTGCCACCCCGGCCGTAGTTGCCAAAACTGGCAAAACTTATAAATATAATATAATTATATAACTAAACATATTAATATAATTTCATAAATTTCGACTTTTTTTATTTTTTTTTACAAATTTTTACACATAATTTATTATTACAATATGATTTTATTATACTTCCAGTGTTTTATGTACAATCATAAATATAACACATTCATTTATATTGAATTATGTTTTATCATTATTTTAAGAATGATCTTGCCGATTTCACGTTGTCGGCAACAGCGTTGCTGATTTCATGAAATCGTTAATTTTTCTGCCGATTTTATGTAATCGGCAATTTCATAAATTCGGCGTAACATATATATTGTAATTGTATATTATAAAGTGATAATAAAATTGAGAAATTTGTAGAAAATAACAACGTGAAATATGGTTTTCAATATTTCTGTCGATCGATCTGATAGTGCATTCAATTATTGTTATGTAAATATATAGTGTGATCACGCTAATAGGTACCACTAAATATCTCAGCTGAATATCTTTGGGTTGAAATCGAGTTTTCGGCAGTTGATAGAGAGTACCGAAATAGACATTTTTTAATGAATTTAAAATTTGTAACCTTTTCTGTGCGCGCATGCGCAATACAACTTATATTTTTTTAAATAGAAACACTTATTCTAAATTTCACATTCGGATTTATCTATATTTTCAAACAACTTCTATATGAAAACGTTTTTTTCTATCTCGAAAATTGGCTGAACTACAACGAGTTAAAGTTTCAATTTTAATTAATGTATTATTTTCATGGGTTGAAACGTAATATCTCTGTTCAGTGACCTCGGATTGAAATAAGGTTTTTGAGAGGAAGTAGGGAATGTACAGAAATACATGTTTTTATACCATTTTATAATGTTTAATACTTTTGGTCTACGCATGCAAAATACAACTTATATATTTTTAAATGACAACCGAATTTTTTCTACATATTCGGATAGATTATTTTATTTTTTTAAACAATTTTGTATAACAAGTTTTTTTTCTACTTTCATAATTAACCAAGTTTGAGTAAGTCAATTGGATTTAATGCCAAATTAGTTTCGAACGACATTTTCACTTATCATTATTGTTATATGTTTTTTTCGTAATTTTCTAAACATAATTGTGTGTATATAAGTGGCTGTAGTGAATCACTCAAAGTGTCACATGCTGCTTTGTATTTTGTTTTTAAGTCTTGTATATTAGAATGATGCTTACAACATCACATGCAAGGAAACGAATTTTGTATTAACTCAAATTTGACTTACTCAAACTTGGTCAATTCATCAAAAAAAAAATGTGCATTTCGGTACTATTCATTGCCTCTTGAAAACCCGATTTCAATCAAAAGACATCCAGCTGAGATATTTAATAGTAACTATTAGCGTCGTGATTACACTGTATAATATCAGAGTCCCGGTACTGTAGTTGAAGGTAATATTTTTAGTACCTATTAATTATATATTAATAATATAAAAATATTATTAAATGTATTAATAATATTCTAGCGATTATTATTACTTCGATATGGATTTTTTTAATGAGCTTTAAATAATAACTAATGATGTGTACAAATCGACGAGTGTAAAAATATTTTATATTACATCCCGCATGTTGTATCGGAAACTAACTTTACTTGTGTAATAAATTAGAATTATAAAGTGATTGTCAAATGTTCGAAAGTCCGCCCTTTCCCCGTTTATCTCATCCAATACAACGCAACCTACAGATATAAGATTGATTAACAATTAGTACTTAAGTTATTTTTATCGCTGCGTAGATCTTAAATCGCAAGTACTCGTGAAACATCATATGAATAAAGTGACACGAAAATGTGCTTATGTAAATAATTTACACCTATCTCTGCTGGTAAAATAAAGTCGTAAACATATTTTAAAAATCCATAAGCACTTTTGAAGCACATTTTCCTCTCGATAAATTCATTTACATTACGTTTATGAAGAATTCTTACTTTTCAGTGAGCATTTACGTCAATACATGAATAACAGATGATTTTTTTATTCGAAAGAACATAAAACACATGGTCTATAACAAGAAGCTAATGGAAAGTTAAAATTTTGGATTATTTAGTAATTTAAAAATTTCAATACACTACACACTCGACCAAGAGTGATTATTTACACGATTTTTGTGAAATCCTAGGGAAAAAATAATTTTGTTCAAGTAGTTTCCTATATTTAAAAATCAATATCGATACTACACCTAGACTATTGTGTAGGTAAAGAGTTTAAACGGAAAAGTGCACAAGAGGTCAATTTCTTGTCGAACGATTAATAATATATGTTATTCACAAAGACGATAGAAATCGTTTTAAGTTTAACAATGTGTACGCACACTTACAAAACGATAAGTATTAATATTTCTAACCGGTGCAGGCCTATGCGCGCATAAAAGCTGAGCTAAGTTTTCGCTATAATTACTGCGTGATCTATGGATGCGTGGATCCGGCGACTTATCCAGTCTTTATATCGCTTGTATATGGTTCACGAGCGATTTTAATGAAAGTATGCGAGAAAAAAAGGTCAACGAAACACATCCCCTTGGAAATCATCGAAAACCTCGATTGTTTCCTCGTCGTCGGTTCGTTCAACCACACACACACACGCACACGCACACACACACTCGTACACACGCGCGCGCGCGCGCACACACGCACGCACACACGCGCGCACACAAATAAATCGGCGGAGGTGGTCCGTTAGACCGTTTCGGGCGGTGAAGCGGCGAAAACAATGGACGCTTTGTGCGCGCGTGTGCTTTCGGTCGTCGCAGCAGTGGCTGAAGCCATCAGCAACAGCACAAGTGGTTCGGCGTGTGTGCCTACACCGAAATAACAATAATATATTGTATATACGCGCGTGTAACGCACCTTGTGCGCGCGAGATGAGGCGGCGCAAGCGCGCGGAATGCGCGTCTTATTGATGTCCGGGGTCAAAGGCGAACACCGGCACGCCACCTACGCTTTATTTTTTTTTTTTTTTGTTCTGATAATTTTTTCTTCCTTTTTTTTCCCCCCCATCTATCCGGCGCACGCGCGTACGGTGAGGAGGAGGAGGTGCGGACATGACGTCATTGGGTTTCATTCATAAACTCTCGAGGATGACGACCGGTACCGCGGTGGTGGTGTACATATAGGTACGAATAACACATGCATATTATAGGTACGCATGAGCGCGCGTAAGCCACGACGGGGGACAGGAACTTAGTGCGGCGAGACGAGACGGCAACGAAAACATACCAATAATAATAATAATAATAATAATAATAATAATAATAATAATAAAACACTCTTCTCGTTTATAATTAACCCGACGATTCAACCTTTTCCACGTACGTTACATCGCGCGTTTCCTCCTCATCTGCAGCGGTACGACCGCACGTTTCCGTGCACACACATTATAATATTATTTTGTGCTATGTGTCTCACCCGCAGTACACACATAGGTACCTACGTCATAATGCATGCCATTATTGTATATATTCACCAAAGCGCGTTCATTGTTTATTATGATAATAATAATGATATAGTATAATAATATAACGGACGCGCGTACGTAGAGCTATCTCGTCATCGTCGTCGTCGTCGCTTGTTTGGACGTTGTCTCGACGACAATGAGCTAATCATTCATACGCCCGCGCCTTTTTCGGTTTCGTGTCAGTCAACACCTCATCCTGGGCGCGCATGTGTGTGTGTGTGTGTGTGTGTGTGTGTGTGTGTGTTTACGTATATTTCACGCACACATCATATTTTATACACCTTATTTTACATTCGACGGCGGCGACGGTGGTATGTGTGTGCGCTGCGATGTAGAGCGAATGACCCCGCTGTGATAACAATGCCCGAAACGTGATGTTTGCATGACGTACCTACGAGCCGCGATCATCTCGCGCCGAGAAAACCGCAGTTTCCGGACACGGAGCCCGACGACGATCGCGCGGTACATCTCTTTGTAATATAATATTGTTGATATTGTATGGTGTTGTGGTGATTTAGTGTTATTAATTTTTCTCTTTCCGTACATATGAATTTTCTCTCGACATTATGATAAACTGTAACTAAATATTTAAAATATTTCTTATATGGGTAGATAGACAAATTATACTACTTAAATTTTCATTTATTCATTATCAAAAACGGCTCATCCCGCACAAGCTGTTTGCCAGTCAGGGATGCTGTAACGCATTGTGACTATATATATTATATGTATATAATAGGTGTCTAAAAATATCCATGACTAGTATTGATGTAATACATTTGTATTTATAAAAGATAGCTAGCGACTTGAAATGTTCAGAGTATGTTAGTTTCGTATATAGTCTAGACGTGATCTTCCGAAAGTCTCATTTTTAATAGTCGATGGCAATTTGATGAATATATTGTATTTCACCAAGGTAATATTTTCTATATTGATTTTATAATGCTGGATAAAAAGTATACTCAGTAAATTTTTCGAGTTGCTATGACAACTAATTGAATAATTAAAATCGTAGTCTAACTTTTGCAATTTTTACGTTGAAATTCAACAAATGACCTTATTAGTGCCGAATTAGACGAAATTTCCGATTAGAAAAGTTCTAATTTTATGTATATTCGAGCAACTCCTCTGGCCTCTAGTCAAAATTGTGTACAAAGACAAAAAAAAACATAAAACAAAAACAACAGATAATAACGCTAAGGAATAATTTTTTGAAATTCAACTCCTGAAGGGATCAATAGGGGTAAATGGGAAAATACGTCTAGCTAGAACCGCTGAAGCTTCAATTAATATGAAATCTGGGCAGTAGTTATGTAATATGATAAAAGTATCAATTATACAGTGTGTTTCATTCAAATGGTAACACGAAATATTTCCGTCCAGTGACTTTAGATTGAAATGGGGTTTTTTTCAGGGAGCTAGGGAATTTTAAAATACACATTCTGTGATATTTTTCAAATTTTTAATCCTTTTATTGTGCGCATGTGCAATCAAAGTTGATTTTTTTTTGAATGGCAGCACATATTTTTAATACCAGATTCCGATACAAAAAAATTTTTTTAAGCAACTTTGATTCATAAACTTTTTTCCTATCTCAAAAATTGACTCACTTACACCAATTTCAAATTTAAACCAAATAGATATTTTTGCTACATTTTTCAATTTTCTGTATTTTATCATTTTAATTTTATCTTTGGTTGGAAATAGTTGCTATAATGCTATAATAAAAAGAAATTGCTATAAGTCAGTCAATTTTTGAGATAGAAAAAAAGTTTATAAATCAATGTTGCTTAAAAAAATATTCTGTATCGGAATTTGGTATTAAAAATAAGTGCTGCCATTTAAAAAAAATCAACTTTGATTGCACATGCGCAAAATGATTAAAAATTTGAAAAATATCACAGAATGTGTATTTTAAAATTCCCTAGCTCCCTGAAAAAACCCCATTTCAATCTAAGGTTACTGGACGGAAATATTTCGTGTTACCATTTGAGTAAAACACACTATATATGTTTAATAATCATAAATTAAATAATGCATATTTTAGTTCGATGTTATACTTTTATAATGTACGGAACAAATGAGCTGAGACAATGCAATGTATATGTATAACATAAGAGGACTGACAAGATACGGCGGTGTTAATCATAAAGCTTTTGCGTATGTTCAAGTTCGACAGTTGATTCTACGTATATTACAACGATGAAATGTAAATTGAGAACGTTTGTGGTCCTTAACGTTTTCTATGTGCCATGTAGGATTACTTTTAATATTTTTTTCTCGATAGGATTAAATTATATTATGTATTATGACTTAATAGATGTTGTATATTTTTAAAATTTCATGAATATAGGTATACTTTTAATAGCTCTACTTAAAAAACAAATATATGTGCGTTTTTCCACGTTGATGATTTTTTTTTAATATTCAAAACTAATCCTGAAGTACTAATTATGACGAGAGGAATGTTTAGAAAATATCTTCGTCATTGTGTACACGTACGTGTGCACAAATAATGCGTTCAAGTGATCGAATTTTCGAAACAAAACTAGTAAAAAGTTTTATACTGCGGGACAGTGCGTGGGTCGCATTAAATACGCTACGCCTCTTTTGTTAAAATGATTACCATATTGTTTATTGATAGGTAATAAAATTTATTAGAACGAAAATAATATCTTCAATAACTGTTAATATTTACAGCTCTATACTGTGTTCGAAAATATTATAAATATTCAGTAATTTAAAAATGTTATTTACAGATATTTTGTAATTCATGAGCATCTACTAAATCAAGTTTTAATGTACAATATAAATTAATGTAATATGGTAAAATGTGCTTTGAAAATATATCGATAATTATCATATTTTAAAAATAATCGATTATTGTGATGTGGAAAAATTTACATTTTGTAGTCAATTAATTATAATTATTTCTTTTAAAATAAACGATGTATGGTACGCGCACAAGAACATTTTTTAAAATATCTTGATGATAATGTTATTCACTATGTCTATTCGTTTACCTTGTATAATATTGTATTTTCTGTAATTTATACGATTATAAATTATACCTCCGAAGAATACATTTGCGGGTTACCTGACGCGGTGCGTATTAACCAACCGTTCGACGGTCGTTTCGAAATAGGTTCCGTGGATGCGTGGTTGTACACGGAATTCGTATGAAATCTAAAAGTGTGGTTTTTTTTTCTTTTCGATTTTTCCTTCTTCCATAATAACGCACAGTGTGTAGTAAAGAGCTCTCCGCGTAGAAAGGCGCCGAAAAACCACAACAACGAATTGTTTATGGATACGTGCAGTGTTCGGTACGGTTCGGTGTGTTGATAAAAAGTTAATAACCGCCAAACCCTTATGTCGTCGTGTCATAAATTATGTGCACGAGGGAGGGGGGCAGAAATGATAATAAAAACGATCAGGCGGAAAAAGGAATAAAAATGTGTCGTTCAATATCCGTCGACAGGTCGCACAAAAACGTGATCGATGCAACCCAAGTGTCAATTTCGTTTTACCATAATGTTATACATTAATGCGTAATACATATAATACATAATATCTATGCGCACGCACAACAAACAATGCACGAATATAATATTATGTTGTGTCGAATCTCTATGTTTAACCAAACCCATATTTGTATACCTTATGACGGATTTTTTCACGCAACCGCATGTGATTTTCATTGGAAAAACGTTTCTATTTACTAACAGTATTAGTTTTTTTATAATTTATTATTTTAAAATTATTCTGTAACAATATGCTTATATTCCGAGGTTTTCAAAAGCATGTCAAAATAAAAGGTTTCAGAAACAATAAGTTTCTATCAATACTGTTCGTCATTTACTATATATAGTTATATGGGTAGATAATACTAGGTATGGCAAAGGAAAGGTAAGAACTATTAAAAATAATTGTATATTAGAAGTAAGTTCTAGTTATCCTAGATACCTTTGCATCATAAATCGATTTTTTGATTTAAACATCACGTACAAAAAAAAAAAAGTCACTAAGGTACCGTTACTAAGTTTTCGTCGAATTAAGTGAATAAAATGGTATTTACTATATTAACAATTATTTAACGCCGTCTTAATAAATTACATTTTAATAATATTTTATTATTTTGGTTGATACTATAATTAATATTGTACTGATAATCAACATTTTCTGTAGCAGTTTTTCTCGGCGGAAAAGGTCAAAACTCTATATCGTCGATACGGATACGGTCATCAAACGGTTTTCAACGGTTTAACCACTGCCAACTGGCTTACCCGTGGCATACAACGGTCATTTGGACCTAATGATTACATACATTGCACTAGAACTAATCAACTTGTAACTGGTGGTCTCTGTGTACCACGCTTTCGGTCATACTCCAAAGATGGATATCGATAACTTTTTTTTTCTGTTTGCAGTACCGATTATTTGTTCTAATGTATTATAAGTGTTTATGTAGATGATGTTTTTAAATTATGAAGAATTCAATACTAATTACCTGCAGAATACGTATTAGTAGATACACCATGGATAATTTAATGCTTTCATTTTATTTATTTGTATAAACGTCCTTAGGGCTCAAGTACTGTACTATAACAGTATCTTATCAATCTTATCTTAACATTCATACAACTATAAGTACATTATTGAAATGATACAATTTTATACATTATAATCTATTGAAATATTAAGCAATAAATTATAAAAATTAAACTAGGCCAAATAAAAATGCTGTATTGACACTTTTAGAAGAACTAATTAATCATTGGAATTACAAACCGGGATGTATAAACCAATTCGAAAGGTATTCATTTAGCAACTAGAAATCACCACATAAATAACAATATCACAAAAGGCGACAAAATTGTAAACTATCTTATAAACTTTTAACTTGGTTAAGTTTTGTTGCATAAAAAAGTAAAGAAGGAGTGGATAAACGACTCTTATGATGATGATCGTGTGACTCGATTATCATAGGGAGCTTACGTTCTTTAAGTGTTAACTTAATTTCTTTTGTGTGTGTATGCATGTCTATACATCGATTCAATCTGTGTATATGACACTACATAGTACATACTTAACAAGTGATGATTGATGTTCGTAATAATATTAATATAGTGTTATAATTCGAGCATAATATGGTAGATTTGTGAGAATAACATGTAATTTCTCAAATATTATATTTTAATCGTAGAACAAAATTAAACGTAAAATACCAATAAAACGCATAGTACACGAACACGTGTATCGCTTTCTATCGGTATGGAAAATTATTATCTTACGTTTTCGTACTACCGCATTTCCTATACTTCCGCATCTTCAAATCTCGTGAGTTATCAGCACGTATTATTGGTATTTTTTGGGCAATTAATCAAAAACATTCAATCACACCCACTCGATACACATTATTTCCTATCAATTTCACGGTTTATCGTCGAATTCCACCATATTGTACACTATATTATAGGAATATTAAAGAGTTATTCCCGCGTGAACAGTGTATAACCGTTTGCCGCAACGTTAACGGCCATGTTGTACAGTCGCCACGTCGTTGGATGTATAAGTCGCACGGGTTTTAAATAATATACGTCGTACGCACGTGTCAGGTGTATTATGTAGGTATATTATTTAGGTGTACGCCGTACTAAAATGTCCGTTTCGTGATTCGTGAGCAATGATTTATACGTTTAACAAAAACGTCTGTGACGAAAAAGTCAATCTGCGAAACTTAACGCATTGTTATCAAAATCCATTCTAGATCTCACATACATTATTATTTTTCGACCCACTTGGAACACTCTGAACACTTCATAACTGTGTCCATAATAACACACGGGGACATCTCTATCAGTTCCACAATAATCAATATCTTACATAAATCATTATTATTATAATATTCTGGCTTTGCCACTATAGCTCTAATAGTTTATTTTTGATTTTTGTTTTTGTGAATAATTTTACAAGCGTATATAATCGTGTTGGACTGAAAATGTCTCGAAAGGTCTTGTCGAAAGTCTTTATTACAGTGTAGTATGCATTCATAGTGGAAGTCACAGTACATCAACATTTTAGAAATATCTATAAGCAAGCTCTGTAGAAATATTAAATATAAATGTTTATGATAACTCGCAGGGTATGGATTTCATATGTATGCCCTAAAACGTACTCAAATATATAATATATCATCTTTTATGACCTAAAGTTTTACAAAAATCGCTACCTATAATAAGCCAAATGAATATGAAAAACAAAAATTAGTGTTGATAGTAGGCGTAATAACAAATCCGTATATAGTAACTATAATAATAATGAGTACCACCGACGTACACACAACACGTGCACATTGCATAGAAACAGATTAAAAGGCGCTAAATCACGATTAAATCATTTTTTTTTTTTTTTACTAATTGTGGTTTAGAATTAGCATTTTTCTATTCTTGATCTCTTTTTCTTTCAGAATCTCAATGGCTTCACGAATGAAAAAGATTAAGAACCGCTGATGTATTATGTATTATGTGCACGCGCTTGTATTGCTTAAGCATACTAATGTATACGAGTGTGTGTGTGTGTGTATATATATTTATGTACAGTGTATATACATATATACTATTATTTTCCTCTTGTATATACACACACAGGTAGTTTAAATCACTTGGACTAGACGTAGTCATGTCGTCGACATGCAGCCATGTTGTAAAGTACATTACGTTTTAATAAGATTTACAGAAATAATATAAAAAAAAAACCGCATTTATATGTATGTATACACATATATACATACGCGCACAAAGAATACACGGTGCATTATCCGCAGCAGGACTGCACACGGCGCTAGAGGTACGTGACACGGGGCCCACGCTGTTGTTTTCGAGAAGCCATAAAAATGAGAAAAAAATAAAAATACGAGACCGGAGAACGACGCGTGCGCGCGTACATGGTAATACACAGGTACACACGCAACGGATATATTATTACATATTATATATATATATATATATGTGTGTGTGTGTGTGTGTGTATAGACGCTACGTGTGCGCTGCAATGCGAGTGTGTAGTACGGTATTGGAAACGTTTACGAAATGACCGAGGAAAAATCATTACCACCGTTTAACAGGACTCGCTCGAGTATTGTAGAAAATAAAAATATAGACGCACTTGAAGAGCTGACGCGTGACATTATTTTTACCAGAAAAAAACGTCGGGCTCGTTTGTGTAGGGATATGCTATGATTTTTAGTTGCGTTACAGCAGCCGTATAGGTATAAATGTCCCGTACGTTTTTCAAAACAGCGTCCGGGTGTTGTCGTAAAAATGCAAAAAAAAACACCTTGGGAAATCCTGGTTTAAAAAACATCGATCCTGTAAATGCGTGTAAACCACATTCATATAAGTGAGTAATTCTCGTGATCGAGATCAATTTCGGGTATAGCTGTACAATATCGTCGGCGGCAGGTTATTTTTTCGTGATCTCATCTTGGTCGATACTCGATATACATCTACAATTTAATTTATCTGCTGCAATTAATTGTACGCACGCCAGCTAGCCCGTTTATCATGATACGTATAGCCCTAAAATAAATAACTATAGCCACTTCTATAATACCTTATCTGTATAATATTATAGTGTTTCTACCCCCCTCCCGGGATCTTACCAAGTTCATTGTTATTTTTTACTGTCCCTTAATATTATTATAGGTTTTTTCAAAATCCGGCATCCAAAATTCAAGCAGTAATCTGCATGCACCTGCGTACCCTCCGATTAGAGACCTGAAGTGAGATAACGACGTATAGTTTATATCCTCACCACTCATATCGTGTGTTTTTGTCGCGCAACAGTATTGACCCGATCGATTTATTCCGTACGCGGATATTTATTGTTCACCCGTATAGTCACGTAACGAACACAAGAAACGTTGTAGAAAAAAATTGAAAAAAAAACTACCCGAATCCATTATGAAAAATTCATTTTGGCTTATTACTTCATATTAAGTCTATTTAAAATGTTTGCGTTGAACAAACGCCAGCGAACGAGTAATAATATCGTGGTCTGTTTTTGTGCATTAAATCTTGCACTTTTTTCACGTTTCGTGTGTTCCATACATATTATATACGTTAAGTACGCGTACGATATAACTATATTACCAATATACATAAGTAATATATTGGAGACATGGCATTCCATTCGTTTTTGTTCAAATATCGTTATTTTACATGCAGTTATACACGTTTACCAGACTCATATTTCCTATGCAAACTATTAATAAAGAATTAAAAAAAAACCCATCCTCTTAGCTAAAGAAATTATATATTTATACATAAATTACCATTTAAACGTTTTCTTGTACGATTTTATTTTTAAATAATGTTTCATGTGCATAATTCATGTGCCATATTGTGTATAATCATTTTACGTTTACAATTTTATTTACATTGCACGTAGGTACTTAAAGATACTTCTTCCGTTTGCCATTTATTTATGAAGTGCGCAATTCATTATTTTGAACATTTTAAAAATGTATGATGATGATTAAAAATATTCTTTGTTTTTTCCATGTACATTGTTCGTGGGGGGGGGGGGTAAAGGGATGGATCCCCTATGACTTTTTTTCAATATTAATCTTTGACATATATTTATCACAATATTAAATTGCACATTCAAAAATAAAACACATCCTCCTCATGACAAAATCATTTGACGGCCCCTGCAGCTGAACACTTGCCGGTACCTATATAACATATTATAATCACGATTTGGACACTATATTTATGCGTTGTATATCATGGGTGCGCGTTTGTATAAAATAATAGATATTTGACAATAATGGTTTCGACCAAGGGTACAAAAACAAAAATGTCAGCCATATGTATTCACAAAACGTACTATCGCCTGCAGGTATTATACGAAAAAGCAAAATTATACTATCGTTAACCAACAACGATTTGTTGGTCGTATTTTACTAAAAAAAAAAAAAAAAAATTAATAAAATATTCAATACCATAATGGCGGTAAACGTATCAAAAGTAAATATTGAACTAACTGTCTGTAGTAATTCGGCTCCCGGGTATACCGCAGCCACAACAACAATAATAGTACCTACGTGTATATTGTATTGTTAAACTGCTATTACAATAATGATTAATATTACTGTGCATTGGATGTATATACCTACAACAGCATATGACGTAGATTGTTTGAGTTTTATAATCGTAGGAAGAGTTTGCCGATAATGTACAGTTATATTCTCTCGCACATTATGTATACCTACGTGTTGTTCACTCGTATATGCGGAATGAGAATAAGTGTTCAACGAAAACAAAAGATCTCCGACGACGTTGGCCTTAAGCTAAGACACGCGTATATTAATTGGACATTTATTGTTATTCTTTCCCGTTGCCCATATACAGGCACGGCCCGAGTAGTAATTATAATTATTATAATTATTATTATTATTATTATTATTATTATTATTATTATTATTATTATTATTAATATTATAATTCAATGTCCACGACGGGGGGTCCAATCACTAGTTGTCACGTTGATTGGATGTGTTCCCACCAATAAAAACATATATGTATGCGTATATGCGCGTATACACATGTGCATATGTATTTATATACATGCATGCGTTACATGCCGTGGCTACTCATTTAAAAAAACGGTTTCCAATCGTTCTCGCACACCGGGAACCGGTCGCCCGATGCAGCGTGTAGTACCTATATATCTAAATAATATTATAAGTATCCGTGTGTACGCCGTTCACGTATATTTTATTATAATTTTTCGGTTATGCTCCAACGTGCAACCAACGGAATCCTGCACGGGGGTAAAGGACCCAACTACGATATGACACTAGACCAATCATCGAAATCGCAATCGGCACATGCATACATATATTATCATGTTATTGAATATGTTCACACGCGCGCATAAAGTTGAACGCATGGTTCACGAAAGAAGAACGATGCAATATGAATATTCAATATATGTTTCGAAATCGCCCGGGACGGTGTGAAATCCGAAATCTCGTAGTTCAGCAACATAATGTAATAATATTGTTACGTCGACGAAACGGTATGGAACTGCGGGCGGGAGCGACGAACGTTTCCCCGCGGATTCGATATAGGTACACCTACCAGCATTATTATATACGTATTTCGTCCGTCGATGTTTTCAACGGAAATCGTGATCCGACAAGATATTATATAATATAACATGTACGTATATTATTATAAAAATACATTCTTCGCTTCATCACCCAAAATTTCAAATAATAATACGGGGTACCTACGTATACTTACGACGCAGTAACGCATTGACAATGTGACATTGTTTTGTTGACATTTTTTCTGTATAATAAACGACGTGACCGAAACGCGCACCATGTATAACGTTCTTTCTTTCGTGTTTCCATCGTTCTTATTTCCCTGTATATACAGTGTGTCTCGATAATATCAACTATTAATGATGTGGATCGCAAGTTTTAATGTTTCACGAACGTTCGTCCACTAAATATTTTTTTAATTTATTGTAAAATATAAATAAGATGTTTGACATAATATTAAATGTTTACAATAAAGTATCTACCTCCTTTAAGCACATTGCTTATAGTGGTGGTAGAGAGTTACATTACATAATAATAACAGAATTACATATAAATATACCTAATTCAAATTACAAATAAAAAGATAGTGTAACAGAATAAATTTCATAATTAACATTCAATGTTTATATCTTATTCAAACATAATTATATAAAATTATGTCTTTTAATCGAACTATATTAAAATGACCGATATTATTACAGTAATAGTATGTTATATTTAAATTGAGTTTTCAGTTTCATATCACACCAGTGAATCCCGATATTTTTTTATTCTACTCCCCCCCCAACTTTCATGTAGATTTTTACAAGTTTCAAGTCCCAATCTCCCAATCATATATTTAAAATAATTGAAGTTGAAGACCTTTTTTTTTATTTGCATACTTTGAAAATAAATAATATAACATACTACGAGATGATTGTTATTATTTTTGTGACTGTTTGCCCCCTATCTCCCCAAATAAAGTGTCTATGCCCTCCCTCCGTTTGGAAAACATTGTTTTATGGACTATGAACATTTTCACTTTTATTTCTACTTCATTGCTTGTGAGAGACTAACCTCGGCTGTTCACAGAATTTACGTATAATATAATAAATGTTGACGGTGAGATGTGCGTCGACCATTTTATCTGTATAATAGTATATATTATATAAAGTGCACATGCGATTGTATACTGCGACCACATGTATACGATTGTAAAAATTCGAACAATATATATAATTTTTTTTTTACCCTGACCGCGACCGGCGGCGATGGCGTAAACACATAATATTATATACCAACCGTGACTACAGCAGCAGAGTAGTATTATAATAATGGTGCACGCACGGCGTAAAATATCATAAAATGGACGGGTTTTCACGGCTTGCGGTGTAAAAAAAAAAAAATTTAATTGAATCAGTGTTTTATAATTAATAATACTCGTGCGGTGCAGTCCGAAGCGACTGGTCAAACGAACTACGCGATATCGATATAGCGGCGGGACGACAAATATTTTATTGATATAGAATTTCTATTTTTGAAATTTATATAGCTAACATTAATACAGTATTATAGAATGCGATCCCGAAAGTCTGCGATTAAAGACCATTTTGACTCTGCTCACATTACGATGACTCCCATCAACGCCGGCCACATTGACCGCGAAATTCGGGGGGCTTAGTCCCTTCCCGAAATCTTGTCAAGTCCCTTCAGAATATGCTAAATTTTAAAATATTGTATTACTTAATGGATATTTTTAATATAAAATGTTTAATAAAAACAATTTTTTTTAATATATCTCGAAAAATCGGTTATAAGATTCACAACTTCAGTGACATAGAGGATTCAAATTTTGCTCAGGTACCATTCAAATTTCGCAAAAAAAATGTATAAAATGTAAACATTTTTGATAAAATTTTGAAATAAAGTACTTTAGAAAAGTCATTTGTGTTGCGGACAGCAATAGTAGTTTCAATTCATATATTATAATATTATAAGTTTAACAATCTTTATCGTATTTCAAATTTACTTAACAATTCTTGTTATTATTGTAATCATTGTTTTAATATTTATGATATTATAAGTACAAACAGTAAATTAGTAGAATGTTTGAAGGTAATAAAAAACAAACCTAAACAATAGATAATACCTATAAGATCAGAAAAATTTGTAAAATAACAAAATAAAATCAATAAATAATTTGAACAGTATTTTCTTCACTTTGCGTATAATGAGGTTCATTCGATTTACAAGGCTCACTTTGTGCTGGTCTCAAAGTGAGTGTTATAAGTGGCATCCACTATACCTGTATCCTAATTGACATTCATAGACATACTTACATAGACACTAGATTATGTAAGACACTAATTGGCCCTTTTTGTATAGGTATAGCCGTATCGGTATGTAATTTAGATTTAGAACACGTTCTCTATTAATAGGCATATATGTATATATATATATATATATCTCTGATTTGATACAAGTTTAGTTGTTAAATGGCGTAAAATATAATATATTAATTAACTTACGAAAATGATGTAAAATATTAATTTATGACATAAAATTTGATTATTTTTTTTAAAAATGAAGTTCCAAACTAAAAACTAAGCAGAGTAGGATAGAGGGGAGGCCAAAGTTCCCCGCAACATAGATTTACTGAAATAATTGTAGCCCTGCCCCCACCCCTACATTTTCAATGGATATGATCGTGCGAGTGAGAACGTACGAAAGACTGTTCGCCTTATGTATCACAGTACCGTACGGCGCTTATTTAAACTTGGTTTTCGATAGGTATTAGGTACCACGGTAACATATATATATATATATGGTACACAGCGCACGGATACGATTTGAGCGATATAGATGTCTGAAATCGTATCGTCGCCGCCGACATGAATGTAAATAAATACAACACACGAGCAGTAATAAATGCGTGACAAACGACGACGACGTGCAGATCGACGACAGTCGGACCGAGTCGATAAATCTGAAATGTATTTAAATAATCCGGTAAGTGATAGGTTAATTAGAGACCGGCATGATGGTAGTTATACAGCAGGCAGGTAGCTCGCAGTTTGAGACTGTTTAATGTTATAACGTGCACCAGTGTTGACTATGTACACGCGGACCGGAGCTGCACCGCAGTGGAATGCGCGACGTGTGTGTGTGCATGTGTGAGCCAAGACTAGTATGTGTGTGCGTGTGTGCGTGCGTGTGTATGAGTGTGCTTGCGCGCGCGTGTGTGTGTGTGCATGTGTGAGCCAAGACTAGTATGTGTGTGCGTGTGTGCGTGCGTGTGTGTGAGTGTGCTTGCGCGCGCTGTGTGTGTGTATGCATGTGTGTTATATGTGTGTGCGTGTGTACGCATGTCGTTTCGGCGGTGGACATGCGCGTATCAGCGGGAGTTCTGGTCAGCTACCTGCTGTCTTTAGCATCGAGTCCGCGTTATACGTGCTACGTACACGTATCTATTTACATTTATTTTAATAATAATAGTAATAATAATGCCGAACAACACGTCCGAGAGACTACGACCACTACTACTACTACGGGGTGATAACTGCTACTTTATCAAGTGTCAACGGTCCGCGGCGACGGATAAACTTATATTAATTACCGTGTCCCGACGACGCGTAAACACGATTAGTCGAGCGAAACTTACCGCGCGCCGCAGCCACATGGTGTCCCCAGCAGTATGTTGCGTTCACGCGCGCAGTCGGGAACTCGAGCAAAACAACACCGAAAAAAAAATTTAAAGGAGAAATAGAAATGTTGTGCATGTACCTGTTGAGCGGTTCATGAATAATAATAAATTACGGGGAGGAAAAAAAAAACCGTTTTCAAATTAACAATCTTGACTTTGAGCGATATTCGGACATAGTTTATAGACACACTGTGTATACATACCTATAATATTATACTTCACTAAACGTGTTTGTCGTAAAAATAAAATAAAGCCTCTCGAAACGAACAAATACAATAGGTATATAATTAATGAGTTCGTTTGATAACACTCTACACTCTCCGCTCTGATTTGTATATACCTTACAGCAGCATTTTTATCGCGGAACTTTTGAAATGTCTATCTTTGTTGTTGTACATGCAGTAGACAGTATACCTATTCGAATGAGTATGGACATTTTGTTTTGTATACGTTTTTCAACATATCCAACAGAAAATATTCCGAAGAATAATAATCATTTGAATACAATAATTTATTATCTAATAAACTGTAACAATGATCATCATCGTTTTATATTACTCCACACACCATTTTGCCAATGGTCCGAACTCCATTCAATTCAAGTGCTGCAGTATATTGTCTCCGATTCGCTGATCTGTTTAACATTTTCATCTCGTTAAGTTTTTTTTCCCCCCATTCCTAGCATACGTTCAATATTTTCCCTAGGTTGTATATTTCATACGCGCCGCACTGCATGAAATGGTTCTGAAAACATTAAATATTGACAGTATTAACGTTTACACGGTATAGTACATGCTGTTTTGTAGCGAAAAAAATTCAAACAAATTATTTCATACGTATTCCTTGATCCGCGCGTTGAATTATCATTATGTGTATAGATGTACGTACTTATATACACGTTCGTTTTTACGCATCATCAACTATAAATTTCGGATATCTTTGTTTACATAACCGGTTATCAATCGTAACATATTCTTTTTCAAATTTTAAAATTATTTCTATAAATTATTTGAATTTTAATGAGTTATGTTATTTTGAGTTTTTTATTGAAATAAAAATATACCATTCTTTTGGCAAAATAATTTATGAGGTAAACTCAATAATATTATAAATAAATATGTATGAAAATATATCATCTAAGAAATGTTTTTTCAAATCGTACCACAAACAACTATTAACTGAACATGGTTTGCGAATAATAATTATAATTTAAATATAATGAAGTATCTTAGCGTTATATTATGATTATATTATTCCCGTTCACTTTTTATAAAATGAGTTCATGAACTATTTTTAAACCAGTATCACAATAATCGCATGTGAAACAGATGAAACCATCTACGCAAATTTTTATAACTATAAATTATTGAAACTATAAAAATAGTCATTAAAATTTTATAATTTAGGACATTTAGGTGGATTCGAATTTTCGACTGCTAAGAAGAAAAATTATAATATACATAAACTTTAGATTTGATTAACCACGACTATAATATTATAAATATCATATTAAATAAATCGTAAGCCAACCAACGTTTAGAAGTGCTTGGATATGTTCGGTACCCCAATTCACCGTACAGCGAGCAACCATCACATGTGTCGTCATATTATATATATTATGTTTAAACGTTTGATATCCTTTCTATTGTGTAGTCATTCTAGAATGTTACGAGTAAACCAATTCGTTAAATTAATTTAACAGTTTAGTTCAACAAATCCTTTTTGCACAATATCCATACGATTATAGATTTAGGTAGATTAATATAGGTATACGTATATATATATTTTATGGGTGTATTATAATTAGTATATTCTATATATGTATATATATATATATATATATATATATATATATATAATTATATATTATAAAATATTATATAACTATTTAAATTTAAGATATAAAAACCAATTAAGAAAATGGCCCGGGTTTTGCTTCTCTTTGTCAAAATGAATATCAAGTAGGTATCTAAAGATATTCATTATTTATTTTAGAACCCACTAAAACATCAAATTCCACGGAAAAATCCCTTCCAAGCCTAGTCGTGTCAATGTAGGATAAATATTTCATGTTTTCGCATTTTTATTCAAATATAATTATACGGTATTATACGTTCGTTATAAAATGCTATATTAAAAAAAAAATAAAAAATTGTGTTGATTATGTGAGTACTAAGAGCGCTATCTGGCTTTTAACATGATAGTTCGACATTTATTTAAAATTTCCGTTTCTAAAAATAGTTTGAAATAATAATTATGAAGTATATGAACTAAGTGAACTATGGATTGTTTTAAATTGTCAAAATTTAAAAATTAAAACACTACATTAACAGTCTTAAGAACAGTATTAACGTAATATTAAATACCTATATTTAGGGTTTTAAATCAAAAAAGAAATGGAGATAATTATATAAATTATGTTATGCCATGTTTTCGTATAAATTTAAAATTATTATAAGATAGATTTTAAACAGTCATGAAAATAATTTGCTTACAATTTTCTCAAAATATATAAGATAAGTACAAATATTGTCGAACAAATATATGACGTCTGAGTACTCTCCTCATGCTTTCATGACATCTTGAAACTGCTTTTAGAGATTTGTATATTTTTTAATAAATGTTGAAAAAAAGATAAGTAAAATTATATTTAATATATACATTGTAGAATATAACTGTATTCTATAATAGGTACTCGTATATGTATTTTTCATAAAATATGAAAATAAAATAATATGCATGGATAAATTATTATATTTTGTAACAACAAAATTGATATCACTGATTTCGAACTTATAAACATCAAAAAATAATTTATTACTTTTATTAATCAATCTTTCAAGTATGGTAAATATTTAAATATTTACTTGGATAATAACAATTTATAACACAATCGGTAAAGAGTATTCTTTTAGAATTCTAATTCTATAACTATAATATTTAATTACGCCAAAACAAAATACAATTACGATCATATGTCCAATAACTCTTTATTGTACAACAAATAGTATCAACAATTTAATGATACATTTTTTTTACAAAAATTTGAGGGATGCACCTTTGTTAAATGCTCTTAAACACCAGACACTTGAAGTAGATGGCCATTATTATGTCTTTAATGTTGATACACTTTTAAAATACAATCGTTGTAGTAGTTATAATAAATATCACTGATGAAGAAATCACACACTGAAGAGATTACAAAAAAGTTACAGCAACAAGTTACAACTACAGAAATGATAACAAATAATAATGGTAATAATTATGTAAATTCGTCTTCGTGGTTGCTATACACAGACACTTTTATTTATATTCTCAATAAAACCACAACCGGCTAAAAATGAGTTCAGAGTCGGAATCAGATGTAAGATAATGAAAACCAGTCGTATTTTTTGAACATTGAACCATTAATAATTAACTTAAAATGTTCGTAATAGATATGCAACTGGGAAGTGAAATACAACAAACTACGTGCATTTAACGACAGACTTATTAATTTTATTTACTCCACGAAATTGAGTAGTAAATATATTGTGCCCACAGTCGAAGAATTCGAGGAAAATAATGAATGTGATGTTATATATCTATGCAAGTGTAAAGTAAGAAATTCAATTTGGTCGATTTTCTATTAAAAATGATGGGAGTTTAATAATTATAAAGTGCGGTCTATAACTAAACCGTATACTAAACATTTTAATTATTTATAAGTTTACTGCTGTCACTTACTAATCGTTTTTAATCACTGAAGTCTAAACTATATAGCTTCTCATAAATTAAAGTCCTAGTTCAAGATAAAAATAAAAGGAAATTGTGTAAAAGGTACCCCTGCAGAGACGATAGTCTTTAAAAATTATAAAAATACAATATCATAATAAACACACAAAAGGACTGAAATCTATCTGTATTCGAGTATATGTATACCTATATCAAGTCAAATAATATACATAGCATGTAATAGTAAAAACACGTATGATTAGTTTCATTTTAATTTACATTCAAGGTATAGTGTCTTATTTTTTGATCTTATAAATATCAATTTGATTAAATAAATCTGATATACAACTATTATAGTGTTCCAAATTTTATATTTTGTCTTATCATTGGTACCGTGCCTGTACCATTTATAAATTATTAATTAAAACAACAACTGCTCGAAATAATAAGTATTAGAGATCAAAATAAAATGTATATAATTGTTATGAACACGACTGAATTAGAATAATTTTTATAATAATCAATAGCTTTCACGCTTTACTGTATGTTAAAAAACTAAATGCCCTTAACTACGCAAGCGAATAATGTATAAATTATTTAAGAATTGACCCTTACTATTATGTGTGTAATGTTTTGAAATATATTTAATATTATTTAGACCGAATTAGAAGAAAAAAATAACATGATTAAAAATTTAACAAATAATTTAAAATGTAAAGAAGATGAACTTTGTGAAGTGCGTAAACAACTCAATAGTTATAGTCAATTGAAGGAAAAAGAAGTCCAAGGCACGAAATCTAAAGAAGTCATAGAAAAATTTAAATGTGAGCAAGAAATGTTATCTGTTAAATTCAAGACCGTATGTGAGAAATTGCATGAGACCAATATTGCGTTTCATGAAGCCAAAAGTATAATAAAAAATTACGTATCGAACATCCATAGTACAGTTTCGACGATATCAGAACTGGCAGAAGAAAGTGAACAAAAAAAAATTACACTCGAAATGCAAAAACTAAAAGACGAAAAACTGCGTTATATGACCAGAAAAATTAAAGAACTTCAGCGAGAAAACGATTGTAATGTTTTGAAGATCAATAAGCGGGAAAAACAGTTGCAAGAATTTCGTGATAAATACTTGCAAGACCATGATTGTTATTGTTTAGAAAAAAAATTTTGTCACATCCTTCGAAAACTAGCGAACAAATCTAGCAATTTTGTCGGTTCAAATAGCTAGTACGTAGTGTTATCAAAAATCAGTTACAAAGCTACTTCTATGAAGATAATTATTGTAATGGTAAAAAAATGAACTCCTTTCCATCGAATTTATGGGCAATATGGCTGTCCAAATATATGTAATATATGTATATATACTATATGAAAAGTATAAAAAGTTTTATAAGAATAAAATATATATTATATAATAAAGTAATAAATTAATAAAATCCATCAGAGTAGTTGGTCTCAGTGTATCAGTCGTAATTGTTCCAATTTGAAGAAACGGTGTTATAATGGCCCACAGAAAAACTATTCTGGATAAAGGTCGTTTATTTATCTACGTATTATACTGTACAATATGGAAATTAAAACCTTAAAAAATTCCACTCTATGAGCATGTCAAATTTACAGTTTTTAAGCGTTTATAAAACAATACAATTTAATTCTATTCTACAATTGAAAAATAAATCGATTTCTTATAATTATATACAATATACAGTATAAACTCATAAGTAGAAACCTCTTTAACATTTTATAATTTGTATAAAATTATAAACATTTTCATACTTATTTTTTAGTATTGGCTAGTATGAAATGTAATTTAATATCTTAATATCGACAATCGTAACTAAGTATAGGTAACTAACGAACCAACGGACGACACAAGGGGTATAAGGTTTTCTAAACTTGTTTATAAACTTAAAATAATAAATTAAAATAGTAAATTGTAAAAAATTGTCTAATATGATATTATTAAATAGGTATTGGATAATCTGATATTTATTTATATATGAAAAAAACGTATTGTGTTCAATCAATCCCACGTGACTGCTTGTCAATTTAAAGATTACAGGTCGCATGAACTATGAAATTTAATATTATTATTATTATTATTAATTATGAATATTTTAATGTATTATTGAAATTACTGTCACTGTCAAAACATATAAATAAATTAAAATTATTAATAATGATCATATACATATTACACAATGGCATTATATATACACCACTTGCTCCGAATGGCACTAGAAAAAGTTATAATGTTATAATGTGTACATCAAATTTAATTAAACAATGCATCGCAATGATACTGCGGTATCATATTATACTATATGTTGGTCAAATGATACGACGGAAAACTGACCGCATATTATAGTACTATCATAGTAGGAATTGATTGTTATACGTTTTTTTTTTTTTTTTTTTTTTTTTTTTTTTAATAATCATATAACAGATCCATTAGACGAGAAAAACATAAATTTAACTCTCCTACAAATATTTTTTGAATTATATTGCATTATTCATCATAGCTGCTCAATCGTATTAGATACTTATGATATAACAACCAATAACGAACAGTACGTATTCTTAATCTTTTAAAGCATGAAGTCATGATTTTTTTTCTGCCACGGATTGGTAAAATTACATAATTATGTTATATTTATATAAAAAGAAACATCGTTGTCAGTCGCAGATATGCTATATCCATATCATATACCTACATTTACATACATGTTTTATAGCTTCAAGATTTTCGTGTTATTAATAAGTGTTGGTTTTCAGACTTTTAGCTCGGTTACCGACGGCAGCAATAACGAAAAACAAAAGAAAAACAAGAATTTCTCGGACGTATTATGATGGATACGTAACTCTGCTGAAAAGGACACCGTGCCGATGCAACAATAGTCTGGAGAATAATGTACTCACGAGTGGCCGAATAAATCAAATACACCTACCGAGAGCGCCGTTTGAAATGTTTGCCGCAACGATGACCTTTAGAATATTGTCAACTTCTCTTACGGAGTTTCATTAATTGTTTCATAGTATTTCCCACCTCCACTTCCCCCTTGTCCGTATTAAAAATGAGGGTAATCCGATCCCGTTGTCGACCGCGCGCTGCAACACACACGTGGCCCGCACATAGAGCCGCGCATAACATTATAATATTCCACTCAAAGTGTACCTGCACATAATAATATCGTTTGAGCGGTTCATAATCCGTCCGTATGAGTTTAAAAAAATAAAATAAAAAATAAAACACCGACCGATTTGTCATCCAATTATAACGTCTGCTGCGGCCTGACGCGTCCCAATTAAGGCAATACCTACCTGAACGCATGCGTGTGCGTGCTTGTGTGTATGCCACAAGAAGATACTATATTGGATAAAAACGTCACTAAAATACGCAATATGTTTATATACACACGCGTATGGTATGAAATTCAATGTGCAAACGTGTGCACGTTTAATGTACATGTACAACATGTAAATGAAACCAAATTCATGATCAATAGTCTATATACTATATAGTATTACATATTCCAATATAGCATATCCAATATAAGACTGTAAAATTGTAGCAGATATTCGTCAAGAGTCGCTCTCTTGGAATAAGCACCAACTTAAATGGGTCAAGTCTCTAAAAAAGTAAATAGAGAGTTATAATATTATGGAATTATGGTTTAAACTTAAGATTGCATTCGGTAATATTGTGTACAATTTTATAAACCTATATGTACAATGCTCATACGAGAAACAGGGGCAAATAATTGTATAAAATAAAACATTCGCTTTGTATCGAGTTATTTATTGTTCGTGACATTTGTATCAAGACATTAAAAAAAAAAAATCATTAAATGATTTATAAGAATGAAAGCTCAATGAAAATCTAAAAATGTATAGGTCTATGAAATTAATCTTTTTACAAATTAAAAACAAAAAGAAACAGAAACGTTTTTATCGTCTCATGAAAAATCAATATTTTTAACATGACATCTTTTTCGTAAAAGACTACCGTCCAATAATATATAAAGTTATCCGTTATTAGGTAGTGAAACCAATTTAGAAATTGTTTCGTATTTAAATAAACGGATTAAAAACGTATTAAATCTTATATCGAATATAAAGTGTGCACTGTATTCAATCCTTCTACCGAAAAAAAACACTCATAGTAATTAGACACACGTAAACTGTACCTATATAGCTGCTAATTTGTGGACGATATAAGACGTTTTGTATTGTGATCAAAAATCAATAATTGACCGTCTCACGCGTGCCATGACCGTGTGTAAGGTATTTATGTAAATACACAATTACAAGTACCGTCGAGAGAAAATGATTAGTAGGTACCAATAGGCACATTATATGATACCTACCTATGTTTACGGCTACGTATGCCGGGGCAACGACGCGTATTCGTGTACAAAAATAAAATAAAAAATACAGAAAAATTTCATTTTCATTTTACAACCTGAGCGCGTATTGCAGTGGGCCACGACGCGGGAGCAAGAGCAATAAAAATTGCTGACGATACGTTAAGTTATGTAATATACTTACAATTGCCGGCTACTATACACGTATATACGCCAACAGACAGCAGCGGCTGGACAAGGATCGCAATACAATTACATCACTATGCGGGAATTATACGCGTATACTCGGGCATGGGATATATAGCGGTGGAGCGCGCAGTGCGTAAATGCACAAAGCGGTGTTAATAATAATAACGGACGCGAGTTATCCGTTTATACACGACGTATATAGAGTGCAGTATACAAGTGTATGTTATATTATATTCGAAACGCATTTGACCTGGGACCAACAACGGTTACGATATAATAATAATAATATGTATAATAAACCGCGAAGGTAGCTTATACGTATATAATAATAATAATAATAATAATATAAATGTATATACTCACTACCATGTACAATAGTGCAGAGTACGTGTAAGCGCGTATATAATAATATATTATATCTTAACCTACCCGACTGTATGAGCCGCTGTCGCCGCCGCCGGTCTCTCAATAACACATCATCTTACATACACATGCGAGACGATAACATAGGTTTCATTCAAAAACGTTGTTATTATTGTTGCATCGGTTTACGAGTGTCCGGATCGTAAATCCCGTTCGACGGGCACCCTCATTATTGTGACATCTTTTACGACTTCGTCAACCGGCCCCACGACTGTGTAATAAAGCTGTATAGTACAGATCGTAAAATAAAAATGCGCAATTGTCGCGATCCACCACCGCCGCCACTAGAAAAGGATACGAGTACAGTACACGATGTAATAATAATATATAATATAAATAATATAATAATAATATAAAATATCCATAAATAGGGAGGATACAGCCGAATGAGGTGAGAAATCGACCGCTTATATAGGTATAGCTGGTACACATACAAGACGTTTGTATAGCGAGTATTACGTGTCAGAGCGGTTTAATATATTTACACCAGGGTAAGCCTTCAATTAAAACCACACCCTATGGCGTGTGTCCCCGGTGTGTGTATACAAATCCTTTTAACTAGGTGCCGGCGCTCGGCGTGCCTATACGTGGTGTTCCGTTATAATACGATGCCCACAACGATCTACGGTGCGTCGGAAAATACAAATTTCAGATCAGAGTTGTACGTATATAATGCACATATTATTATACGCACGTGTATTATAAAACATTATTAGACATGTACATTATTAGACATGTATGATCGTACACATGTACGATCAACGAAATAATATTATACACACACCGCGAGTAGACAAATCGAATGCCGGTCCAAATGACAAAATGGTTTCATCTAAATTTTGATAAATTCCCACACGGGTCGCTAAAGGTATACTATTATTATATAGCTGTAAGAATGGTTTTCTTTAGTGCGGCTTTCGACCGTTTACCCCTTACACAACACGACCCCATCACTTTTGACCGTGCTGTCCGTGTAATAGATGGTCATTCTTGAAAATACGTCCTATTATCGTTCCGAAGAAATCGATTTGGCAATACTCTGCGAACGTGTTGTATAATGACGTACGGTCCGCCTCCTTTGCGTGCGGCATGACGAAATAATCCGCCGAACGCCGATCCGGAGTCTTTTATCAATAGACCCCCCAGGTCATTGAACAAAACACAGGCATTTAATGAATTTGTATCTGCGGCGGGTAACAGGTCCTTTGATTTATTTGACTATTCGGCTCTTCGGCATTATTATTTACATTATTCCTGCAGCAAACGTCGCAGTAGCATAATGCGTTCAACTCGAGTGTTGCTTCGGAATTTATTGTTCACGCTGCAATAAAAGTGTAAATATATATTAATCGATAAACCACAATTTCTTACGCCATATGAGAATAAAACAATTCTACAGATTCGTGATCATTTAATACTTTTCAATACATAACGCGTGTACGAAGATTTTAACAAGTATGAGTTGAACTGAACGAGATTTTTTTCAGTTCGTATTCCACAATGATTTAATAATTATTTAAACGGCATACGAGAGTGGTGAAAATTCGAAATTTTTCAAAATAAAATAATACGTATATTGTTATTATAACATTTTACCTACGCGTAGATTTATTCCAGCCATTTGCGTTTTCGTTGTAGGATAATAACCACACGTTTTTATTGTTTTCTTAAGGCTCGAAGATTCGTAAATAGTTTATGCCGAGCATATATATTATAATAATATATACATACGATTCGCAGACCTTTAGAATGTGCGATACTCGAAAAGATATAAGGGAGGGGGGGGGAATGTTAACAATTTTGACATTATCCACTCAAACGGCGGCAATCGATTTATCATCCGCAGCCGGTCCTTGTGAAAACCGTTTGTCCGTCCCTCTCTATACAACGAGAGACGGTGCCTGATTTGTGGTTTGTAATTATAATGGATATAATTCACGCGCCCGGTAAACTGATATTGCCCCGTCTGTCCGCATATATGTGCCCGATAACCTTTGGTGTTTTTTTTTCTTCTTATTTATTTTGCATCCTCACCCGGTGAAGCCGACGCTCCTAACGACTGCGTCTGCATTTTTCGAATTTCGAAACGACAACGGGCTAAAATTGGCTCGTTTCGACTACCGATATCGGATGCCGGAGCGAATATATCCTGAACAGTATATACCTACTCTCGCGCGCGCACATCCGTGAGACCACAAAGAAAATCGCGTAAATAAAACCATAAATAAATCCGAGAAATCGAGAAGAACGTAAATTATTTTATTTTTTACTATAGAACACTGCACGGACGCACCACTCGCACACAATAATATTATATACACGTATAATAAGTACTACGGCGATGATACACATGCACACAACACCGTACACCGACGTCCAACATAAATTATTATAATAAGTTGATTTTAAACGGTATCTACACTCGTGTTTCCAAATATATTACACACGTAATATTATAATATCATCGTGCCGTACCGATTTAATCAAATTCATAATAATTGTTAACGATAAATTAATGAAAATATAGGTTATAGGCGTCCGTCGGCGCTGCAGTATAGATATTTTAAATGTGTCGGTCGTCGCACAAACGGAATATAATACGACGACGGCCAAGTATAATACCTACACGTTGTTTTCCACATTGTATATTGTAACAAATAACAATTTACACCGCACGTCAGTTGTATGCAAACGATATTGTAAATGTGTTCAGGATTTTTCATCTGTATGAAAATTAGATAAATTACACGTGATAATCAATGAGATAATCGAATTCTCAGTGAAGTTCGGTACATTTGAATATACATGCTCACCGGGTTTATATATATTACCTTCAATACCAACAGTTAAACAAATAAATAATCACCGTCTTACAGGGGGGGGGGATTTTCAAAATCGTAATTCAATGCCTGCTTATAACACCATATTTCGTTCACGTTGAAGAATGCGCAGTATTTTTGGAGTTTTGCCAAAATATTCGTTTAACGTTTCATTTGTAAATTTCATCGAATTGTACGAATAATATTAAATTAAATTATGTACATGTAAAAAAAAACCTCAAATTTCATTCATTGCACTTTGTTAAAATATAATATTATGATTAAGCAATTTTTACAAAAACAATTTCGAATAATTATAAAATCCGCGTGTTTTTGTAAGTATCCGACGTATATTTACGTATATTATATGAATATATGTTTTAATAATGATCATCAAATGGTAAGACACTTCGCTTAAGTATAAATTTCTTTTTTTTTCATAGCAGCATATATGGTATTTTATTTCATTTATACATGTATTTTACTATTTTAGTTAATCAATAAATAATTTTTATAATAAAATAATATGTAAAATTTTACGTATTCACCGAATTTATATTTATGCAAAACTACTTTTTAGCGCTGGCATAATATGATAATATAGTACATTAATGTAGTATATAATCTTGGCATTTATTGCCTATTTATTAAGCTTCTTTTTACATAAATAAAAGTTATAACCAAACCCACTGTCTTCGACTGTATAATCGAAATTACTTATAGGCTACCTCGATGGTACAATATAATAAAGTTATAATTTTAGTTAAACAAGTGCATTAGCATTTATGTGTTTAGTACATTATATACGGTTTATGGGTTGCGGTTCATTCAATACTTATTTTTAGTGATCCATGCATATAACATCTTACATTACTAATAAATTGTGTTTTTATTCATATTATTTTTTACCTTCGATAAATAATGTTTATAGAATACCGAGAGTATATATATATATATATTTATTTATAGAATATACCAAAACAAATATTGATTTAAGAATTCATTAAACTGAGTGACACCTTAATTCTAGATATAATAATATGCTGTTCTGATTATATAATATTATATAGCGTTCATATTTGGACAATCTAATCAAATACCAACACTCGCTGATGGACTTATGAATCAAATAAATGTAAATGTACTCCATGGTCTAAAGCTCTATATAGCGGAAAACTTGAGTATTTTTTTTTAATACTAACGTAATATTACAACCTATGCAGTCCAATGAAGGTTTCGCGAATACGCCGACGCGGCTAGCGTTAAAAAAAAAAAAAAAACGAAGAAAAAACCCGTTCCCGACTGTCGGCCGAACTGGCAGTGCCACTATTTGTATACATTCATATATAATCTTTTTGTGAAGCAAGACTGCAAGAGCAAAACAAAACACACGAGAATATTATAATGAAAAAAAAAAAAAAAAATCCGATTCCGATACGACTCGACTACCGGATTATGTTTCAGATTATGTCGTAGTTATAATACAAGTGCGGTGTATACAGTATAATATGTATACCGAGAGAGAATTAAATGGCGATTATAAAAACACTGGCGCGCGCGCGCGTGTGTGTCGACTGTCTCGGGAAATTACTTTTGTTCCTCCAATTTGTGAGGGTAGGAGGGAAGAAATAATATGAAAAGAGTTGACGGCGAGCGCGGAGGAATGCGGAGATCTCTAGAAATCGAGCGGCATCGGTGTGCGCGCTCGCGTATATATTATTACGTACAATAATATTTATCGTCAACGGTTTACGTATGCAGTGCGGCGGTGGTGGTGGTGGTGGTGGTGTACTATAATAATATTGTACACACTGGACATTTTCTGTAGTTTTGATCCTGGTTATTTACTCGAGCGGTGTGTGCGGCGCATTTTTTCGTTTCTTTGCTGCGAAATAAATTTGCAGTCGGTTTGGCGGCGCACACAAAAACTGGTTCCGGCGTGAAATGCGCACGCGTTCGAACTTACGGCGCGCACATTGCACGGTAATTAATCGAGCCGAGTCAAATTGGGTGCCGAAAATATATATTACGTGTTCAACGAGATTCTGCTGACCGCTGCACACGTACACACACGTAGGAGGTACACACGCACACTTGCGCAAACGTACACGAATACACGACACACACACACGACATACACACACGTACACACACACACACACACACACACACACACATATATACACTTACGCTGTTACGCACGCACACACGATCATAGGCCAGTGGCCATAGCCGAGGACGTGAAGAAACAAGTTATTATTAATACGCACGCGGTGCATTATTGGACCCGACCCCTCGGGGTAGGCTACAGATCGATGTATATTTCCGGCGTAAAAATAATATTGTATTATGCTATACAACAGGGCATAACATTGAGTGTGCTATGACCCGCACTTTGTGCAGTGTAAAAAGTATAGTGCCTACTACGACATTATAAAGTGTGTTTTAATGATACATAATATAAATAATAATAATTGGAGTCATTCTTTCTCACGGTTACTCTCTGCAAATACCGTAGAATCGATTTGCACAGAATATAGAAAAATAATTTCTGCAACCAAATACATTCAAATTAATTTTTATAATGCGTATGTCTTTATAGAAGACTCATTTTTTGTCTGCAGCAGAGTGCGTCATGTACTACGCATTTTTATTTAAAGATATGTAATTTCGCACGAAGAACATTTGAATATTCCACAGGAAGGACTATACAAAATGCCAAATAAAGTCACGAAAAAAAAAACGGTTGGTTACCCGCCGAAGGGTTAGCATTATTATCACTGCAAAGTCCGAAATACCACGTCAGGACAGTTTACTTGACATTTACAGCGGAAAATTCACATTCTGCGCGACAATAGTTATGTGGTTTTGATATCGGACTAGGAATTTGTTATTGTTCTTCGTACTATACCATCATGGCTGCCGGGATGTATTGAACCCGCGACAACGTGTTAATTCCGCTCCAAGTCATATTATACGACTCGTACACAACGTATATATACGGGTAACAGGTAATAATAACAATAAACCGTGCAGTACTCGATCGCAGCACAGTGGGTGCCGACGCCCTATATAATATTATAATCTTTAAATGTAATATGTATATGCGCATATATGCGTTTCTTAAATAAACAACATACACCCCCGCACCGTGGTCGGTTCAATAATATGCCGACTCATTTGAATCTCGTTTACGACCGTCGCCGTTCAAAAAAATAAAAATAAAAAAATCGTTGTACAAGTTCAATGGTATTTTATTAACGGGCGCTTTGTCTCTCTTTCTATCTCTCCGGCCTTCCATCCCTCCCCCCTTCCGCTGAACTATTTCGCGTCCGTCATAGGTCATCAACCGCGGCGGCGCGACGGTGGTGCACCTGAATTCGATTACACAAAAACGTCTGTTTCACCTATTTATTTATTTACATTTTGCAATTGCGAATTGTAATTGCGTTCTCGTAACAAGTGTATTATACGTAGTTTATTGCACACGCGGTCGAAGCCAAGGAGATTGTTAACATCTGATTCCCATCACTGCACATCATCATCATATTATATCCTGTTAATAACTACACGTTGTACGCATTATGCATGCTTATAGATGGAATAATGATTTAATTTTACGTGCACCAAAAAAAAAAAAAAAACCAATTCCACGTCTTATGACCTCACGATTTGGCACTGCGTTGAAAACAATATTCATCGCAGTACTTATAAAGTACTGCAGTAAATGTTGAAAAAGCTAATAAATAAAACTATTAATGTGCATAAAAATATAAGATACACCTTGTTAATGGATGAAATAAAATACAAACGTATATAAAATTATAATATAGTACCGTATGAGGGAGACCTACAATAGTTTTTACAAGGCAATTTTTAGAAATTTTAATTAGTTCAATAATTGTCATAACACTCATCAACTTCTGTCACATCGTATTATGTAGTCAAACTATGTACTTTGATGTATAGCATATAGCCTCATTAAGACCTATGTGTAATATATTTATACAATTCTGTGGCGCGTACTCGATGTGTGTAGTTTTTCTTATACTGCGTTATAAATTATAGTATAATGAATCCGTGACAAGACTTTTAAATTTCTTTTGACAGTGCACAACGAGTTCTTAATTTGAAGAATCTAAACCATTAAATGGGGTTAAAATGGTAGATCTGTTTGCATGTGCACCGTGTTATCGATCAAGTACAATATTATATAAAAAACAACAATGTACTATAATTTCTATTAGGAAATTATGAGTAAAAATAAATACAGGCACCTGTGTAATATATAAAAACGTAATCATAAATAATACTGACACACTAAGTGTGAACTAGTAATAACAAATAAATAATAGCTATATAGACATTATGGTATTATACAATATGAATTAAAATAAAATATATAGGTCCCAACTATATGATAATAAGTATTTTATTTTATTTTTTTCAAAGCTAGAGACGTGATAACAATGATTTTTCCTTGTTTTGGATATGATCTAAAATCTACAACTTTTCTTTGGTTAAGGCTATATTGTAACCTTGAGCAAACGATGGGCGTGGTTGAATTTTAAATTATAGTGAGATAAACATTTACAGATATAGTACCCATATTAATACATGTATTTACTATACATGACACTATTTCATTATGCCTATTATATTTAAACATTTAGAACGTTTGAAGATTAATAAAATATCAGTCACTTAAATTTGCTAAACAAGGTAATTAAAATAACAATTAAAATAATATAATAATATAATGGTGCAAAAGGTAGGTACTTGTTATATTATAAGCGGTATATGCAAATTTTAATTAAGTACCAATTTATAGTTCAGTCGGCAAGTTATAAAAACTAGAACTCTCGAAACACACGCTATATAGATAATAGGTATTAATGCTTCATAATGTACAGCATATAAATTATACTGTTAAGTAGAAAATATACAATACTATTGGGTACTGTTAAAGTTTCATTTAAAATCTCTAATTTATTATGAATAGATCAAAAAAAAAAAAAAATTATAACTCAGTAAAACGATAAAAACCATTGAAATATTAATTATTAATATCGACCAAAAATAACACGCTTATACATTAATTCTTATATAATTTATACTTTATAAGACATGTACGATGTACTTATATAGGTACGTATATTATACTTGTTTCTCATATTGCAATAATAAGCTTGAATATTGTACATCTGTACCATAAAACATCGATTATAATGTATATTAACAAGGCAATTTATGTGCATGGTATAGGTGCGTTTTTACAAGATGGGATCTAAATTCGATTTAATCGCCATCCATTAAATATTCACGCCAACTACTTGTTTATCGGACATTTAGATGTAATGCGTGTCCATTAAATTCTTGTTGAACGATGTTGATTAAAATATTTAACGGACAAATTTAATTAAAATACATCCGACGGTTTCTCAATGACCCTCGGGTACGCGTGTTATAACCTAATTAACATTATAACCTAGCACGTAGCGCGAGTAATTAAAAAAGAAAAACTCACGTGTTTCAAATTAATTTGTCAATCAATTCAACTCGAATTCACCGTGAAGAATAGTTTGCGCATAAAAATTGTACGAGTGACGCCATCATAGACGAATTTAGAAAAAAACATATCTTCAAGGTACGAGTATTATGGTCGGCCGTCATCCTCATCGGCATCAAGTTATATTAACAAACGCGGCACAAAATGTGCAAAATTACCATTATTATATATACGCGCGTACCTAATTGCAGTGTAATAATATATAATGTTATACTTCATATAGCTTCGCACGTACATATATACACACGTGTACTCGCGCACTCGCGATGATCGATTGATGCGGTAAACAATAATAATTGACATCATCGACGACGATCTGACAGTCTTCGGGGTGATTGCTGATCGCGTATATGTGTTTAATATTGAGATATGCGTGCGAGAGAATTCGCGTTATTATAATATAATCGTCTGTTTACACGCGTTTCCGACGAAGTGTGTGTCGTATAAGTCGAGTGGTTAAATTCGCAAAAAAAAAAAAAAAATAAGCTGTCATGATGGAGAGAGAGATAACATGAAAAACGATAATCAATCAATGACTCGAGAAAGAGCAACTGTACAGGTACGCACGCACACGTACATACACACACATACACACACGTACGCATACATGTTACAACACGGGCGCACATACATAAACAGGTTGTCCACACACGGGCAGTATGCATATAATATATTTTAATAATAACACGTCCTCCTCCGATGACGTGGTATTCGACAGGACCGCAGCGCGACGGTTTGACACGGCCATTTCAAAACATCACAATTAATATACACGCGGCAGAGTCGCCCGGCTTCTTATTTACACTTCACAGCCGATTAATTATTATATTATTATAATTTCCACGTGACACTAATCCGCAAAAGCCGTTCTCCCATCGCCACGACGTTATAACAATATTGCCGGTGCCTACCGAACGCGCCAGGTAGATGATGTTTGATATTCGGAATTATACCGCCGCCGCCGCCGAGGCGAACGTGTTAACCAGGTTTTTGACAAGTATCCCGCCGCGGATTCATTTCCTGTGTAGGTAATAAGTATACACGCACGTATACATGTATAAATAAATGCATATATTATGCGTATATAAATAATAATAAATAAAAATATACGAATTATTATATGCTTGTATATATATTATATACGAATAATAATCGAATATCATCGTTTAAACAGGCAGTACATAATATTGTATACACACAATGTAACGCTCTTAGGTATAAAACGCAATCGTTCCGATGTATTATATCATATTTGACTATAAATAATATATTTTATACCCATCGGTAAACGGGCAGGAACATTACGGTATGTTTTGTTTTTTCTCGATACACTAGTGGTGTTTCTAACCCTCTAACTGTTTCCATTCCATCGATCGGAAGAAAAAAAAAACTGTGTTCACCATTTAGTCGTACGTATATAAAATATAATACCTGTACATCCGTATGTACAAGAAATCCAGGTAGGTAGGTGTATTATATTATTATTATACACAATATACATATTATTATAATACACCGAGCGGACCACCAAACACAACATGTTTACGACCATTAGCCGGTCTTTTTCTCGGGGTCTGGTAATTAATTACGGACCACGAGTTTCGTTTCTCCCGGCCGATAGCAATAATTATTATTATCGTCTACCACACGGGAATAATATAAGTGGTGGCCCCGCGCGCACTATAACGCGTAAAAGATGTATATTATATTATGTACACACATATAAACATATTATATAATATATATATATATAAAAATTAAAAAAAAAGAACGAGAGAGAAGACCTCCGATGTGTGTGTGTGTGTGTGTGTGTGTGTGTGTGTGTGTGTGTGTGTGTGTGTGTATGTATGTGTGTGTGAGAATGAGCGCGCGCGCGTATAGATCTGTATAAATATGTATAAGAGTCGGTCGCCGAGGTGTCAGCCGATACAAATTGTTAAGGTGGGTGGCCACTATGTGACGATAACATCGCCGCCACCTGAACCGGAGGTTTCGGTCCCTCCGCGCGCGCGATGATTCAATCCACTCAACAAGCCATACATTATACCGTGCCAAACCAGTTATATTATTATCCAAGACCGCGTGTGCGTTTTTATTATTATTATATATATATTTTTTATTGCGATCCAGATGACACACACACGTACACGTACATGGAAGACCATTGTAAGAGAGATTGTGCGACGTACAGTTGATCAAGATTACACACACACATGTACGCACGCACGCATAAATGCACACACATGCGTATTTACGATTAAGTATTTGAATAAAATATAAACGATATTTTTAGATAATCCAACGGTTTTTTAATACGTTTTTAATCTTATTTATACGCAATTATTGGCTCGCAAAATATCCATGTCAAAATACTCGACGCAATCGATTTTTTTCGGTATATCATAAGTATTTCAGGTATCTGAGCGCTATTAAAACAAATGAAAAAACCTCTACCTACCGGTCCGGAATTCATTATTTCGGGACGTATTGTAAACGACTTATTTCCGTGTTAAAATCAAAAACAATAGCACTTTTCAACCGGTATTAAACTGTTAACTGTTAAGTAACATAAAAGTATATAGACGAGTCTTACATAACTGAATATTAAGGAAGCATTTCACTTTTTGTAATATGCAAAATACCAACAAACAATGGAATTTATTATTGTTGATAAAAATATCGTGGTTCGGAAATTGAATAAAACCCATCATTGATTTATATTTTCGTCTGTACGTTTTTCACTAATTTTTTATACCTCCAGAATTCCAAATTATAAATCATAAAGTATATGGCATAAACCATTAGTTGGCAATTAATTTACGCTTGTTTACACACTTTCTCTAACAAAATTATTTCTTGTATAAAGATTAGTCCACATTTCCCAAATATTATATACTTTTGAGTCTTGACTCTGACATTCTTGTTTTCGTCGCATAAATTCTATTGTAATATTTATCCTCACACAGTCACACATTATCACTCATGAGATATAATACTGTCTATTCTCAGTATACAATGTTCAATTATTTATCATTATTAAAATGAATACAATAAGTATATGTCTATCTATAACAATAATAACACTAATTTTTGTGTTACTTATTATAACTAAAATTAAAAATATTTATACTTAACGTATAACATATTTATATAATATAAATAATAGAAATCAAAATTTCAAAAAATTCATTTATCATAATATTATAGTATTTTATAATCTATCATATAGTATTAGAATCCTTCTCAATTTTTCGGTTATAATTTTATAAATTACATAGTTTAACGAATTTCATTAAAACTCAAAAGTAGTAAATTAATTTATAGTTTTAAAAAGTGTAAGTCACTGAAAAAAATATTGTTTTAAATGTATAATTTTTTTTAAATGTTTAGATGTTTTCCATTTCTAACGTTCTGGTCGATCAATTGATGCAATAAGGAATTTTAAAACTGTTTTAAATTCGTCGTAAAGTCTACATAGAACCGACTTGCCTACTTTACGACGATTTCAAATCAGTTTCAGAATATTTATCACGCCAATGTATTCTTAGGTATCTATGTGACACCAATAAATGAATCTTAAAACGATATTTTTACTTCCCTTAATTATTTACTTCTAAGACATAACCCCTTGAAAATTTACGATACCCCTCCGGGATAGAAGGTCTGAAATAAACACTGTTCACTACAGCTCTAGAAAAAAAAAAAAGTGTACCTAAGTAGGTATTATACATTTATACACCGTTCGTCGAACATAATATTATACACGCAGACGTATATATAGTACACGGATAATGGATAATGTATGTATAATATTTAATATAGAACACACGCGCGCTTATAAGACCGATGATGAATCGGTTATTATATAGTATGGTAGTATTACATAGTATATACTATATAATATTATTATTCTGCTCGAGGACCCCGATTACAACTATAAACGCCTCCCGTGTATCGGATTATATTAATAATATTATTTACGTGTATATGCATATACGTGTGTGTGTGTGTGTGTGTGTGTGTGTGTGTGTATAGTGTATACATAATATGTATGTATACAAACGCACACGCACGCACACGCTGAACCGCACGAAACGGAATAATGTATTAGGTATTAATCACGCGACCGCCTCTCGGCGGCGATCCGGGATAATCCTATTGGCGGTCGCTACTGGTTTTTATTTTTATTTTTTTTCTCATTTTTTTTTTTTTTTCTTACTTTTCTTTCCGCGCGGGAGTGAGATAGTACTACCACTAGCGGCTATATATATTTCCCCTCCGCCTTACTCTTCCAGGCGATCGCGACGACGGCGGCGTAACGTTATATTTAACATAACTGCAGCATAATAATTGGCCTAATATAGAATGCACCTCTTCCACGCACTGCACTACCGCTGCACTTATCGTGTACCCCCGCCGCCGGCCACCGGGATTACGCGGCGTATGCGTTGACGAAAAATAATGGACGCCGTCGCCGCCGCACCTATGGCCGGTCACGTGATTGCTACCGAGTACTCGCTAGTGGCTGCGCGGACGGCGCGTACATAACACGGTGTCTATAATATAGACGCCGCCGCTTATGAGATACTTGGATCGGGATGACCAGCACAAGGCGAGTATTTTGTGGCTGAATGAATCTTATATTATGCAAGCGAAGTGGGTACTACAAAACGAGTACACATTTTTACACGTACAAGACATATTATTAATTTTTATACCGCTACTTTCGCGTTTGGACAATGTTGGATATTATATTATATTGTGCGTGACTAGACTTTTAACTTTTATTTTATCACTGAATTGATTTACAAATGAGATATCAGTTTTGATATTTTAATCAATAATAATTACGATTACATAATATCTACATATTATTTATGATTTGTTTTAAAATGCGTGATTTTACTTTGATTTTTATTGTTTCCAATTATTACGGAAATATATTACTCGTACTCGTATACTGTACGTCAAAATTAGTGCCACAGCAGTGAACAGTTCTCCTAAACACGTCTAGAGCCTATTTAATGTCTTGGTTTGATGGTAGTTCAACTACGACGTAAACCTCCTCCTCGACACTTTCGTCATTCTCTCCTTCATTGTTGCCGATAAAATTAATTGTACATTCATAGTTGATGGAATGTCTTATATCATTGTTAATCAGCAACGAGTAATATCCAACACAAAAGTTTATTTTCTACGGTTTTTATTATAAAATGTGAGTCTTATAAACAGCGTTTACTGTATTATAATATTATTATTATTATTATAATTATTATATTATTAGTCTAAAAATAAGGAAAAGTCTATTGAATACATATGTATGGAGTATAGTCCTTTATGGGTGTGAAACCTGGACAATAACAACGGAAAATCGAAAAAGGCTAGAATCGTTTGAAATGTGGTGCTACAAAAGAATGTTGAGAATAAGCTGGATGGACACAATAATAAATGAAGGGGTGCTAGAGAGGATATCAGAAGAAAAATTAATATGGAAAAATATAGTTAGAAGACGAAACGAATGGATAGGCCATATAATGCGACACGAAGGACTACTAAAAATGATCGTAGAAGGATGCATAGACGGTAAGAACCATAGGGGAAGACTAAGATTAGTGTATATTCAACAAATAATTAAGGACCAAGGATGCAACTCATACGTAGAAATGAAAAGGAAAGCGGATAATAGAGAAGAATGGAAGATGGCTGCAAACCAATCTGCGGATTGAAATCATAGAGAGAGAGATTATTATATTTATAATATACGATATTCCACCGTAATTTCGTAGAATATAATTAAAGTGTAGTTAAAGTAACATCACATAGGTATTTATAGGCACCTACTCGCATAGTCGCATTTGAGTCTTGATATCAAAAATGATTTGCATGTTTACGAAGTTATGACACATTACACGATGGTGGAGAACGCTTTCTTAAAAGGTTATACACACTTGTGGAATGAGACAATTTATTTTACGGAGTGCTTGAAATATTCTAAAGACAACACGGTATTTTTTACCAAAATGTAAATTGAATCAAAATAAAACTAATTACTTAACTTATAATACCATAAATTTCTATAGATAATTCTTCAGATTTAAAGTGTAAATATATGTACATAATATGTTTAAAACTATTTAAACTCTGCAGATAAACTACTATAAACTATTGTAATTTTTCTTGTAATTTGATTTTTGGTTTTAATAGTTATTTAATTAAGTGAAGTATAATATTTACTTATTGTCCAAATATCAATATACAAGACGATTATTACCCCTCTTTTGTCATATGGTATTCAAATCTGGGGTCAAGCCAAATCGTTCAATATAAGACCTATACGAGTCTTATATATTATAACAAACGACGAACTACATAAGGATTTAAAAATCTCACCAGTCAATGAAAAGCAACTCCACATTACAAAAAATTCCACTCCAAACTCTAATCAAACGAAAACCCTCTCATTTCCCGTATGTCCTCTTTGACCATCTCCAGCAACCCTCCAAAGAAACTAAAAAGAAAATGGCCACGAGACGACTTTGTTTAATAAAAAAAAATAATAAACGGTCTCTCTATATGCGCCTACCAAATTAAACTGTTGATGCACGGTTTCCCTTACCAAGCCAATCATGTAATTGTATTTATATTATGTATTTTATTATCAAATTTACTTATTGTGCTTTTCTGTACAGATTGTAATTGTAAATATAGCTTTTATTAATAAAAAAAAAACTTTTTATCTTATATTTACGTTATAATGAAACGGATTTATATTTTATACCTCACTTAATAAAAATGTAGATAGTTGTAAGGTTTAAGATAATAATAATTACACAATCTCTTTATTAAGTTGTTCAATCAATAGTAAAATTATATAATATTTAGAAACATAATAGAAACAAAATTTTATTACTACAAAAACACGCGGTTTGGATTTAAAAACCGCAAATCCAATATTTGGAATATTGTGAGATAATTTGAAATACGGGAAAAAACTAAAATGTTAAAAAATAAACCATACATAAAACATTCTAAAGTCAGAAGACATTTCCATTGGTAGGTAATTTTTATAGCCCATCCGAGTTATGATATTTAAGACCGTGAACAATTGGATATTCAAAGAACATGGTCTCTGAATTTTCAAAAGGTTAAGTTAAATATAACATGCGCATTATAGTGTCGTAAGTCATAAATTTCAGAGTGCGCACGTAAAATGCAAAACGTTGGTATATAACTTCAATATTTTTCTGGGTCATTGTGCGTGCAAAAACAGTGTACCAGTTATACCATTTTGATAATATATACCTGTACAGAGGTTTACGAGTGAATGAAATATAATATCATAATATGCCTCTACGGTATAAAACATATTGCACGAGGCGAAGATAAATAAATTTTGGGTCTTAAATCTATAAATAAACGTATGTATGTATATATATATAGCTTTATAGCTACTCACAATCTACTCGTTCATTCCGCGGTGGACCGTCATCGGAATAACGGGCCGTTTTACTTTTTTTTGGTTTTTTTTTCCGTGCGGGTGGGAGACACGTTCACCTACGTCCAGGAAAGACGTCACCGGGGGCGCGAGCACACATACACGGTAGCCCCTTAAGGACATAAAAAAAAAAAGGAAAAACAGAAAACAATAACCATCACAATACAACAACATACTGAACGTTTATACGCATATACGTATTATTATACACCTATATATTCATAACTTTTTAGTATACGCAGAGATGATGATGTGTGTGTGTGTGTATGTGTGTGTGTGCGTATATAGCGTGTGCGTGTATGCGGCGCGTCTGCTGGCAGCCACGGATGTCTAAAGTAGATGGTTATCCGGTGAAATATACCGCAAGAAATGTAATCGTAGACGTGACCGTCAGAGGTTTCGGGCCTCGTTCGTGTCCCAGATAATCATCTCCTCTGCCCGAGCCCCGGCTGCAACAAACAACGGCGGCGGCGGCGGCGGCGGACGATGTGCACAGGCGCTGTAGTATGCATATACGTATGCATATGTATATATATATATATATATTTATTTATACGCCCCGCCGACGGACTATGAGACTGCTATTTGTTTAATATTAATTGGTTACCGTGTTCCCAAAGAGATCGAACCCGATAAAATGGACCGATCACAAATTTTGAACACGTTTGACGTGGCCAAGCGAATCGGAGAACACACCGACGGGTGGCGGCACACGGGATGACGCGGATATCTGGTTTCACCTATGTGTGTACGCATAATCGTGTGTGTGTGTGTGTGTGTATGTGTGTCCGTCATAATATCCGACGCCGCTGCAGTGTGTATCAACTCGCCCACATAAACGTCCCCGACAAAATAGGACATAACTCCATTTCGATCATTTCTTGATTTTTTTTTTTCGTGTTTTACTGTTAGTTGAATTTAAAAATAATTTTTAAGTTTCCATCGAACCCTGTCGCTCGCACATACCTCTCGAATTTCAGTATACGAATAAAACCGTTCAAGAAGAGATCTCACGATTTTCAAGAAGATCCATGACTCATAATATATACGCCTTCAACTATATTGAAATTTCTGTAATATAGTCACGTTCCCATATTGTCAAGGGACCGTCGAGGCAAGTTCTGCAACAATATTCCGCTGTAAATATGTATAATGCTACTTAGACAAAAATTTATCAAAATGTATAATGCCATATTTCAGGTTAGTCGAAAATATAATGATATAAATAACTTATGCACCGTATAATATGACATAATACAATCAAGTTCATAATGCTTTTACTATTGCTCATAAATTATACACCTATATGTGGCTATGTGCAGTGTCGAGAAAACATTGCTCGTATAATAAATTAAAACTAATCCTTTTAAAATTAAAAAACTCGATTCGAATAGAAGTTGGAAACAAAATATTCCTTTGGTCCTATAGTAGATTTTGACTTAAAACATTTTTCACCGTGCATAAATCTTCTGAATATCTGATGACTGAGAATTTTCGTAGAAGTCTCTTGTCGGTAACATTTCTAGATGACCGCTATCATCCTATTATTATTATTATTATTATTATTGCTATTAAAAGGTTTCATCTCAGTGGCTGTTTGGTATAATAGATATAGTCTGATAAATTAACTCTTTCATATACATTGGTACCTACTCTAATTGTTTGAGGTTTTTTTTGTTTTTTTTTTTTCGTTTCTGTGTCCATTCAAATTAAACGACTGTTGTGATACGAGCGCGTATAATATACAGACAAGGGATACGTGATGCCGACATAAACTCTACAGCTGCTAGCTACCATATTATATTATACGTGCGCGTATGCCGTGTACACGGTACGCGGGTCCACCGCCCTCGTAAAACGTTGCCGAATTACCTCTCTAATCACATAATTTCACACAGCAGGAACATCAGCACTGCGCTGTTCCTACCGTGTTTTCATGTATGACAAACGAGTTCTTTATACCAACAAACGATCTGGTTATATATGAGCGTCGAGTACGTGAAATGTATAAGGTAGTACGCACGGTATATATACACACACACACATATATATATATATTAATATACATAAAATATCATACGAACGTTGCACTAAAGCCCATAACTCTTGAGTCATGTATAAAAAAAATAGTAATGAACAAAATATGATCTGTACAAAATGTAGGTACTAATTGCGCAGTGTTTCATTCTATATAATGCACAATACATCAACCTGCAGTTAACATCATATTAATGTATTACACATTTATGTACGTATTTAATATATTAATGTGGCGGCGAAACTGTCTGCAAAGTATACCGCCCTGCGCTGCAAGCAGTCGGATGGGTGACCAATACAACTATATAGCGTCGTTGTCCGTGCCTACATACATACACTATTCGTGTGTTTAACTCTCCACAGTTCTTCTTATTCAAAACACTTACACCGAGGGCTAATGGTTAAAGACGCCAAGACTTCCTTAAAAAAATAGATCAATTAAAAAAATATTAAAATTTGTTAATTTTTGTTGTAATTTTTTTATTACTATTTATTAGTTTATCAATAATATTGTGACATACTGTTAAAACTTAAACCTCTACAGTTGAAAACAATAGAAATATCTACAACATATTTTATTCAAATAAATACATTGGTGAATATTTTATATCGTAAATTGATTTACTATAATTATACTATTTATTCTATATATATTTAAAGTAATTGAAAATGAATTTGGTTTTAATTATAAGTCACTAAATTATAAATAATTATTACCATTTATTTTCTCATATAAAAAAAATATATAAAATAATGTAAGTATGCAATTGTGTAAATAAATATTACTAAAGTTTTTTTTCCATCTGGTTAACAGCGTTAACTGTCACTATTCAGTACTTTAAATTATTATTCTTTTACGTAACAGATTGCCGAATTAAAAAATTTAAAAAATATAAAAATTCTTGATTATCAAATTAATGTTAAATTATTACCACTGTTTTAAAACTAAGAATAAACAATTAATTATGAACAATAAAATATAGCAGATATAGATTTTTGACTTTTGTAAGTTGTATGGAATCAACGAATTCGTTGTCTTATACATTACACATACTTTACGAGAACATATCCATATTATTATTAATATTTAAATAATTATTTAATACATAATTCTATAGATCCAAGATAAAATTATTGCTTGAAGCTAAGACTCTCAAATAATTATAAGATATTTTAATTGTAATAATATTTGTAATCTTCAAAGCAATGTAATAAATAACCTTTCCAAAGCACAATTAACTATTTAAAATAATATACATATATTACCTATAAAACAATCTACTTAAAATCAATATTTTATGGAGAAGTAATAAAAATTAGGCAATAAAAATGTATGGAGAAATAATATGAAACGGATTTAGTATAATATTTATACGTTGAAATGCTAAATCTAAAACAAGTAATACTGTATAAAGTATGTCTAGCGATAACAATGTCTTACCTTAATCGGTTATATTAAATATTACAAAATATTGTTTATAACTTGGTCAAATCAATTGTTCTTAAGTACGAAAATTGTATGATATTATATTTTTAGTAGTTATTTACTATATTTTTTATGTTAAACTAAACAATTAAATAAATAAGTTCTATTAAAGAAATAAAAAAAATATGGAATACCTTAACAAAGAGTACAGTAAATACAATGCACAGATATAAAACAAATATTGAACTGGTGAGTTTTAGGAATCGTATTATTTAGAATTATATTTTATAATCAATATCTATAAATTCTGATGTCATAAAAATTTTTATAAAATATTTATTCCTAGCTCATTTAGATATCAAATATTTTAATTTTGAATATAATTTCTAATAATTCATTTCATGAACAATTTTTTCCTAAAGCTTTTCTTAAAGGTCTGATTGGTTTTTATGTGCTCAATCACATTTTGTTTAATCAATGTAAATATTTTGCAAAATTGAAACAATTGAATAATTTGACTATTTCCCATAGAGTTAAACTGTATTCTCGACTAATAGAAAAAAAAAATTCTTTTGATTGATTTATATTACTCTTATTAGTTATTACTTATAATCTTATAAGCTATAATATTCTACCTTGGTACAATGGAATTTGTTCGACTAAAAATTGTGAAACAGATACATTGTTTATTAATCGTTTTAATTTTTAATATATTCAATGCCAAGGTAAACTTAATATTAAATACACTAATTAAAAAATGCATGCTCGTTATTGAATTAAGGAAAAATTATCAAGAATTCAATGAAACATTAGTTTTCTGACAATAAAAACAGAAGGCATAATATAAGACGTATTATATTTATAAGGACTGTATAATACCTACAATACCTATTCAGTTGGATAGTATTTTATGTTTTGTTGGTCATGGCCTTCGATCTTATTCTCTTATTACATCTATGAGTAACCGTATCCTATAATCACATTAAACTAAAAAACCACAAACACACATATAACTATATATATATACATAAATCAACTGGGTATTGTGCCATAATCTCAGAAATTCTACGTCACATTCAACCTGGTCCATAAATTTACTTTACTCCGATGACCCAACTCATCTATTGAGAAAAATGGATAATCAAGATAAAAATAAAAGTAAATTAAAAGATAATATACACTTATAAACTAAAATCAAACTATATATAAGTCGTTTGTTCTTTTAAAACATATGTACAAAGTACTAACATTACTAATCTAATCCAACCTTTACATCCAAAACATTTACATTTATTTAATCGGTCCTCAAAATATAATAAACCAATATCGATAAATATCGGTGATGTAAATTTAAGATTATTACACAATATAATTAATATAAAAATATAAAAATGTATTTATATAAATTATATTACCTATTTTTTACTGTAGAGAATGAAAAAATTTAAATATTCGACTCTAACTCGATTAAAAAAATATTTTACAGTTTTAAATCATTCGTCCATTGTAGTTGATACTTATATTAATTATTTAAATATACTACTAGGTTGTTTTATAGGATATTGTTTACTATATGACATAATAATATTGCTATTAAAATATATATATATATATATATAAATTAAATATTTTATATTACACGATAAATAATCATTATTTCAACCATAATATTAGAATATTAGATCATACGTTAGGGAAAGTTATTGTTAAAGTGTATTATACTGTATAATACTTGTATTGTAAATTTTGGATATTATAAATAACACTATAATAAAATATTGTCAATTTTTTTTTTCTTGTACGTCATGACGTTTTAGCCAAGACAGACAACAAAATGTCGTACCAACAACTGAAAAACTAAAAATACAACACATTTTAGTGACGGTCATGGAACTAGTCTACTTGGCGATTCATATTGAGTTATTCTGCGCACTTGAGTGTCACTATCCATATAATGTAATTATCGTAAAAACCAAGACTATGACGTCGTAAAGTATAGGGTTGAAGAAATACAATAACATCATATCCGAGGATACTGGACAGAAAAAACACCGAGGTGTCTTTTAATGACTTCGTCCAAACAATAATTTAGACGTTACCTTCGACGGCTTCTTGTGTCAAGTACCTCTCTCACCGTATCCTTATGGGATACAAATAATATACAAAATATAAGCCACGAGTAGGCATTATAATGTCGAGAATTTTTATTGTCCTCCTAAGTCTAAGTATCCGAAAAATAAAACATGTGACGTTTGTCACGGTCTTTGATACGAACACGTACCCGCAAATTTTACGAGCAAATACAAACCGAAAAAATAACCAACAAATTTGATATTATTGTTAAACACAGGCATCATGATATTTTAAACCAAATTTATTATTTATAATACATGTGCCATTCTTACATAGATACCGCATTTTGTTCATTTTTATAGCAGTATTTGAAATTGTATAAATGGTTAAGTATATAGAAGATTTTTGAATTGTTAGATCATTGTATTGTATACCATTTTTTCAGTATAGTTAAAATTGTATCTTTATAAAAAAATTATATTAACTTTTAATGGTAGTAAATATATTGCTTATTAATAATTTATTGATGAATTCGATTTTAATTAAATCACTTATTTAAAATTAAATTTAGTGCAACCAACTAACATGTATCTTCCTTCACGTGTAAAATTACTATTAATCAATCAGACGTACGTTACTATTGAAATTTACCAAATATTGTAAAATGTAGATTATTGTTGAGTTGGATCAAAAATGTTGATTAAAAATCTGGGTAATTTATTGTTTTTATCCAAATATTATTATACGTATATACATAATATACGAAAAAAATATACGATTAGTAATAACAATATATGTACAAATATATATATAAATACTATTGTGATATTATTAACATATTTACAACGCAGTTACTTACCCATAAATTAAAACCTAAATCCTTTTTTTAAATACATGATCTACTGAAATGAATTTACAATTCTATTTGAAAAAGGTTAAAACTCAATAGACTGCAGGGGTTATATTAATCACTCGTTAACTTTACAGGATAAACACCCATAAATTTTACGACGTTTAATACATGTTTTTCTGATCAAAAGGTCAAACATTCTTTTTTACTTTTTGATTTATATTTTTTGAAGATCACATTATGTAGAAAATTCCTATACTATATTTACTCTTTTTGGGTTTGTATTCATATAAAATACCTACAATGTTTGAAAAAACTATATAGTTATACATTCATCACTTATTGTCAATATATAGGTTATTGATATCTTATTTCACCCATTTATTGGACTTAAATTATTTAAAAAAGTAATATTTTCAGATTGGATTCATTTTTTTTTTCACATTCATAAATAATTTTAAAAACCCATAATTACAACAATTTAATTTTCACTTTATATAGCATAAATTTGAAAATTATTGAACATTTAAAAGACATTTTTTTGCACGGCACAATATTAGGTACCCAGTTTTTAAAGTGAAAATAAAAATATATTTCTCTTCTACCTTAAAATGGGTCTCACTGTTCAATACAAAAAAAAAAAACAACGTATAGACCTCTGATATAACTAAAGACTATATTGTGCATAGTTTGCGTAATATATTTATACATTTGTATAATATTTCTTACAAAATTGTAGTTCAAGCATGTGCATTAGAGCGTGTAGTATCGTAGTAACAACTGAATATTAACATTTAATAGGTGAACATGTCTTTAGATGTTTACATTCACCTAATATAAGGATAATTGTAATTGGTAGTGTAATGTTTTTTTTTTTATTTCATTGTCCAAAATTATCCTAAAAACGTCTCCATGAGGTTAACTAAAACGCAAAACGTACCCCTTAGACAGCTTAAACGCCTTAAAGATCAATCTATATAAAAAATGTATTTTATCCAAAGATAAAAATATAGGTTGATAATTGATACCCAATATTTTCCAGTGTTAAGTTTTCGAATTGCTTAATCATTTTGAACAATACCTTATATTTTCCATCCTACGCAAATTTTAATTTTAATAAGCTAATAACATTAAACCAAATTATTAGAGTAAGGCTTTAATTATGGTAAAAGGAATATCGTAGCAAAAATAAACGTTAAGTCAGAATTTATTTATCATATAAACTATATTGTGGTGGACATCGGTAAATTATTGTGAACGGTATGCATAGCGGATCTATTTATCACATGCAGATTAACATGCAAAAAGAAAGGCAACTGGTGCGGTATAAAAAATAAAATAATAATGATAATGTTGATGATAGTGATGATGGATAATATAACACGTGTATTTATTGTGTAGTAAAAATTACTTCGGTGCGGTACGATCTCAATGTAGTAGTAATACTTAACATAAAAAGCAGCTCCTTATCGATCTTATTGCTCCTTTTGGAAAGGTAAATAATCGTCTACGTCCTTTTGACAGTTGGCGGAATTCGGTGCAACTTCGATTAATTATACGTGATTTGGACAAACATGTTGAAACAAATGTTAATGGTTTTAATATTCTCAACTGTTTGTAGGCATTGACGTAAAAAGTTTCACAAGTACTTCAGGCTAACTTCGAAAATTCCGACTTATTCAATTTGAGTACCTTTATTTTTATTTTTAATAAGTCAATATAAGTATATTGAGTACATTTGATTGTATAACGTATATTCCTCAATAACGTATATTCTGTACATAACTATCATGTATCATTAATGACTTTGTTACGTTAGCATACACAATAAATAAAGTATATCTATTTTTTTATATATATAAAAGAAAGCCTCTTAAATAAAAACGATTTTTATAATGTAATATAGGGACATTGTGTAGTGCAGTGATCAGTGTACTTTGTATCGTCTTTCAGCGCCTTAGTTAAGATGCGTCCAGTGTCTTGAATGGACGACCAAACAGAAAATAGTAGACAACAGAGCCAACAGCTTTTACATTATACATGTTCCGACCTACTCATTAAAATTCTCAATTTTCCGTTTTTGCTGTCGAGGGTAAAATAAAATATTGATACAATTTCTAATATTCTAATACGATATTTCAAATTATTATCTTATTTTCTGTGCATTATTTATCTATACGTCTACGCTATGGTTTGGAAAAGTTATATGTTATAGTGTTTATCGAAACAACAATGAACGTTGTATTTGAAAATCGGAGCAATCGGAAATCAAACCATATTTTAAATTAAAATATTTATTTAATAATTTTAAAAATAAACACATGATAAGCAATGCATATATTTATATAGATATACCTAGGTATAATACATAATATTTCATTCATCGTCTAATTTGGATTAAATTATGAGCTGAAAAGACCCAAGCATTAAGACAAAATACGTAAGATACAATATAGTGATAATAAAATTTTTAATCTTAAAATATAGTGTGAATTTAAAATTTAAATACATTAAATCGCTAGTGTAGTTTAATAAAATTGTATATATGTCTTCGAGCATTTGATTGACACACTGAACTCGTACTAAAATGAAAACAAAAGTAACTATATATATATATATATATATACTTTGCAAAAGTAATATTAATCTAGATTACAAGGACATCGAGATTTCGTAACAATTTATCTTCCCTTTTATTAGTCATATTTATGAGGGAGACACAGGTCTTTGCATGCATAAATAAAAGCGTGCGCCGAGAGAACATTGAAAAAAAAAATTAAAAAATCCATGAAAACGGGCTAATACTTTATTGGACATAATAATATTATACTCAAAATAATGGCAAAATATAAAAAAAAAATAAAAACAAATAGGGGTGCCACTATGAAACAGTATATCAAAAAGTGTTCCACGGGTAAAAAAACTTAAAAAAGCTACAAAATGGGAAATAAAAACCGCAAGCGATAGTATACGGTCAATACCTGCGAGTATAATATATTCTCAAAAAGGAGATATCGGCGAAAAAATTATGTTCCTTTTGAATAACAATAGTTTTAATAATATTTTTTATATATTGATAGAAATATAGAATATATACACGTGACCAGGAAAACCTTCGATAACTTTTGTTATCATTTTGACATTGCATGTTATACGAGTACATAATCCAACACCACGTCATATATAGGTATACAGCACAAGCACGAAGACTTCGGAACATGATATACGTTTATCAGAATCACGAGAAACGCCAGTCGTACGACGTCGTATATATGGACATATAATGGATCGGGGCCGTTCAATGGTGACCGCATCGCGCGCCGGCAGTGCCAGGGTGTCGAGCGGTTTGATAAAATGAAAAAAAAAATAAAATGAAAATAAATAAATAAGACGGATGAAAAACAATATTCGTATACACGCGCGGCGCGGGCGCGTATAGTATAGGTACATTCCGCCCACAAACCGTCGCAATGATGACATAATCAATTTCTTGTCTGCCTTTCGATCGGATCGCTCCGGGCGAATTCCCGCCACCGCACCAATACATAATAAATAGCGTGTATATTATAATACGGCGTTTCCCGACCGGAGGACTTATACACCGGGCGCGCGCGCGCTACAGAGATGATATTATGACCGAGACAATCTCATCCGCCACCCGATATCGCCGCCTCGGCTGTGGTCCGTCTGCATCATGTTCTCACGAACCTCAAAAGAGCCCACGCGCGCGCGTTCTCCCTCCCTGAAATTCTCTCGTGTCAGTCTCGGTGAGAGGTACTGCGACCGTCGTCGCCGACGAGACGCTAACAGTAAAAAATAATAATATTAAAACAAATTGTCGTACCTATATATATATATAGTATTACGTAATAACGATGACGATGATAATTAATATGTATAGGCAACATTTAAACGATAATCAAGCCCCGATGACGTTGCGTCGCCGCCACCGTCCGGCTATAAAATTCTAACAGCAGGTGCATTGCGTCGGATAGTCCGCGATATGTGAAGTCACATAGTGCATAATACTAATAATACCAAGGATAGGTGGACCACGAGAGCTCATATCGCACCTGGAACGAATATTTTGAAAAATGTACAACTGTTATACAAAAGATGTTATATGATTAATAATAAGTTTCCGTAATAATAATAAGTGACCCATCTTAAAACGGGATTGTACACTCTCAAATCCAACACGATTTACTATATTTGTATATACATTTAATGAATGTATTTATTTTGTTTTTCTCATTAAGAATAAAACTGAAAAACTATAAGCAATTTCCATTATATAATACACGAGGAAAGTTTTCCATGTAAATTTCCAAATGATTTTAATATTGTCATGAAAAAACAATTAAAATCGTTTATTATAATATCAGATACAAAGATTTCAATCATTGACATTTGACAATCACAATTTAAATAATTCTTTCCAACCAATAAATTGTCAATAGTGACATTGTGTATCATACTGATATAAAACAGCTAAGCAAACGTGGTTTTTAAGCAATAATTTTTCTCTTGCCGAAAAATTAAATAATTTATTCACAAACAAAAAGCTAAATTTCGAGAAAAATAAATATAGATTTTGAAATTATCGATATCAATTTAATATTGAAATAAATATAATATGCTAATAAAATATTCACTATAATTATACATTTTCTCTAAAATTAAAGTTACATTTTTATATCTTTTAATTATTGTTATTAATAATACGAGTACAACTAAAAATAAAAAACTAGGAACATCAGGAAAAAAATATACCCAAATTAAGACCCTATTTTTTTTAAAAATAAAGTCAATACTGCGCAAACTCAAATTGATTAACTAATTACGGGGCCCGTAAATAATTTTTAAAAATTGTATTTGGTCTTTTTTGAAAAACCTAGTAGATACAGCGTTTATAGGGTGAGAACGGCCAATGTATAGTGGGAAGTTTCAGTAGTGCTCCGGTCAAATTTCGGAAAGCTTGCCTTTAGAATAATAATTTAAATTTAATTAGAATTGGACAGAAGCGCGTATGGTGTTCAATTCCGAATCAGTTCACGATGAGCACCCTTAAGATTTAGGCGGCATTCTCTCACTCGCCAATTACCGTATAATAGTACTGCGCCACTAAGAACGGTGTGTGTAAATGCGACGCTGCAGTCTTTATTCACTGTTGCCCGTTCCAGCACACGCGCGTGTCACCTATTATTTTGCAAACATATAGACAAGGTCTATGCATTATTTTATTATCTATACACGTGCAGTTACCATGCACCTTCTCGCCACCGCCGCCGCCCCTCTCAATTCCGTGTCGACAATTTTTAATTGGCCCGATGCGCGTTTGTACAAAAGTGTTGTTACTGCGCGCGGGCCGCTGCAACAGAACGTGCATATATTATTATATTATTGTGCCGTCGAGTGCGGTTGTGCGCCGGACGCTGCAACGACACGGACGGGGAAAAAATGGCAAACCGTACATCGAAGAATGCGGTCCTGGTTGGCCGGTTTGTCCTGATAAACGTCTTCTTTGATCTATTTCCAACGCTGCAGTGTGTGTGTATACATTATGTGTGTAATATGTATCCGATTCACTCACACTCTCCCTCTTTCTCAAACGCACACACTATTTCCACACAAGAGAGTATATTTTATTAGGATTTTTTTTTTCTTACCCCGTGCGGGTAAAATGTTCCTATATAATATATATATACACACACACACACACACAGAGCTGTACTGCACAAGAAGCGCGTGGTATCATATTTCTCACCGGGAACCGTATGTTTATAATAAAAAAAATAATAAAACCGACCTCGGCACTGTATTATTATTAGTCGCATGGGTATAATATGTATTAAAATATTATTATTCTTTGTTGCCTTTGCATACGCGCATACGTCGATATATTACGTCGAGCGCATGCCGACCGTCTACAGCTGCAGTCTGTGGATAAATACCGTTTTCGACGCGGGCATCGATTGAAAACGAATCCCTGGGGTCGTGCGATGCAGCTTTTCATTCGTATAGATCGCAATTCACCACGATGGAATTTCCAATACGTCAAACGCTCAAATCCAATATGAGCTGTTCGTTAAATCCATGACTCAATACACCATTCATCGTGCCTCACACGAAAGATAATATGGTAAGATTTGATTATCGAACATCTCATGGGCCGTGATATTATAATTTACCTGGATTTTTGCGATCATATACCCCAAATGTATATATATTGTATAATATATATATAAACACTGGCACGCAATAAAGTGCAATTTTTTAGAATTTACTACACAAAGTGAAACTACCTATTTGTGATATGGTTAGTCATCTCTATGTCAATTGAATTTATACCAATTTGAACTGATATAAACGTTCAAAAAATATTAGTTTCCTATATTATTTATAATTAATAATCAATTTTCATATAAGTTCTTAACATAGACTATAACCACAAATTAACATAATATTTCTAACTAAAATATTAAAAATAACGTTTGATAAATCTATAATTTTATTATTATAAACTTTCATAGGTATCTCTAAAGTTTTTATAATTTAATTTAACACATCTATATATACACATATAATATTGATTCATAATACACGTTTTAAATTATAAATTTGATTATTTGAAATGGCACTAACTAGCTGAATTGTATGTTTCTTCGTTCTAAGTATTTAATACATATATGTATGTCTAATATAAGAGTATAAAACGACCGTAATACTGTACATATTTTACAGACGAAAATGTTATGAAGCAACATAGTATGGTAGACGGTAGTAGACAATATTTTATTTAAATTAATATTCATTACATCTTATTACCATCTTAAATGATGGTAAATGTTTAAACAGAATTAATATTTTCAAACATCAATACTTGTAACATAAAAAATTGTGCGTGCTATTTATAGGTATACATTAAAATTGAATGATTTATTTATTGTAATTTGTAGCAATTTGCAGGTTTCTTATTTAAAAAAACTTCGACTAATAACATACCCACACAACTTCGGTTTCATGCAATGTTATTTTTGAATTGAAGTCAACATATTAAAAACTTATGTTAATATTTTATAATGAAGGTATACATTAAATAAATGATCGTGTTATATTAACGTTGGGTTATCCGTACACCGGTAAACGGGGTAACTTCATGGAATATGTAGGAATATCTTATGCTTTATATTACCACATCGAAATAATTTAATTTTACGTATGCATTATATCAACAAGTCACTAATGAGTATATAAATTATGTTATACTTATTCTTTGCTCTTAAACACCAAATATAATTATGTATCTACCTATACTAACATAAAATATTTTGTAACCATGTTTATATTAAATTATGACAATAATTACTCAATTTGTAGACAAAAAAGATTAATTTATTCGTATAAAAATATCTTAATTCTCATTGTTTAAATAAAAAATATAACAATCACTAACCTTTGATGGAGTTTTTTATCGGATATTGAAAACACTAAAAAAAAAAAATACATCTATAGGATTGTACCGAAGACTTGAAAAGTTAAGAGTAATCATTTCACCAAACTATCGCGATCATCCGCTGGTCAACAAAGAACTTTGCGGAAAACAATGTGAAATGAAATAATTATTGTGTTTGAATCATGGAATAAAACATTCATGTTCAGATATTATCTATAACCGTGGTAAGAATGTTCAATCGTAGTTATCTATAGATATCCAATAACATTAATAATTATCGACTACCCAGCAAAACCTCGAAGTCGTTAGTCGAAATGTTGAGTTTATTTTTGTTTTGTTGGATATATTGTATTCTTTTGCGCATTTTCACACAAACACGAAATAATATCTATTTCCTGGTTTTAGAAGAAACTACACGAAAACAAAAAAATAGTAACTACATTAAGTAACAAAACCTCTTAGTCTTAAGTCAACTTTTAAAATATTAAGTGGTTATGGTGTGATTTATAATCCCAGTTTCTCTCCTGTAAAATTTGTTAATAAAATTGACTTACAAGGTTTTATTGTGTAGCCGACGAATAATTAAACATTTTATTATTTTTATTTATGTGATACATACTTCAATGAACATTATACTTATCGGTACATCGTACATGTATCAAACGCACTAGTGTGAGTTCTAGCCACTTATCCCATCTGTCATTTCCCATATTATACTATAACATTATAATATATATAGTTTTACTCGCATCCATACGAGAAAGTTCAAACTATTCCATAAGTATTTGCAACGTTTTTTATAAATATATATATTTATAGTGAATTTAGCTATCTTGTTGAAATATGCAATAGCATTATAGCAATATACCTAAACTACAAACTAAATATCACTAAAAAGACTTCAATGGTTTTAGATAAGTAGGTATAATCTATTATGCTATCTAAGTTATATTTGTTTCTTAGTAGAAAATATACATGATTAAACTATGCGCTGTGTCCGCCTTTCGAATACAATTTCATTCAGATAAAACACTGTTAAAAAGAAACTACAAAATTATGAATCCTGTTGAATCTATAAGGAATTCTTGGTGAATAATAATATGACTCAAAATGAGTCTTTCCCGTAATTGTTTTGACGATCTTATCACAAAATATGCGTCATATATAAATAATTTCACCGTATTTCTTGACGCGCAAGAAATTAAAATTTGAAATCCTCTTCATATTTAATGTTTTCACTATATTTTTATTTTTAAAAATCAATTGGCCTTCTATGTTTACTATTCCTACTATTATAATTATTTGTATTAGTTTACAAGTATTTTTTAGCAATATTCATGATGTGTTTCATACGTATATTTTTCATTTATGTGTCTATAGATGTACTCCACTATTCACCTAAGCTGAACTGTTAATATATCATGTATCCCAGTAGTTATGGGACTAAAATATTAATAATTTTTCAGATACATTTTTTCCAAGATATACCAACACCATTTTTTTTTTTTATTAGTCACACTTCTTCGGGCTTTAGTATTTTAAATATTATTATTTACTCATAGTTATAGAATTTGTAAATATTAAGGTAATTAAAATGCATTCATTTAAATGCACACGATGTATTCGATCTGATAATGAAAATCAAGTGTAAAAACGCATAAATAACAATTTGTAACACGTTAAAACTTAAAAGAATAATATCCCTATTTTTATAGATAATAAAACTAGCTTGTATTTTACAAGTAGGTTTGAAAAAATATTACTTTAAATTATTCAAAAATTAAATTACATTAAAAATGTAAATTCGGAAGAAAGAATATTTTTATTTTACCGTGTTTTATTGAATGATGTTCTTATAATATATCGTATATAATGTCATTTAAATATTTTCTTGCATATTTAATCAAAACTCAACAAATTTAAATATTCATGCATAAATGATGATGATAATTGAAACATTAAAATTGTATTTACTTTAAAGTTTAAATCATAATAAAAAAAAAAATACATCTATTCAATTTAATAACCAATAAACACTTTAATTTTGTTAAAAATTATAAAATCAATTATATACAGTCATTATATTTCTTATACCAAAGATAACGCATTGTATATGCCACCGTACTGCACTCACATATTTACCAATGTATTTATTTATTAGTATTTTTATATTTGTTATTTGCAGTTATTTATTTATATATTTATTTGTTTATTCTAATTTGCCTGTTAGCTAGTAGTATTAATACTGTAATAGTACTTTATAACTATAATTATATTGCATTCAATAAAGGTCATACGATAATAATAATTATATTTCTTATATAAATTAAGAATAAATAAATAACAAATTTGTTTTTTTAATGTTTAATAATTCACGTATAAATTATAATTTTCATTAACAATATTTTATATACTGTCGAAAACCTTAAGAATACATAACTGCTAAATAAGTGAATGATGAGATACTTTGTTTACTGTGATGACAACATACGTACAACGGACTTGCTACTTTTGTAGGAACTGATGTAAGAGTAAACTCAACACCAATATGATTCATAAAACGTGATATTTTTTTATTTAAAAAACCCTATGCATAAAAACTGAATCATCAGGTTTAAAAATAATTATGAATATGAAACATTCATATACTCATTAAACTAGCACACACACGTGTTCGGATTACAAAATATATAATAATCGTATACAGACATACAGTCATTCATTCAAGGATTTATGTCGGACAACGAACTTCGGGTATAGGTGCATAGGTCCCTACTATAATATAATTTAATATAATGTTGTATACGGATTCGTTTTTTATACAAAAAAGGGCATCTTAGACTTCTCGAATTATGAAGTAACGTCTTCCCCCTCACCCCCGTTATTAGATAATAATATCGTCAACTAGCTGATAAACACACTGTTTGTACTTTTACAGCGAACTTAACTATACACCACGGCTGTAGATAGTATGGTTGCACATCGGCTTATACTACACAATGTTCAATGGTGGCATACGGAAGTTCTTATCTCAGATTCAAAAAAGTTAAGTATTAGTAGCGCTCTTCGCGGATGCCAAGTAGAACTACTTGAATTTTACCACATAAAACTTTTTTGAAATTTCTAAAATTAAATGGAATCACAGCACAGCATGACCTATATGGCGCTAAAACGTGACTTTTTCGGTCATTTTTCGTACATTTGATAAGAACTTTCGGTTGCCACTTTTTCGTAGCTCGTTGCGCAACCATACTATATCTACAGCCGTGCTATACACCTACTTAATCATTGTTTTATTTCCGAATTCTTCTCGTACACGTACGAATAGACATTGCAGGTACATACAATACATATTATTTATTTTGTTTCTTGGCGCACACTCGAATAATTATTAATGCATTCAATTCGGACAAGTGTCAATCACTCGTACGTATAATATGTGTGTATATACGCGCGATTGTGTTTCCTGAAAACCCATTAGCAGTGAGCAACCACCGCGTGCGTTATTTTTTTGTACACGAGTAACCAATGTACCTACTCCGTGCAGCTATTATACGATATAAATATACATTTCATCGAGCCGTCCACTTAATGGTCCAAAACCGATATTTATGGTTTTGTATTGTGTATGATATATTATACGTTACAATCATCGGAGGTTGCAGGCTACTTTTTTTTCTTTTTCTTTTTTTTCTCGATTCTACAACATCATCAATCGGCTTTTGCCCGTTTTCCAAACGCGTTCCCACGGCTGGTATGTACATGATGGTTGTCAGCACTTCATATTTTATTCATAACGAAAATAAAAACAGTCGTAATAAAACGCGGGCGTAAACGGTACATAAGATTATGTGTGTATAATGCGACTGTAATGTATTGTACGTATGACGTACGTATGTGTTGTACATATATAGGTAACAGTGCACAATTTGTAATGAAGTGATTTAGTGATGCCTTAATAACTGTTTCGTATTTAAAGTGTATATTAATAATATCATGATAAAAATAAATGCTGATATTACAATATTTCCCGGAGGCTGAAGCCGCCATGTATTGAACAATAATAATTATCAAATTATATGTATTATATATTTTACATAAACATGTCAGTAGCCTATTCTTTTCTCTGTAAAACAATTTAAACGCGCTAAACAAGCACATTAACTCAATAATATCTTATTCAATTCTTATATTACCTATATACCTATATCGAACCGGTATTGTGTGATAATCAGTTGAGATTTGATATTTCCAAATTATTAATGTATTATTATACTTATACAGACTGATACAGGTGATTCATAAACGTGAAAGTCAGACTTATTTTTTTTTTTTTTACTTACGTGCTCTTTCCGATTTTTTTTTCTCATAAACGAAATATAATATATTAGATTATATATATATATATATACATGTACCTCATACGATAAAGCACACCGAATTCGTGAGGCATAACAAATCTTACGCGTACCGAAGACTCATTTGGAATGAAAAAAAAATTTCCGGTTTATCCCGCTGCCGCCGCCGCGACTTCCATCTCTATAATATACGTATAGTCGAGTCTGCACAGCTGCGGCCATGTATATTATTATATTATATTTTCACAGTATCGCACGCCCGCCGTCGTTGACGCAATTATACTATACGTACACGTATTATAACATGTACGCGTGCGCACGCGTATCTTCTACACCTATGTGTACACATTCATATATTATTATTATTATTATTATTATTATACACGTAAACCCATGCGATCACCGCGTGAGATCATTGACGAGTTAATAGCCTTCGCAAGTATATAATATATACATATAAATTATAGGTATACGAACGGAACTAAATATACGTACGTTACACATGATATGCGTATATATATATATATATATATATAATGTGTACGTGAATAAAAAATATAATAATGAAGAAAGATAACTAAAATATTAAAATCCGTCAATATTTGAGTTACCGGTTCCGAGATGGGTTATATACTACATGGTCGCGCGTTATTACAGTGTGAGGGGGGGGGGTTTAGACAAACGCGCAACATTCGCATCATGACCGGAAACTGCGAACGACGGCGGCGGACGCAAACCGGATTTCGCATATCAATGAGGAGCGTATTGTTTTTAATTTTTATACCATTATCGTTATTACCTATATATACCTGTATACTATATATATATATTACGTATACATACATATTTAAATTATCCGCGTCATCTCTCTCACTACGCGCGGATCCATCCCATATCGTATCGTATACATATACTATATTATATGCATGTATGGTATATAAGGTACCTACAACTATCGCACGTAGAGTATATGGGTATGAACTCGCTGTAATCGTATAAATACATACCTGTACGCCATGCCGGCCGGTCGCACCCACGCATATTACCGCCGCCGCCGCGTCGAGACGTATTATTAACCCGCACACGATATAATATATATATATATATAAGAACATAATAATAAACGCCTATTTCCTATGCAGGTATACAATACGTATATACGCCGTACAAATATAGGTATATATATATATATATGCACAATGAGCTTATATCCTCCGCCGCCGCGCGTATTGTTGTTGTGGTCCCGGGCTTAATGAATAATGTAAAAAATTAATAAGAGGTTTTCGTGTAACGGCGTGTCACGCCTATGCTAAACGTCCGTACGTATATATAAAAAATATGTACCACGCGCAACCGCGGTAACGTTCCATTATACATATACCTATGTGTACGTGTGTCTGTTTATATATATATATTATATTATTATATACCTGTACTGCACACACATCGTGGTATATACCGCACCGTACGTATACCCATTCATATATAATGCATATATATCGTGTATGATGTTGCAGTGTGTGTGTGTGTGTGTGTGTGGATATATGTATCGTGTACGCGTGCGTTGTTTTGTATTGTTGTATAGCAGCATAATGGTTTTTGTTTTTTTAATATTTCAAACGTGACAGAAATAGCTTCAGCCGCCGATATATTATATATTTAAATTACCCACGTGGGATGTCAATCGATCCCCCGGTCACTGCAACATAAAATCGCGGACGGTCCTGCGTGTGTATATAGTTCTTGTCGTGGTTTGATATAGACTGCAGTAAATAACTTAGTTTAGTAAATTTACGTAGTGAATGATCATTTTTTATTGATTTACTTTGAATATAAATCAAAGATTAAATAAAATACAATATTAAATAATCGTTTATGATTAAAAACATTATTTTACATCTCACTTATTTTAGAGAAATCTACGGTAGGAAAATAAAACATCATAAAAATATGCCTGTCAGAATTATATTTTAACAAAATCTTAACCAGTTTTTTTTTAGCATCGACTGAAGTCAACTTAAAATATCGATCGTTGAAACCTAATAATTGTCACATTCAAATTTAAAATAATAATACACCTTATACTGCAGCTGTGTATCGAGGTGAGCATCGCACAACAAGTACAAAATTTGTGTACAATTATGTATAATTATCACTACTATTAAGATATTTCGTGCCCGGTGGCATGTTTTTAAAATGCACATAAAAAAAACTTGTTTACAGGTTGTAAATCGTCCAAAATATCTCATTTTATAAGCGTTCACATCACGAATCACGATTGTACATACATCATTATATACCAATGAGTATAAAATATTTATTCACAATACATTATAGGTATATCGGTTGCAATTATATACGAATATTCGAACTTTTATAATTAATTGTGGACGAGCGCTGCAAGGATGCAAGGTTATAATAATACTATATATTGTTAACGAAGAAATCGAGTATATATCATTTGAGATGGACTGTGTATTATCTTAAATGATACAAAAATAAAAAATGATAGTAAATTTTTTTTTTCTCACTCATATTTTTATTTATTTATTTATTTATGTATTTATTGTTGCATATACTTTTGTTTTAAATAAAACTCATAGTATTAATATTTACTTAAATATCTGGATTATACGTAACGTTTTTTATGTACCAGATTAACTTGAAACGCGATCATGACAGAAAATGGATTTTTCATTTATTAGGTATATAATATATATATATATATTACACATATTAACTACGTTCGAAATATCGAACATTTTTAGCTGAATGCATACTATTAAATATACTTCCGCATTCAGACACTCGAAAACGTATTTGATTGTTGCAGATATTTTTAATTTATTTTCAAAAATCATACAAATACATGTATAATATTACATATTATACTACATCCTATACGTCTCTGTGGTACCGAAATCATTGACGGCAAGTCATATAATAGGTGTTAATTAATAAGTTCAACTGAATCGTATAATATAATACACATTTATAATAAGCGTATATATATTTATTTCAAATTTAACACAATTTAATATTTACATAATACATATTATACAATATGTCTTTAAGAATTTGTTTCGTTCAGATGATAGGTACAGATATCGTATATAGCGCGAAAACCATATAAAACATATAAAACACGTATAGAGACGTAGAGTATATTATACCTACTGCATAATTTTATCAACCTCGCTCTCGGCTTCATGAACAAAATGGAACTGTATGATACATAAACATATATATTTACGTTTATAAACAATTTTTGAAAAACATTATTGTAATAATGCATTTTGTTAATTATATGGATCCATAAGTAAAATATTGTTTAAACTATTTCGTCACCCTTTCGCGGGCCTCACAACAATCATAACTATAATAAATAAATACAGAGAGGTGATAATAAGTGTTCAAATATTGAATGGGCGGTCAACGCGTTCAGGATGTATATCTATGGAAACCCGGCCTGACGGATATTCTCACGGCTATGAATATTAATGAACCGATAATTGTTATTGGTGTACACAATACACTTTCTCATGTGTACGCGCTTATATTTCTGATATAGCTCTGGTACCAGCTAGCTCTATGCTGAACCGTCCGAATTCTTTATTATATCATGCAATTATAAATGTAACTATATGCATGCTTTAAAAATTATGGAATTTTTATACTATTATCCAGTATCCAATTGGGGTATAAAATGAGTGTTGCTGCATGCTTTACTCGCTATTCGATCACCTCAGACTATATACGATCTCATTAGGTATATTTTTTATTACAAAACGTAACACATATTAAAGTGCATTATTATGTATTCGTTTAAATAGTAGCAATTGGAAATCAAAAACAAAACCGACAAATTATAACCAAGTTCCGTTTATAATTGTAATCATGCATAAGACAAATCTCGAGTAATGAATAATCATAATAACAATTAAAAATGATTTAGAAGTGTACATCTTTAAAATTGTATTATAATTCAAATGTTTATTAATGTTTAAGTTTTCGAAACAAGTAATTTTCAAAAAGCATCAAATATAATTTTGAAAAGGACTATTTAAGTACCTGTGATAAGTAAATGTCGATCTAAATAAATTATAACTGAATATTAAATAACGTTTAAAACACTTCTGAGCTAAAATTACTGTAGTGCATTATATTAATAGTAAAAAACACTTAAAAATAGGTATATTAATAAAAACACATTATGGAGTAGCACTGCTTCCTAACTTAAAATATATATACCTGATGGCTAATATGAATACACCTGTATATATTTTTATATATTTTTCGTACTTTGTATACTGTTGCCAATTGGCTTCAATAATTAATTTTTATAATTATTAAAGTTTTATATATATATATACTATTTCTTATAGCTTTTAAGACGTACATCAATAAATAATGATTAAAATAAAATCAGCAGTATAATTATTTACTTATATTATAACTTATAAGTAAATAACGTTTTTAAATTAACTACCTATCTCAGATCTACATGGTTTTCGATTGAATATTTATTTATAAATCACGTTCATGTGCAAATTTTTTGTGGCATATTGCTACACAAATAGTATTACCACACTCAAAACTAATTTTTGTGATTAATCGTTCAATATTTTAAATAAAAATATCCATAAATCGTTAAAAATCGTTAAATATGTGTCAGTATAACAAAAAAAAAAAAAAATTAGGCAAATACAACTAAAATATACGAAAACCTCTAAAATATGTAAAAAAAAAAAAAACCCCAAAATATGCGAAAATATGCAAAATAAAATTTCATATTTGATTTCTCCGTACTATAAAACGTATTTGTATATCACTCTGCTATGTTCTACATCACCTATGATGTAAAACCTTATATGTATCCATATATGCAAATGCTATAAGTCCCAAACCTTACTTATAAGCTTTGTATTTACTGCAGTGAAAAGACCAAACAACTATAAGTAATTTTAACGGATACACACCTATAAACGAGAGAATATATTCCAAAAACATGTAAGGTTAAGTTTAACAATTCATCATGGAATAAACATTCTAGATCACGCCAGAAAATCGGTGTTCGGTGGTATACATGGGTTTTATTACCCTATTTGTTGGTTACTATGCAAGCAACACGTTATTGCTACCTAATGTTTTCATATGGTTTTATGTTTTACTCGTCAACTTTGACTACTCAATAAATTGTACATACGTAATGGTTGTAATGTTTTAAATTGCGTTAGAAAAATGGCTGTAAGTAGTAGATAAAATAAAACATTAAGCTGGTATTTCGAGCCAAACGAATAGCTATGATGGAACATTTAAATTTTATGTCTCTTTTGATGTTTTTTTCTTTAGCGCACATTTTTCAATTATTTACCATAACATTTAACAATTTTTATTTAAATGATCTACGACAAATATAGTTTTTAATTTTTTTTCTTTTGAAATGTTGTGTTTATAATTAATCTCAACAATTACAAGACTGAAATGACTGAGACATTAGAAATGACAAATATATAATATTCAATAGTTGGTCTATAGTTACAAAAAAAAATAATAATAACTACGTTGGATAACACAGTACTTATACAAAATAAATTAATTTATCAAAATTGTACGAGTACAGGTGTACAATTTACTAATTCATTTTAGTTTGAAAATTCGAAAATGTATATCAGTAGGGCCCGGAACTTGATGCGTTTGATGCTCACAATCAATTCTCGTCTACACAGAAATTTGATTCATGAAGTATATAATTTAATGGTATAATTTTTATTTTGAATTTTTAGAATTTTTGGTGCATTTTATTCACTTCTGTAATTTTTTTTACATATATTTGCATTTTTCTTGTTGAAAGTTACATTTTAATGTAACACATGCGGCAGTTTCCATTAACTTGTCGATTATCAACGTTCATTATGTTTTTTTTTTGTTGTTGCGATCTATGACTATTTAATAAACTATAATAGGCAGATACTATTTTAGATATTTTATATATAATATCACAAAAATTGCATCTCATTATAATTCCCTAAATTTCAAAACTTATCGGATAAATTACATAAACTCTATAGCCGAACACAAGTCTTGTACGAGTTACGGAAATTGAACAACTTACAGAGTCAAATGTTTCTAAACCTGAAATGAATGAAAAATAATTCCATTGAGTGGCAGAGTTAATTTATAATGTAAAATTTAAAATTTTATATGCTATATTCAATTCTCAGAAGAAAAAAAATACAAAAAGTTTATTGTTAAATTAAGACTTTTGAGATATTTTAACAAGATGTATTAGATACCTATAGTTGTAATTCAGTTAAAAAACTGACGAACAACTTTTAACAAATAGTTAATACTTTGTATTGTAAACAGCTAACACTTTTCTTTAATTTTTAATTATTACTTCAAGAAGTGTATAAAGTGGTTAATGGTTAAATCAAAAATCCTATCAAAACTTTTGATTACTTAATACACTAAGTACCCCTAAATGCACTTCAATAAATACAGTAACTATTTTAACCCACACTATTTTATTTGAAATCTTCATTTTTTATTCCAATAGTTATCCCTAGTATTGTTTACACATATAGTCACACAAAACCACCAAATAAGCAGTGCGCCGTAGGAGGAGTACAAACAACTCAGGCTCAAATAATTGCGAAGTCAATTAGGCACCTATATTTAAACACAGGACCCATCGTCAGGAAAAAAGAATATAATAAATGTTATACATACTATGTTACGGTTTTTGTCCTTAGCGCAAAATCATAACGGCATGGCTCATCTGCAGTACACAAATACGTATATTCTACGGTTTTTATGAATACGTAATATATTTTAATTAATAAAAAGCTATTGTATGAAAAACATTTTTTTTATAAAGCACACAATATAAGCATCAAAATACTAACTAATATTGATGCTTTTCATTGAAAACAATTTTTAAATTCCGACGTGATTACCATATTAATACGGCTCAATGAAATTAATAAAAAGTACACGTATACTTTTAATTCTAAAAGCACCATACTTACCTGTGTTTTGCCCAACGATGGTTGTTTTTTATATTAACTTAATGGAGCACGCCATCTGCTTAATGTCTATTGATTTTTCTAACAAACATTTTAAATTACAAATAGTTACACTGAATTCCTACGATTATATACCGTGATACAACAACGTATAACCGTTACTAGTTCAAATATTTCTAACACTCATCACATTTTTCTATTATTTATGTTATTTTATATGAATAATTAGGTTCTAAATATCATATATCTTGGTACGTTTTAAACTAAAAAACTTATCTAAAAGTTAAAAACCAATTATTAATACATGTAGGTAATATATTAGTATACAAAAAAACATAACACTATTCACAGCGTACCTATTGATCAATTATATTATGCAATTATAAAATAATTTTTTTTGGATCTACAACATTCTTAATTGAACCATGTTAATTAATAAATTGAATATTTTTGTATACCTATTCACATAAAAAATGTATAATACATATTCAGATAATACTTACTATATTTATTTAAAAATCCACACTTAAATACTTAGTATAGAATCTGATATCATGTGTAGGCATGTTGTGGCGTCATAACGACTGCAATAAATTTATACATAACATTTTCGTTTTAGAAAATAAAATCAATGGATTTTTTTATGGTTCATTATTAAAGAGGTATTCAATACAGGTAAAATCGTATTGATCATTAATACAAATCTGTGAATAAATATTACAAAATTATCCATTGGAAATAGGATGATGGCCACGTAGAAAAAAACAAATTAACAATGGGTTCATCGTTTACAAATAAATTATATATATACATATATTTTTTTTTTATCAACACATATGATACATTTTAAAACTTTTAAATATTTAATAATTTCTAACAATATAACTGGTTACATATTTACAAAATTCAAAATTATATTAATTCATATAAAATTAACATACATTTACATAATATAAATGTTCAAAAAACAGTAACATGTTTTCGTCTTAAATGGTAATGTTTTCGCAGGCTAGTCCCACTTTTCTTAGAACGTTGAACATTTTAAAAATAATTTCTTAAATTGTAATTTGCTAATATTGCGAATTTCAGATAAGAAATTTTTAAGGAACATTCCAAGAAAAATTTTATTTGAGGAATTCTTATTACAAATAGCTTCATTATGGGCATGAATCACCCCCGATGAATCCACTATTCTATATATTTATATAATACATTTTTATATTTAATTAATTTATTGACGTCTTACAATAAAAAATATTAGGAATATAATATTGATTTGTACGACTTTTTAAATAACTTAAAATAACATTTAATGTTATAAATAAATTAATAATTGAATTACATTTTTAATATCATAGTTTTAAAAAGATTCTTTTTCGAATTAATATTTTTTTCAATTCAAAAAGTAAAAATTGACCAGTCTGCTCAAGTCTAATCATATTAGTTTTACAAATTAACAACTACCTAGTTAGTATCTATCTACATATACTTCATTACAATAATTTGCCAATATTTTAGCATATCACAATTTTCAAAGCTGCAATGCGTACCCAGCTCTGTAATTTGGACTATGAGTTGATCTGTATTGAAAAAATAAAAACCATAAACAAAAGAAGTCCCAGAGAAAATAAAAATTAAATTAAAAATTAAAAAAACATCGAAGAAATAACATTTCATAATATATGTTGCTAGCGCACACAATTATTAGATAATATGTTCATGAGAAATTTTTATTTTTTTTTTTAAGAGAGATCATTCATAAGTATAAGATATATAGATAATAGTCTGTGTGAGATGTGACCTCAAACCGGTATTAGTAAAACAAGCGACCATGCCGTATTATTATATTAATAACAAAAATAGGTAAATTATATATGAACCGATTTCTTTTGTTTTTACACATATTAAAATAGAGAAGAGTAAAATAGTATTTCTTACGCACATATATGTGCGAAATGTGACCTAAGAAATGTGGCCTAAGATAGAGTATATATTTTTATTTAGAAAAGTAGGTTTTATATAAGATAAGGGTTGTCTTGAAGAATCCGTAGTTCACCTTGAGTGGCCACATCTAAAAAAAAAATAAAAATAGCGAAAAGTCCAAAACCCAATGTTAATAACCGACAAGAATGGTTGTTTTTATTTAATTGAAACGTAGATATTTTTTCTTTAATTAATTTAATTAATTAATTTAATTAATATTAATTTAATTTAATTTATGTTAATACGTAAATATTAAGAAAATTCAACGGTTAAGTCGAAAGAAATTAAGTGTTTAAAAGGCGAACAATCGGATATATGTTTAAACAGAATATGAAAAATATAAGATAATAATTGCATATATATGTATATATATAGTTCAAGAATAGAAATAAGTATATATATATATTTTGCCTATACTTATAGACGTAGACTTGTGTGCATAATAATAAAATCAACCACCATAGTATAATAATATGTAATACCACACACAGAGCTTGTATGTAATGTATATAATAATATCGCTATATATTTTTTGTATTTTGTAAATTATAATCTATAAAATATTATAGTTGTGCGTATATATATAATGAAATATAATACAAAATAAGTTTATCCATAAAACGATCGTAACCGATTTCTGAAGTCAATTTCATTTCTCAGTTGATTATAGTGCTCCGTTATTGTTATGAAAGAAATTTTTTTATGTAATATCTATGTTTTTAGTGTAATAATTGTAGGGATCCGTGGCGTCACCGTTCCGTTTCCGACGTAGTTATTTTAAAATTAAAATGAATATTAAATACAAAGTTATATATATATATATATATTTAATTTTTGACTCCAAAAACCGCGTACATGTAATATTATGAATGAAAACATTTTTTTGTTTGTCCACGAATTTCCGGTCGTAGGTATATAGATAAAATATATGTTTACATTTTCAAAAAATAGAAAAAAAAAGATAATAATTCCGGAAATAGTTATTGTGCAGAACAACTGAACAAACGGGTGGTGCTTTTTGAACCCATCGTAATAGTGACTCGCGATATATTATATATTATATGGTTGTTATTATTATTATTATTATTGATATAGTTTACTCGTTATATATGATGTGCGCGGACCATAACCCAGGTATATGTAGAAGTGCTAATTATTTTGTGTGAACCAAGAACCAGGGTACGAAAAAAAAAGAAGCCGACAAAATTAAAACATATATATATATATATATATAAGTATAATATATAGTGGATAACCATAAAAAGTAAATAATAATAATAATAATAATAATAAATATAATTATAATAAATGATAGTATAGTATTAGTACATAAGTGAATGAGTAACACGTACAAGTATATAAGTATACATAAAGTATAGTAGCGGTGTGTGTGTGTGTGTGTGTATACACGTGCAGCAGTAAATAACATATATATTACAAGGTTGTACAGGTGTATATACAAAGTGGTAGGTATATTATATTATATAAAGAGCGTTATTATAAAGTGTATTATTATAATATAGTGGTAGTAAATAATATATTATAGTATATGGACAGTAGTAGTAGTATAGTATATAGTAGCGTAGTAATAGTAGTAGTAGACGTGCGCACGCTGTATACATATGTATATATAGTATAGAGCGAGATTCAATGCGATTTCGACACTGACCTGTGTTGTTGCAGGCTATCCTGCCGCTTGAACGACTTGTAGCACATCTCGCACCGATAATTGACCGTCGGCAGATGGTTGCGCTCGTGTATGAGCAGCGAATAGTGTTTGTTGAACGTCCGGTTGCAGTACTTGCACACGAACTCCATTTTGACCCTTTTGGGTCGGAGCCGGTGGTTCTCCGAGTCGAGCTGTATTACCGCGTACATGATGATGATGATGATGATGCAGCGTGCCTGTGATGATGCTCCGCGAGCTAATCGTGTCCGCCGACTTTGCCCCGGCGGTGTACAGGGCGATCGTGGTAGGTATAGTATTAGCAGCAGCAACGAATAATATATCGTTTGAATAATTATATATATATATATATTATTATGTTTATATACGTAGCGATGATGGTGGTGGTGTCGACAGCGACGACGGCGGAGGCGGCAGTCTTTCTGCAGTCTTCTATGCGTATATATATATTACAAATATATAATTCGGACGGAAAAGACACGGGCGAGGGGAAGGGAGAAATACCTTGAAGCAAGCAAAAAAAAAAAAAACCCGAACAATACTGCCGAACTCTCCCCGGTGACGATGACACTCTGAGTCGGTATACGTATTATACGCACTTGTGTACAAGTGTATGTGTGTTTGTGTGTGCCGCCTGCTATAACAAATAAACAAACGCGAAATGAAAGTCACATATTATAATAATAATAATAACAATAACAATAATGTAATGTATACACGAGGAGGGGAAATGTATTATAAATATTATTATAATTTATGTTTTCGGTCGTTACGCGCGCTACGCTCGAGCGGGGAACAAAAAAAAAAACACGCGATATATCAATAACACAACAATAGGTGTCGTTCAAGGATTTTAAGTAGGCGTTTGCGAAATGCGATCGACTGTAATGACGCCACCGCCGCCTACTCGCATCTCCGCGGACGACCGCGTACTGCAGTGGTGACCGACTTGTTGCGGTCCGGGAGAAATTCAAGGCGCACCGAAATAAAAAACTTAAATTATATCACGTATTCGGCACACACCGCGAGCGATATTAAGACTGCAGAGCTATATTATTATTATTATTATTATTATTGCACGTACGCTTAGGCGATATGACACAACCGTATATACATGATGTAAAGGCGGGAAAAATATCCGATAAAATCGCATTAATCATTGGCGCGAACGCGACGGGTGACGAGAAATTTCGACACCCACGACGAAATAATAACAATAATATGTCACCACGTACGGAGATAATATAGTGAAGAAAAACGAGAAAATAATAACGTGACACGCGTGCGGGTTATATATCGACATAAAAAGATCATGGGGATAAAAAAACGACAACGCGATATACCGTATAATATATATATAGGTACAATATGACGGTAAATCGGGTATACAATCTATGTACGTAGATAGACCTGTTCTGCGGTGACGAGTTTTTAGGTATATGACGTGTATGTATTTAAACGTTTATCATTTTCTTTTTACGCTTCCTCGTTTGATTTGCGCACAGCACAGACGTGTACTGCGTATGTATACTACAGGAGATGTTTTAACAATATTGCATGTCCGCAGACTGCTGCGGTAGGCACATGTGCACGTGTATATTGAAATGTTGTAAAAATTATATGGTTGCAGTATATCCATTTATGAACAAGTCTTGCAAGGGAGTACGACGAGACCGATACACTATTAAACGACGTGTGCGCGTACCGACGGACGGACGGAATGATTATAATAATAATGTTTGAATGTATACCAAAGAAGAAAGATGTTCCGAGAAACCCGCGGTGCATCGAGCAGAAGAGAAGACGACGAATATATTATAATTGATATAAATTATTGTTATAACATTGTTATATACGCCGTATCTGACCTACGCATAATATGACGCGCCGTGTGTCACTGATGCTCGAGTACGTTGTACGGCGGCTGAAAACGAGGACGAGGACCAAGACGGCGGCGCAGTGGCGGCGGAGGCGGATAGAGTAAAGGGGTATAGGCGGAGTCCGGTAGCCGACCCAACACCGGTAGCAGCGACAGCGACGACGGCGGGCGCCATTAATTCGTCCCCTCCACCGTTACCGCACGCGTATCGTATGGCTACCGCGGTTACGCTCGCGGTTCGATCGTTCAACACCGGTAGTCCATTATAATATTTTGTACGGTACCTACGTATAATATATTATGTGCGCGCACCAACCGCGATCAACGGGTTGAGGAGGCGGCCCTCGCACTGTGCGTATTTTATTACAATATGTAAACGCATTGCGGCGGCGATTTGTCATATCATCGTATATAATACAATAGTACTTTGGATGTTGTGTTGTATTTTATATATTATAATAAATAAAAAATCGTTATTGTTGTAATTCTATATAAATATAATATTAGTAACGCGGAGACCCGGGCGATATATTATTATGGACGATATAAGCGAACGATGGCAAGCAACGAGCGGGATAATATACGTGAATTATATAAAAATAATAAAATATAATATAGATTGCAATAATATTATGACGTATACTCACGGTGAACTTGGTTTATGAGGACGACGATGACAACGGTGTGGCTGCAGCGTACAATTTATTTATATATATATTATTATTATTTATATTGCAATATCGCGACGACGTATATAATGTACTTATAACAATTATTGTAAAACAGGCCTTTTACGCGTATCGCGGTATTACATATATTATAATATTATTATAACGTCAAGTGCACGTACTAGTATTTTTAAACATGCGCTGGTGCTGGTGCGACGACGACGACGACAACGACCGCGGTAAGTGGTGATTATTGCGGAACTCACTGGACTGTAGTGGGTACTGGGTAGACACACGAAAGTCAGAAGCGGTCTCTACGCGGCGGCGGCGGCAGTCATGCGCACGCGTATGCGAGTGTATACGGTGTGCGCGATCGTGCGTGCGTGTGTGTGTGACGGCGAGTCGACTGTATACGACGACGGTTACGAGCATATACGACGACGGCGGCGGCGGCGGTAACGGGCCGGACGCGGCGTTGTTCGGATTCGAGACGACTATGACGACGACGACGACGGTAAAGCGTATAAGGTAGTAGTCGTCGGTCTCGGACAACACCGGGTCGGCGGCGGCGCGCGCTCGGCTCCGGGTGCGCTACCCGATCAGCGGCGGTGGCGGTGGCGGTGGCCGTGCGCAAGGCGGCGGGTGCATGGGCGCGAGCGGCCGCGGCCGGGGACCCAATGGGCGCCGTGGGAAACGCACGGAAGCCGGAGCAGGCCACGCCTGTTAGCGTTCTGGTTGGCCACTGGGCGCGCCACCGCGTACACGCACACGCACGCGCACACGAGGCTGATTGTTTCTTCTCCCTCCGCCGCCCTACCCTCTCGTAAACGCCAGTTGTTGCCTCCGACGCCGCCGCCTCAACGGTGGCCGACCGGTTTTTCCCCGGGCCGCTACTAAAAGGATCCCGCGATTACGACGGACTATACGCGGACCGCCGCCGGCTATTTCTCACCGCCGCCGCCGCCGCCGCGAACTACACCACGGCGATTAAAACTCCCAAAAACGTATAAAAATAACCAAGAACCGAATAAATTATACGCACCTATATTATAATAACATGCGAGCGTCTACAAACCATTTACGTTTATATATTTATTATGATGTGTATAATGATTATGCAAACGACAAATCGTACATACTATTATTATACACCTACCGCAGATGGTACTCGCGAAGGGCAATCGCGTCCCAATGCGACATGTATTTTTACAACTACCGAAAAACTTGTGCGTAAACAACTTTTCGTAAAATGTTCGGTATTGTCCAAATTGTCAACGGTCTATTATAGCATGCTAGGAATACAGTGCCGGATTCACTATTCAGGGCTGTAGGGGCCTCAGGACCAGTATCAGATATTATCCAACTCTCATGACCGAAAACTACAGGATAATTTATTTAATGTTCGTTAAAATGTCTAATTATAGATTAATTAGTTTTAAAGTAAATAAACTTAAATAATCTTTTGAAAATTTAAAAACTGATTTTAATTTATTGATACGATGGAACGTAGACACAACGTAGATACTTATATCGTTGGGCCTCCTCACAATATGTACTGTACCTGGCGTATACCTGGTGTACAGGACGTGTATAATAGGTACTATTGTATAATATACAAAATTATACATATTATTATATAGCATAATTATTGAACGATATATGGAAAAAAAATACAAATCGATTTTGGCCATTTTCATGTTCTGCATCGATTTTGTAGAAAATCTACTGGTACCACTATATAATATTTAACATGTGTGATAACAAAATTATTTGATATTGTGATAAATCATAATAACTCATGTCACGATAGAAAATTCCTATTTTTGTTTTGTGAAAAACACTGTTTTACGCTATGTCCTAACTAAATCTGTGCGTTGCGCAGTATTGCGGGCAATGCGTGCACGCAAATAAACCAAACTTACCAAACTGCCGCAAAATACGGACCTGTCCTAACTGGCGTCCGGTGCGTTTTAACGCACCACACAAAATAGAACATGTTCTATTTTCCAACGTAACGTCGTGCCTTAAAAACGGATTTAGTTTGGACATAGCGTTATAATCCGTGTCCTACTGTCCTCAAACCCGCAAAAACAATCCAAACGTCAGACAATCGCCCGTTTCATATCTTTCAAACGCCAAGTCACATAAAACAATATTATTTTCAGTGTGTACTCGACAAATTATTATCCATTTTTTGCTCATGATACACGCCGAATTGATTTTATCGCGTGAGCATAATAACATTATAAAAATTAAAAGTTTAGAATTTATAAAGTGAATTTGTTTCTATACATTTATACACCAAAGTACTTCAATAAACACCATGTTTTAACGATTATTATAACATAAAATTACAAATATTTGAATTGATTATGATTTCAACTCAATAAACTAACAGAATAATGTCTGAAAAATATTAACATGTAGGTAAAACAAAAATAAATTGATATCATCATAATGTAGATTTCCGACGTATCAAAAAGGTTGTATGTACAGGTTGTACATAATATTATGGTTATTATTAGTATTTATACCCGAGATTGCAACAAATTTGATACATATATATACATAATATATATATTATTATTATTATTATTATTATTATTATTACACGAAACATAAAATATTATGACGACTTAGACTTACCGAGTTTGAAAATATATTATAGAAACCTGTAGTGTCGAATATTTGGTTGTAATATTTATTATGTGTAGGTTTTTTTTACACTATACGTATATATTACAAATGAATACGTAGCTGATAAAGTTAAAACAATGAGTAATAAAATGTTAAAATATTTAAATTATACACCACAGTACGCATCCAAAACGATTTATTAGCAGATTAATGCGAAGGCCAACATCAGAATATAAGACTGAATAAATTGGAATTAATGGGTGGTATACTGGTATCTGCGAATAAGTCACGCCAATACTGTATTATCTACACCATGAAAATTAAAGACGGTGTACTAATAACAAATTTAGAAGGATTATAATATTATTTTTAGAAGCGAGTCGGGTACGCCCGAATACTCTACTGGATTTATACACGATCGATCCACGTTTATCTCGATGATTATTTATAAATATGTTTTATTTATACATTTGCACGGTTGTCGTTGTATATCAGAGTAATTTTAAATTTACTCGCAACTTGCAAGTTACAATAACTACCTACTAATAATAATCTAAGTTATAATAATCTCATAATATCACACGCGGCTACAGAAAAAGTAATTTTTGTTTTATATCATTATTATTATTGGATAATATATTATATGATAATTGATAAGTTGTATATATCAATTATAAGTTATACACTTATATTACACAGTGTAATCTAAACAATTCAAATCGCCCACGTTTTGTACCTGGCAGTAAACTCAAGGTTAAACAAAACACGGAATGTGAGAATAATGAACAAATTCTTTATAAATAATGAATGGCCCAAAAATTAAAACCTTGACGTCACCAAAATATTATAAGGTTATTTTCGTACTTTTTATCACAATCAATGAATTGTTACTTTGACTGGTATTATGTGTTATAAAATTGTATTAATAAAAAAATCATCAATTTCGTCAACCGACTGTTTAAATCGTAACGTATGTTAGTATATGTTACGTTAACGACGGATTTCATGGTGGGGTCGGGGAGAACACCTGAATACCTACAAGCTGCGAACCCTTGGTTTTGTATGAACACTCAGAATTATAATTACGATTTACGTTGTAAGTTGATAAAGATATTAGATATTTCATGCATCGTATGTTCGTATGTAACAATAACGGACAGCGTTCATATAACGAGTGATGAATCTATAAAACTGAAAATTACTAACTTGTTTCAAATAGCACGTAGTTTACCGACTGTATAATATTATCATATTACATTTTATCTATTTTACGGCCGCGACAGTGAATATACAGGAAATACATGGAGTAGGGGGAATCAGATTTTATAGGGGAGGCGGCCCATTCACGATGTTCAAGTTGTGCTCGTGGAATCCACTTCTACGATCATCCAATAATATTGGCAATAATATGCTCGTTTCGGACGATTTTTTCTTCGTGCAGCCCGCAGCAATAGTATTTTAAATTTTTTCATAGTGTAAAGTGTATATTATTACATAATAATGCATCGTCTCACATAGTCGCATTACATATTAATAATTGTTTGTATTTTACATAGCTCCTATAATATTATTAGGTATATTGCATTTTTCGATTTTTTTATCAGTCCGGTACACTGCGATAACGTGAAGTTATACGTTTTGTGTGGTGTGACAAATTATATTGTATATAATATATTCGTTCGGTCGACAAGCGACATTCTCGTGTATATACACATAGCAAATAATGTTTAATTTTGTTTACATAGGTATAAAAAACAGGTTTTAACGCAAAAATGATAACAAGTATAAGTGAATTCTTAAAAGTATAATAATGTAATACATAGTTTACTCGTTAATAACATAAGTATTAAAGCAAGGGTCCTCATTGGCAGGACTTGCCAATGATGACCCTACCTATCAGTTATCACAACACTTAGAAAACGTCATATAACTAATAAAGTAAAAAATAATTAATGATAATTAGTAATATGTAAAAAAAATAGTTTTATTTTATAATATTGTCAATTATTATTAGTTACGCCTCGTCAGCGGTCGGCCGGTGCTCTGATAGTTCCGAGAAAGAGTAATAGAGAGGAGTGTGTTATATACAAACAGTATTAGGTACCCAAGTATTAATTATACATTAAATGTCTTAATATGCATATTTTGTGTGTGTCTGGCTAGAAATTGTAAGGATATAAGTACATGGAATGCCAAAAACAGTATAGGGATCATACTAATTATAGTCTCATGCCCCTCGATTTTTTGCCACTTAAACCCAGCATTCGTTGGTTATATATAGACGCATCAAACGGGTGTTTGTAATAAGGAGTAAGGACAATCATTATAGGGCCGTGGTACGGCAGAGAAAAAAATAACGATAAATCGAGTGCGTTTTAAATATAATAATAATGTACGCATAATAGTTATACCTATATATAATACCTAATAACTTTTTTTTTTTTGTTGTTTTTATTTATACAACTTTAGTAAACACAATTACAAAAGTATAAAATTGTCAATGGTTGTCGATATATTAAATATTAATGAGATGTATAAAATAAAAATCTAGATAAGATTAAAACGTTGCACGAGGAAAATAATAATTAATACACCTGTATTCTATATAAATTATTGTAAATCGAAACATTATGCATAAACTGCAGTATAATAGAAGGGAAAATATGCGTATGGTTTATATATTATATTATAGTTGACTATAATACGGCTATAGCGGACCACCCCGCGTTCCTTAGACCGCTGCCGCGTCTATATTATTACATACTACAGTGGGGGTGGTGGTGGGGTGGAGGGGTGGTTTCGTCGTGAACCGAATTGGACGAACGACGACAAAACGATCGATCACCGGTCGAGGAAGTCGCTTCGCGTATACGTCAACAACAACATCGACGACGACGTATCGCGGGTCCCATGGGGGAGCGAGGCGCGCGCACCGCAGGAATTCCTACCGCCCGGACGGTCGCGTATGGGCGTATGTACTGTTGTAGATCACATTATTATACCGCGTACATGGTTTAATAATATATTATTGTGTATACAGATTACAGCCGGTACAAATGCGTGCCGCCCGATTACCCGGGGTCCGGTTAACCGCATAGCGAAATATTATATACTATATACGCCCCCGAGTACCTGTATACGTAATTGAAACACGCGGTTCTGTCAACGCGCGATATCCCATATCCGATATCCATGTAATTTGGTCATCGTCGTATCCGTTTAATTTCAACCAATATAATAATCAAAACGTCTATGCGTATATCGCCGTGGTTTATTATTGTCACCGAGGTCTGCAGCAATACGCGTTCAACCCCAAATTGCACAACAACAGTGTATACCGGTATATGTATATATACATTATACATATTATAATATTATATTATACACCAGGGGTCGGCAACTGGCGGACCGCGAAAGGCAAAACCCTGTACCTTGTCAACTTTGTGCTTGACAATGTTATTTACTGTAATATTATTCTTATTAATATAGAATATTTATTTCATTTATATTATTTATTTTTATTATTCGTTCAATAGGTTGAGTAAAAAGCACAAAATTGACATCGAAAATAGCAAGTTTATGAACGAGTGGACTGAAAGGGTTGCAGCCATTCCAGTCTGTTTAACTTTTTTACTGGACCTCATTGATTTATTATTTTAATCTTTAGGACTCCAATAGAAATTACTTGCCGACCCCTGTTATACACGATATACCGCGACGACATTTATAATAATAGGTAATAATAATCAGGGACGGTTAAGTTGCATTGACTAAATCGATTTCAGTATTGTGCACTGAAATCCAAGAAAAAAATTACATTGACAAATTTAAATAGGTTTTATATAAAATGAAAAAATATAATAAAGATTACAACTATATATTGAATGTTGATGTTTACATTGAACATAAGTGATTTTTAATAATTAGAACTCGACCGACCGTTATCGACTATATAGCACAACACATTTTCGTATAAGGAAAAGCTCTTCTTTTCTGCACATATTAGACATTAGTGCTTGTAATTATGTAGTACGTATTTGAAAAAGATTAGATCATATTGCTGGTCAAGGTTTCTGACCATCCCTCTGTTGATTGTATTTTAAACTATTTTTCAGTACTAACATTTTGGAAATATAATAACAATATTATTATCAAAGATATAACTTTTTCAGAACATCTCTCCTGTAGCGAGCTAAAAGTTTTTTTCTTTTTTTTTTTTTGCTTCAACGCACGCAATTTTTGACTAAAAAATCAAATGAATTGTCTGCAAAATATTAAAAATATGTAAAAATATGTAAATGACGTAGTACTGATGCAAAACGGTGATGACCTTGTATATGGAAAAAATAAAATCGAAAATAATCGTCAATCCAGCTACAATATTATAGTACCTTTACATGAAGGCGGATAATCTAATGAATTTCTCAATGAACTCGTGTTGCACATATTTGATATCATTATATATATATAGGTATGTACTACAGACTGCAGAGTAAACCCCATTCCAAGTTTACCGTTTACGACTTACCCCTTTAGCTGTAGGGTGCAACCCAATAAAAAGCAAAACGTATTCCAGATTTCAGAAATATATTTTTCTATGGTAAAATTGGAATGAAATATTGAAAATAATTAAATGAAACGAACACAATAATGTGATTATGGTAATTGTAATTTTACCATCATTGAAGTACACCGCTGTATGCACAGTGGTGGTCAAATGATTTTTTTTGTTATGGAAAGGATGTGATAGGCCGTGGGAGAGATCTATCCCGTTCTATCTATACGCTATTTTCTGTTGTAGGCATGTTTGTACATTATAATGTTCTAACATGGAACACTTTTTTTAATTTGGCCCGATATGATAATAATTTATTGCAGTTGTGGAGATCGTCGTCGCAAGAAAATGTTTAAATGTAATGCGGTGATCTTTATATAGGTACGCACTAGACACTATAGAGACACGTCGGTGAAAGTCTTCCGACGGCGGCTACGGTGTGATATTCTTTCAACGTATTCATTATTACTAATAGTTAATACATAGTATATACTGTACTTATATTCTCAACCGACATAGTGCTCAGTTCCACGAGAAAACCGCATTGCCACAACACCATTATTATATATTATACTTCGTCGTCTTGGCGTTTTGCGATGTCACACACGCACTGCAGTTGACACTGATGAATGGTATAATATACCTAACTTATATATAATATGAGAATCGATTTGCTGGTAAAACGGTCAATCGTGTACCTAAGCTACAAGGTTTTGCATACAATCGCATAATAATGGTTACAGTGCCCAGTTTTTGTACATTTCTTCCTGCAATTGTTAACAAATCTTTTTTTTTCCTGTTGCACTCCCGTGAGTTTCTCATTCAACATATAACACATAATAATAATGATAATATATCTATAGTATGTATTCTTGTCGCTCACAGTGAATTCCTTCCTCGTTCCGGTTGTCCGCGACAAGATGACATTGCCACATGCTGTGCGAGTGTATACCTATTATTTGCACGTGCGAAAAAAAGATTGTAAGAAAAATAATCGAGGATCCGGTCTTCAACACAATGATATTGTAGTGTGGTAGTCGTCAGCCGATGGTTTTTTAACAACCCCGAGTGCGGTATGTTTTGATTCGGATTTTTTTTTTTTGTCGTTGTTCATTTTTTTCGCCATATGTAGCCCATTTAACTAACATATTTCGTGCGTGTCTCTTGTGTGCTTCTGTGTACCTGCTCGTGGTATTATTTAACCACCAATAATAATACATATAATCGTATTTTACGCACGTCATGTCAACGCGGACTCTATAATAGAGCTGATGATATTGTATGTTTATATAAATACACACCAGCACCGGCGAGTAATACGGATGTCTTATACTCACGGGTGCTCTTTTCACATACCTATACATACATCGCTGAATAATAATTTCACACAAACTTAAAAACCGATTTATACGGCATAAAGGTACACAGAAATATATATTTTTTTCTGTGTACACATATAATATAATACTGTATATACGATATTATTATATAATTAAATTATCACAAGCGTACACAACGCAGCGAGTGTTTTATGTTTAAAATAAATTGGCTACATATAGCTATGGCCTATGGTTATATAAGTTATAACATAATACATTTCAATCTCTATATGTACTTAATATTTCGTAGATTAAATGTTTATTTTTTTATATACATATATGAATAATTTATACGCTCTAGGGGACATTGAACGATGTTTTTTTACTACCAAATGGCTCGTAAAATTTACATTAAACAGCATGCGAATAATTTCAAAACAGTATAATTGTCGATCATACATGACTCCAAGCTGCCGCCATTCTTTAATAGTGCAAGGTAGAAAAGGGGGTATAATCCAGATTTGATCATGGTCACTGAAAATATAAGACAGCAATGTGTCAAGACAGTAGCAAAATCAATTCCACGCTCCCAACATCGTCCAATTGTATGTTCAATAAACGCCACCATTAAATCCACTATAGTGCCAATGAAAAGAAGGTTTAATTTTTGAAAGACTAATTGGAATGATTTTAGTACAGATCTGGTCTGGGAGATCACAAACCACGCACCAACCACGGAAAATTACGAGGCTTTTGTGAACATAGTTAAAAGAGTATCGATAAAACATATCCCAAGGGGCTGCAGAACAGAATATATACCGGGTCTTTCCTCAGAGCTAACAAAACACATGCATACATACACCCAAATGTATGAGAAAGACCCTTTTGGATATGAAACCATAAATAAAGGTGAATTTTTGCTAGAAGCAATAGGTAGAGAAAGAAGAGCAAATTGGATAAATTTAGTAGAAAGCATAGATATGAAACATAGTAGCCAAAAGGTATGGGGCTTAATGAAGAAACTAAATAACGAACCAAAGCAAAGGAATTCACAGAACATAACCACACCAGATCAAATCGCGCACCAACTTTTCTTAAATGGAAAAAGTCAGAGAAAAATAAACCACAAGAGAACCCAGAAAAAACACACAACTGAAAATTAAGAATATAGACACTTTCAAGAGCAATTCAACACAGAAGAATTAAACGAAACCATTAAGATGCTCAAAAATAAGAAAGCCGCTGGACTTGATGATATATGTGTAGAACAAATTAAAAAATTCGGTCCTAAGACCAAACTATGGATTCTAGAGCTATTTAATGAAATCAGATCTACCTACAAACTGCCCAAAATTTGGAGGAAAGCTCACATAATAGCCCTTTCAAAACCTGGTAAAGAACCAACAAGTCCCAAAAATTTCCGGCCGGTATCACTTCTATGTCACTTATATAAATTCTTCGAAAGAATAGTTCACAACCGCATAGTAAGACATATTGACGAAAAATTGATACAAGAACAAGCAGGATTCAGGAAAGGTAAATCATGCACAGGGCAAATACTAAATATGACTCAGTTTATTGAAAATGGATTTGAAAAGAAAAAAATCACTGGAGTAGCCCTTATAGACCTGACAGCAGCCTATGATACGGTCAGCCATAGGATATTATTAGATAAAATCTACAACCTAACTAAAGACAAAGGTTTTATGCAGATAATAAAGGCATTACTCCAATATAGAAGATTTTACGTAACTCTGGGGAACAATAAAAGTAGATGAAGGAGACAAAAAAAATGGTCTTACACAAGGCAGTGTGCTGGCCCCAATCCTATTCAACATTTATACGAACGATCAGCCGATCACTCCAGGCGCCAGGCATTTTATCTACGCCGATGACACGGCGATAGCAATTCAAGAAAACAACTTTGAAGGAGTAGAATCTAAACTACAGGCCTCACTTAAAATTATGACAAAATATTAGCAAAACATGAAACCTAACCCGATGAAAACTCAAATATGTGCGTTCCATCTGAAGAACAAACTAGCGTCTAGAAAGCTGGACATCACCTGGGAAGGAGTTAAGTTAGAACACACAACCCATCCTAAATATTTAGGCGTTACCCTCGATAGATCACTCAATTTTAAAGAACACTGTGTTGCCTTAAAACGGAAAATATGCGCTAGAAACACTCTATTGCGAAAATTGGTTAGCTCAAAGTAGGGAGCTCATTCCGAAACAATTAGAATCTCTGCACTAGCTTTATGTTTCTCGGTAGCTGAATATGCATGCCCGGTGTGGGGAAGATCAACACACACTAAACAAATTGATACTGCTTTAAATGAAACGGTACGCATCATGACATGATGCTTAAAGCCAACACCAATAGACAAACTATACCCTCTAGCAGGGATTGCTCCACCACATATACGCAGACAAATTGCAAGTGACATATAACGGACGAAACAGATCACGGAAAAAAGGCACTCGATGTATAACACACAAGTGGAAGGTTTCCGATTAAAATCAAGAAAGAGCTTTCCCGGGGTGGATAGGAAGTATTTTTGTTACAGGGAAATATTTTAAGGGCCCCCAAACTGAAAAAAAAAATTTGCTCGCTTCGCTCGCATTACTTATACATCTTATATAACAACTTTACTTACAATTTATTTATAATGTTATATAATGTTGTTACAAAAACTATTCAAATCATTTAAAACAAATTTAGTTAATTATTTACAATTTTATTATAATATTTTTAATACATTAATAATTTTGTTAACAACTTGCTTTTAGAATCCACTTCGTCAATAATTTGATCGGTGTCAATTCTGACCAACAATTCTTTTTCTATAGACATAAGCATAAAACTTTCTAATAGGTCTTGTGACAAGGTGCTTCTTAAATATGTTTTTATATATTTTAATTTTGAAAAACCACGTTCACAGCTAACTTGACTTACTGATAGAGTGAGTATTAATTTGTAGCAGTTGTAGAGACCAGGATAAGCGTTGGTGTATAAATTATACTTCACTAAGAAATTAAAAATACAAACCACACAGTACTTGTCACCAGTTGTAGTATGGGGGCATTTGTCTTCATCATCTCCATCATATTCACTATCAGAGTTATATTCAGTGTAGTCATAATTTTCACAAAAAATAGTCTTTTTGAATTCACTCCACTTAGACATAAAGTCTGTAAATTCATCTCTTAATGAGTCATAAGAGATTTCTGGGATAAAATTAACTATTTTATCATACAAGCTTGACAAAGCTATTGTAGGTAGAGGCATGTTTACTTTAAAATTGTTTGGGTCAAGGCATGAAAAGTCTGCAAAAAGCTGACCGTGCAATGAAAATCTAG
>JAIPRK010000485.1:0-46581 GCA_025469195.1 Chaitophorus viminalis
GTTCGTTGACGGATTAGGGCCGACGCGAGAGCCGCCGCCCGAAGACGACGACATAGAAAAAACGAACTAATTAGAAATATAACAATTATAGTATTTATATAGAGCAGAACTTATCAGCGATTGCACTTAAAAGATAAACGACTGTACGCAACGACGTGAGAACGCAGACTAAAAATTTATAACTTATAACTGATTATTTTGGTGTGATAAACAATCGGCAAATTGGTATGCATAGATAATATACATATATTATATTATCTATGTTGGTATGACGCCGAGTTTGACAACATGTGTGGACTCAGGACTGCGTCAGATTTAACAACGAATCGGACGATTGGTTTAACGACAAGTTTGACGACGAATCGTTTCGTGTATGACCTACTTTAGGGGTGGCAATAAGGGTAATTACCTCCCCCTTTAACAAAAAAAGTATCAAATATTCGTTTTAAATCTGAAAACGAAATTATATTATTAATTGTGTCTTCTCGTAGATTTCAGACAAAATTTTAATGTTTTCGGTATTCATGACTATAAAGTATTACTATATTAAAAAAAAAGTGTATTACCCTGTAAATAAATATTATTAAATAAATAATATATCTATATAAATTATTATAAATACAAAATAAATAAATAATTGTTTTTGTAAGATTGTTTTGCACAAAACGAAAAACCTGGGATTATGGGTACTGAAAATCTTTTCCTATTATTTTAAAAGATAAGTTAAAATCAAAAATAGTATCTAAATAATAATTAAAAATATAAGCTAATAAACAATTAATTGTTTAATAAGCCATTAAAAAGAACATAAAAAATTTAAGTATAAAAGTGCGATGAATAATTTTATATTATTAAATAATAAATCATGAGTTGTATGGATTTGACTTTTTTCTTCTCTCTAGATATTTTTTTCATCTTTACATTTTACTGATAAGAAAATTTTCCGAGTCTCATGTGAAGGTAATACACTATTATTTCTGTGGTAACATTAACGTCATTAACAATAAATTATTAAATTAAAATGATTTAAAAAATATCAATTGTTTGATAATTGATACTTTAAAAATTTAAAATCATAATTAACTACGAATACCCAATACCTATTACACCCATTACCTACGTTTATTGATTTATCTATATCATACGTGATAATTGAACATGAATAGTTTTTTTTTGTTTTAAATAGTATACTCGTGTGAATCAGTGAATATAATTTATGTTTAAGGAATATAAACGGAAAAATGTTATTTAATTTTATTCTTTATTTACTTATAAAAGTTTAACAGGTTCGTTGGTCATCACTTCATCAGTATACCAAATACATATCTAATATCCGTTTTTAAAATAATATAATTAATTTTGCATTATAATATATAAGCTAAGCATAATATAATAAGAAACGTTATGAAAGTAAATATTTCTGTAATCATGAATAGTTTTATTACAAATCCATTGACTAATATAAGTAATATATTTAATATAATTTCAAAAACTATATAATCTATAGTTTATCATTATATTATTATTATGTTGTTCTAAATACGCGTGTCTTTCCGAATACACCTAAGTTGATCCATTAATGTGTAACAAAAAAAAAAATACCGAATACAGACACGCAGTAATTATAATAGTATACCATTATTACTAAAAATGAATAAAGTGACGAAAAATAAATAAGGTAAATAAGGTCATTTATCAAAATGAATATTATTGAAATATACCTATACTCAATAAAATGAGGAGAAGTATGGTAAACACTTATAATAATGGTGATTTTTAAGCGCTAGTTTAAGTATAAAATGTAGTTTTCTTGATACATAACTAAAAGGATCCAAATTGAAGAATATAATTTTAGTATAGATTTTATTTTATTATACTCATTTAGTGTTATGAAACTACATGTACACATTGCATGTCTGTGCCTTTGTGGTTAACCTAATTTTATTTTATATTTGTACAAGTTTTTAATTATCAGCACGGGAGCCAATGTTCGGACAACCTCGAGTTGGGTCCTTAACTTAGAAAACCACATGAATTGGATTCCGACATATTTTATCGAGTACAAACGTTGGATTCCGACTTATTTATATTGTGAAAACTCAAGTTGAACTTTATAATAGATATTTTATATTCAATTATAAAATCAACAGCGTATACTAGCACATATTGGCGTTGATATAATGCGTCTGGTTCAATATATATACCTATATTATGTTTCTAAGAAGTCATCACTAAATTCATCTATATTCACTCTGATTCGATGGTCATCACCGATAAAACATAAAAAAATCAAAACTCCATTGAGTGTACGACATATACCTATAGGTACGTGTAGTATAGAATGTCATGATGTCGAATAGTGTTGTTGTGGTGTTGTTATAACCTCAGGTGGACAATATGAAAAAAAAACTCCAGAAACCGTTCGATATGGATAATAATAGAACATCGTGGCCGGAAAAGCGGTGCAAGGAAGTACGTCCCCGTTCCTTTAAAATATATACATCAATATTTAATACTCGTAGGTGCATGTTGTATTATAGTGTCGTACGGCGCGTTATACTCGTCATATTATTACACTATCGTTTGCCGGTTACAGACGGCCTACAACGGCAGCAGACGTGTCCTACCGGCCGAGTATAGTACACGCCTGTATACCATACGGTGCTGTACTGTTGCATAATATGATAAACCGAATACACCTATTAAATAACCTAATTACATCAGTGGAGTGGCGAAGGTATTATTTTGGAGCAATTGCTCCTTCAAAATTGTTGGAGGGTGGGTGGTCCTCTTGTCACAAAATACAGTGGTGACTAGGTTTATCATAGAAAATAGAAATATACTATAATACGTATACAACAAAATAACTTGTTAATTATCGCGTATTTGACATATTTCATACGAATTTGGACTTTATTGGCTTATAAAAAAAGTTAAGTGGGAGAAGGATGGGTATGCCTTATATACATTTTTGCTCCTCATCAAAAATGAGTTCAACACGCCACTGTATAACATAATACATATAATTTATACAGATGTATCGTAACACGTATGCGGCGCAGTATAGAGACGCACATGCACTTGTGGGCATATACACGTACAAACCGTATACTTATTATTATAACGCACAAAGGTACCTATATACAATATTATTATAGGCACTATACGCACGCTGTATGTATGCTGGGCAATATCATGACCGCGTCACGACAGCGGATCCGCCGGCGAGATATGAGTGTGAGTTCTTCTCATCGGAACGTCGTGCGCCGCCCAAACTCGGCCACCGTAACTCACATACCCGCCCACTCGTGTAGGTGGATGTTCAGGATTTGAGTTTTTCGCGGCCGCCACAATATTTTTTTTTCTCCCTCCCTCTGCTTGCCACCATCTCCCTTGCATATAATATGTTGGTATAACCGGAACGTAAGTCCCACAAATCTGTCGTAAGAGCATTTATACGGGGGAGATGAGCAGCGGTCTTTAAGTCCCGAAAACAACTAAATAAATAAATCCAACAGCGAATTATGTATTAACGCGACGGTGACGAGTCATAAATATAATATTGTCGGAGGGCGCCGAACGAATACTTCAAAATAACAAGAGGTTATATTATATTCTATTTAAATATACCTATAGAGTTATTTAACAATATCTTAATTGGTTTATTGTATGCGGTATCTACCTGCAAGTAATTTTATGACTAAACAATATTAGTTAATATCGAGATGCGCAATAAATACGACGTAGTTCAAAAAATTCAATTTTGAGTTTATATGTTAATATGTTATCATGCATCTTGTATGGTGGTTTCGATTGCCATTACAACAATATCACAATTTCGATATTAAGTGGAAATAAAAATACTTAAACATTTTTAAAAATTTCCTTATTTCCGGTAAAAAAGGTAGTCTAAAAAAACTAAAAATACAGTCTAAGTCATTATATAGGTTAAAACAACATTACTATGCGTATATACACTTGCAATTGTTAATATTTTGATTGATCCTCCTGAAATGTTGACAAAAATAAGTTACTGCCTTATTCATTGCGCATGTCAAGATGTATTTACATATAGGTATACATATGAGTTATAATTATAAGTAAATATATGTAGATTATATAGGATCAAGTAATGGATAATACATTGAAAAAATGTTTTGTTCATTGACTTAATTCATTTTCACTTGAGTTTTCACCATGGAATGATACCCGTCCCCTTGTATATACGCTGCACTAGATGGCGTACTTTAGTACTTATATATTAATAAGGATAAGGAATAATAATACCACAGGGTAAATTTTACAAATGTAGATTGTACATCACGCAATGAGTTTATTATACACTCAGGAATATTATATTGATATTGATTTATAAGGTTAGATAAAAAATCATTTAAATCTATAATAATATTTAACTTTTGCACAGTGATTAATAGTAGGTGGTTAGGTGGTGGGGGGAGTTATAATTTTTTTTCGGTGTTTATAACCGGTCATCTCTCTGAAATGAACACCGCGAGAATGATTACTATGCATATTTACATCAGATATTGTAATATACCGCCGTGCCCCGCGTTAACAATCCGTGAAATGTTATCCGGAACGTATACTCGTATTTTACGGATATGAGTGTGCGTATGACGCGCGGAGGCGCGCGAGTGTGTAATCGCAACCACGTCCATTTTTACGAATAATATTGACGTGTGCACTCGTTAGCCTTTTCGCATCAGCTTAGACTACGCCGCGTTGGACTACGGCACGTGCCGGTTGCATTATATTTTATTTTTAATTATTTCTACTTATTACGCGGTGGGTAGTCGTGGGTATACACTACACGTACCTACCTCCTACTTAAAAACGCGTATTTCGAACAACACGTGAGTTCACCCGCGTGGCTACACATATCTATGTCGTATATGTATACATGTAAGTATATAACCTTAAGTACTCGTATATAATATATGTACGCGTGTGTAGCGCACGTAATAGGTGCATATTGTGCATGTACGTATGATAATAATAATAATAATATGTATATACAGTCGTATATAGATTCCAGTTTAGTTATGCGCCTATACGTCGTATAGGTAACCGTGCGAGCCATGAGAGTGATATTATACACCGTAAACAGTTTTTCTTTTTTAACGCATCAATTATGTATGTAACTATTGCGTGTTCGTGCGGTCATCACTTAAGTGTTTGTCGTTCGGTAGGACATGGTAAAAAATAACAACGATGTGCTGACTACTGTGTTAATTAATGTATTTTATAGTAAAGTATATAATAAATAGTATATTATATTTAGGTACTTATAAAGGCATATATAGCTATATAATAAGCTATTATATAATAATATGTACTCTTATGGTGCCATTGTTTTCTATAAATTTAAGACATTATATAATTTTGTACACCGTGATGTGTAATGCGTATATTATATATGGGAGTAGGTATATTAGTGTATTATTCAAAACGATTCTCAAAACTGTTTTCTAGAGTTCCGCAGGCATAATCTAAGAGCTTCGTGGACACATTTGAATTAAATCAAATTTAGATATTATTATTATGGTTACACCATTGCTACATTTATATAGACGGTATGTATATATATATATAATAAATTGTATATACATGAAGATAAAGACATGTGTATTAAACTTTCTTTTACCAAACTAAATATTCAATATTTATTGAAATATGTACTCGTAAATGAAAAAAAAAAAACAATATTATTGTTAACATTAAAACTTATACAAATCACTAAATAAAATGATATCTTTTTTTTATAAATTTCATGAAATATTTTGTATTTATATACGAGGTATATGGATAATAATCTTAAAATTGTCGTTCCTGATTTTTGGGGCTCCGTAGATTTCTTCGTATAGATAGGACATTTTGAGTACCACTATTATAAAGGAATTATAATATTAAACGTATACTTATATATTATACATGTGTATTGTGTATAGTGTCAGTGTGTATAATAACGTGAATATATACGGTGTATACAAAACATATACAAACCGTGTATACTACATATGTATATATAGGTCCACATCGCCGGGGGACGTGTTCACTTGCATCGCGATCGCGGTATATCTTGCAGAACGACTGGAGCAATAACATGCATTGTCAATGTCAATGTAACAAACTAATATACAACACGTCACCGTTCGTCATGCTATGTAGTGCGATTTTTTTAGAAAATTCACCACGCATATGAATATTTTAATATAGGTACGTTTATTGTTATTATATATGAGGAATTGCATTGTATCGCACGCACTTCTGCAGTGCAATATAACCTATACAGGTACTCTAATACTCTATACATACTACATATATATGATGCAGTGTAATAAGTGCACTTATGCATGCGTGTATAAAAGCATAAATTGTTTGATCAACGATGACGATTAAAATAACGATTTTTGAGTAGTGATGACTATGGAGTATATACATATGTATATCTATAAGCATGCATTGAGTTTTAATAAAAATTTCACTTTCGCAAAAAAAAGTAAAAGCTGAATAAAAAATTCTAACAAATTGGTGTGCTTTTGTTTTTGTATGTGTTACCTACTTCTACCTCTACGATAATGTTTATTTGAGTAATGCATTTGAGCATGCACTTTAAAAAGGCGGATGAAAGAAACGTGTGTGTGTGTATATATATACACTCGTATATGTAAAAAACTATACTACATAATCTATTCAATTTTAGTTTAGGATAAGTGTACACTATATACATATATTCGGCAGTATGTAACAATGAAATTTAAGTGTGTCTGTGTGTGTATATTGAAGTGCCTCATTAAGATGAGGTTTTTATCATATTATAAAATATATATGCCATACAAAATTGTACACATAAATAATTTAATAATTTATAGAAACTTTCAACCATTTTTAAATTAATTTAAAAAAATATTTAATACAAATTTTTTCGAGAGTAATATTATGTACCTGCCTAGCTACTAATCTCTCGCTTGGCAAAATCTAATTTTAAGAATTAGTAATTAATTATTAAGTCATTTATATTTTATAAGTGTATATTTAATAATAAATCAGGTAATTATATTTGCAATATAATAGAAATACATTTTACTTGAAATTACCTACTCATTATTAAGTGCATGCACCTAATAAAGAGCGGTCCAAACATGAACCGGCCCATCGGGAAGATTCCCAATTTCCCGATAGGCCAATCCGCCCCTGATTATATACAGTTTAGTAATTAGGTACAACCAATGAGTAATTAAATATTTTTTATTCCGTTTATTATCCGTTTCTGCTTTTTCTAATAAAACAAATTTTTCTCACTTTTAATTTTTATACCTACATGTTAAACCGTGAAGAAATTTTTTTATACCATGAAAAAAGTATTTACGGCAGTATTATAGAGGTAAATGACAGCAGGCATATTTATAAGGAATCACTATATTTCATTTATCAGGCGACATATTTCATTTGATATAGATATATCATATATAATATATTAAACAGATACACACAAATATATATATACATGATACATTTTACAAAGTAAATATAGATTTAGTGTAAAATTATTATGTGTAAAATTATTTTTTTCAAGATATGTAAAAAGCGAAAAAAAAATGTTATCTGTGTTTATGCATAGATTAAATCTATGGTTTATGTGCGTATAATATAAATATGACAACTCGTTGCTAATAAATTATTCTTTAATACCTATAATTATATTTTTAAGATATATATAGAACTAGGCATGAACATTTAAAGGTGACTAATTCTTATATTTAGTTATATCTTATGCACAATGGTCATAACAACCCTTAGTTGTACCGGTAATGTAAATTTTGTTTTGTAATAATTATTTTAAATAGGTAATACATTATATCTTTAATAATAAGTTACATGTTACAACTGTGTCAATTCAAAAATTTCATATGTTGGTTAATTATACTAATAACTTGTATAGGTCTAATGTTTATTCATCATATCGTTTGAAATACTATAACTTATCTATTATAAGCCAATTAACAATAAAGATGTATAATTCATACAAATAATAAATTATTTATTATAAATATATGGCAGTGTAGTGACTATATAGTGACACATAGAACATTTTCCATTTTACTGATAAATTGTAATGCATCGTATGTTATTATAATTTTTATGATCTAGACTTCTGAACATAATATATATATATATATATATATATTGTATGTATGTGGTTATTTAAAAATAATTCCCACTAGTGTTCATAGATTTGAAACTTATTTTACCGACTCTGCACTTTTTTTCAAACAAAAAAATCAACTCAAATGAATGTTTAATCAAAAATATTTTTTTCTGATTACATGAACATAATATTATGTTTAAACGTTACAAAAATGTCTCATTTTTTTGTTTCTGATTAATTCGTTTTTATTTATATACATCTACAATATAGGGATGTCGAGAGCACATATAATATATCTATATATCTATATATATATATATATATATATACACGATACGTTGCACTATTGTAGTAACAAACGTTTGGAAAAATGTCAGTATTTAATGCCAGACAGTTCGATGATGGTATATATACTATATATAATATATACAATAGGTACGTATCGAATTATTTATCGAGTGCAGGAGAGTAGAAAAGCTCATATTAATATCTGCTGCGGTATATTAATGCTTTGAAAACTTTAATAGTATACGATGACTTTGGGCGGTCAAACATTGATCACTGCAGATATCACCGCTATGACGGTCGAACGGGTCCCAAAACAAATGCACGTGCGGTATACGAGTGCAGTATACTACCGACAACCATAACGACGACCAAAATACATAAATTATTATGGGTACACATATAATGTAAGATATATTTTCTCTACACCCCCTCAAGCTTAAAGGAATAGGTAATTTTTGTTATTTTGACTAATACTTTGTTGTGTTATTTGGACAAGATTGAAAAAAAATTCTAAACTAAAAAAAAAAAAAAAAAAAAAATTGTACACATAATAATAATAATAATAATAATAATAATGATATATAAATGCAATAACATTTATAACAAATAATATTAATAATAATGATATATAAAAATAATAACATTAATAACAAATAATATTAATAATAATTATATGTACATTAGAATCCCTGTGCGCGGGAGTGTATGTTAACGCGTTTACGTCCATACTCAGAGAACGGGCTCGCGGGCGCGCGCGCGCGCATAATATTGTGTGCGTTTGTACCCGGGTACGCGGGCCCGTGTGTACGTGTATGTGCGGGCGCGGGCTCGTATTCACGTATGTACGACGTGCGCGCGCGTGTGTGTGTGTGTGTGTGTGTTCGTACCCGCGCGCTTAGTGCGTGCGTGCGGGCGTCCGTGTGTTGGCGTGTCCGTGTGCGCTCGTACATGTGCGCATGTGTGCGCGCGATTGAATGGCGCGGGGAGAGCGCGGTGCGTCGCGCGCCGGGTGACGCGGGGACCTGCGGGGGAGGTTATCTGCGTGTCGATTGGTCGGCTCCCTGCTCTGCCCCGTGTGGTATGCGACCGACCGGACGAGTCGAGAAATCCGCCGCGCGTGTTCGCGTCGACATTAGTGTACCGTCCGGTTCAAAACCACGTCCGTTAGCGTGCACGCACGCCAGTCCCGCCGCACAGTCGATATAATGATAATAATAATATATACAACACTCCGCGCTAGATAATAATAATAAAATAACAACATACAATCTACATAATACGCACACACATACACACGTACATACCGATACCGATTTACACACTTGTTCGTTCGCGGACGTCGCGCACACATCGACTACCCGATACAAAAGTGAGCAGCACCACACACGTACGAGCGTCAACAAGTGTCGAGCTTAAAATATAAAATAATTCACCTCTCTATCGAGAGATGGTTAAAAAAACGTGAGTAGTCGTGCGCAGTAGTTTTTTTCCGCTCGCGTTCGTATTTGTTTTTCACGTTGTCGCCAATTTTTCCCGTTTCGTTCCGTGCACACCGTGTCGGTGGTGTGTTTACTCGTCGTGTGAGATGGTGCGTTATCGGCACGCGGACAAAGGTAGTGTTCCGGCGGCGCCGGCTACCGTACGCCGGCCGCCGCGATAGGTGTGCCGATCCAGTGATGTGCCGCCGCCGGTAGTTGTCCCTACGAATAATATTCCAATAACAATCCGGGCGTCGTTATTGTTGTTGCCGGAGTGTTGTTAGTGTCTCCACGACGCACACACCTGAACGAGCGTAGCGGTTTACCGCCGAGGTGAGATGCCCCATGCGAGCGAAGACGGAGGCGCGGCCGGCGAGGACGCGTGCAGCTCGGATGAGCTGATCGTGTTCAAGGACGAGGACGGCGGCGAAGACGTGGTTAAACGGTCTTCGGATAAAGTCACTGAGGAGAAGTCCGACCTAATAGACTTATCAGAATCTGAGGTAAACGGCGATATATTTTATATACCTATATCGCGGTATTCCGTATAATTAATATATTAACTTATTGGCGCTGTCCAAGTTTTCATGATTAGGTACCGTCGTTAAAATGTATAGGTCTTGTTTATTAAAATAATTCTATTTAGGTAATGTGGGAAACGACGAATCTTTATAACCGAATCCATTCGTATAGTGTACAATATAATAATAGCAGTAGACGATCGCCAAAATCCCAGATTATTATTATTATTTATCTTATACTTATATTCCGTGGCAAGACCAATTATAATCCGGAGGGGTTGTTTCACGATGAACAGGTGAAAACAGGTGTAACACCATTGTTAAGCCCCTCTCGCCTCCGTCCCAAAACCCGTGATTATAATAATGGTCCTCCGTTGAATACACACATACTCACACATACCACAAATACACACGTATACGTTAACTAGGCGTAAAAAAATTCAAATTCGATAATTTCGTGTTGCCTTAGTTTTTTTCTCCCCTCCTTATTACACACATCACACACATACGCACGCAATCTCTGTCTCGCTTTCTTTCTTTTCTTTCATTGGTGTCTTTCTCGTCGCCTGCGTGTAGATTTATTTGTTTCCGAGACGTTTTGCGCACCAGACCGAGACGTTGTTAATTACAGGGCCTGCGGGTATCGCGTTACCCATCGGCTCCGTAATGAATTCAATTAAGTATATGGAATAATATACATGCATAGCTTTACACGCTCAAAAACATACACACACACCAACACCTAGACGCCCCGTCAATCATAAACACTTAATCAGGCGACAACTACCGACAAGGTCATTATTAAAAAATGTATTTTTAATAACTGGGCACTCTCTCTCTCTCTCTCTCTCCCTCTCTCTCTCTCTGCGGACAACGAAGACACGTGCAACTGCACACATAATTATTATGTGATGGTACATATTTTAAATATTTACCGGTGTAATTAATTTTTACCTGTTGTGTTTACCTTTTTTCTGATTAATGTAAACGGTATTTATATTTCACACGCCATTCGAATAATTGCTCGCGTGCGTCAATGTATAGATATATAATATTATAATAATGTTGTATAATATTCAATTGGCCGTTATTTTCCTCTTAACATTCGGAGAAAGATGCGGGTTAGATAATAAATGCATGTAATAAGCAAATTTAGTTTGAAAGGTGATTGTTATTTTTGCTTGGTTTGCTAAACCACCCACGGTGAGACACGTAACTTGTAAAAAAAGAGAAAAAATATGTGCTATAAACATCGTATACTATACGTTGCATATGTCTTATTATTTAGCCACCACCTTACCCCTGCCCCTCTGGAGTGTGTAAATGCCTAAATGTATTTATTATTTATATTTTTTCTCAGAAATTTCGATTCACTTTTGTGTTCCCATTTTTATCACCCGGGTTCTTTGACACAATAGTAAACACAATAAATGCGCACCTTCTGGGATTGAGAGATTCGGAGGGGTTCTTGTTTAATAATATTTTGTGCGGTCACAAAAAAAAAAATGGACGGGAAAGAAGAAACGTATTGAGAGAAGAAACGTATTATAAAGAATGCCGAGGAAATATCAACCCTACAAGTGTTCAAACCTGTTCCATTTGTTGTATGCACAGGGATTACGACGAAAACGGACTCACGGCGGGTTTTCGGTATTGTATCCCGCTGTCATGGATTATATACGATAAATTATTATCGCGGACGATCATTTTTGGAATTGCACCACCCACACAAAAATGTGGTAGGGGTCACGCACAGGGATATAATAAAAGGTTATTCTCAAATACATCAAAAACAAAAAAAAAAAAAATATGATTAATAAACCAACAATAGATTTAATGGTGATATATTTCGCGGCCATTGGTTTACGATGTTATTATTTTCATTTTATACCTGTGCGTTCCGTAAAATCTGGTTAACCACCATAATGTTTATCACATGTATATATTAGGTATAATATGTACAATATACCTAAGTAACAATAACCGGTACCATTAGAAGTATTTGATGATTGATAGTAATCATGAGCACTTGTAGATGATTGGCGCGAGCTACTTTAATTGACTCGGTAATGGCGTAATCTGGTTACATTGCGTAATTCCGAGAAAATACTAGTCCGCAAGATGATGGACTATTATAATACCTTCTACCTCCTCCGTGTACATAAAAAGAAGAAAAAGTATTAAATTCCTTTTTTGGAAATATTATTACGGGATAATGACCCTATAGACCACTCGTGTACTAGCACCTCTTCCGTACGGATAACGTGTAATTTTATTGTACCTAATCTCTATGCCGTATTTCTAATTTACCGTACCTATTTGGTATACCAGATCGAATCGGTTTAGACCTTTGTCATTTTCAACAATATAAATTATTGCATATTATGCAGTTGTCTAGCATTATTTCTTTTTATATACGTATGCAAGGGTATGTGTTCAGTGTTGTATGGGATTTCTATTATTGGATAAATTTGCTCGAAAAAACTCACTGTAGACAACCGGTATAATTGGCGACCAGGTATATACAATTGGATAACAATTGACGGTGGCGCTCCGCGGGTGCGCCACGACTTAGCCTATTGAATCTGAACATTAATAGGCGCCATCCCAGCAGGAGGATAAGCGTGCGTCTCTCGCCCTTCTCCGCATTTAAATACATATTTCTAAACTTTGGCGTATCATCGTCGGCCGTTATATAAGACGTCGCGCATTAGCGTATAAATCATCGGTATGGTATTTTTTATGTACACTACGCCGGCTAATATTAATACTACAGTACACAGACGACGCGTATAGTTATTTTTAATCCACTGAGCGCAATTAAAATTCTTTAGGGTTGTAAATCTCATAGATTGTCATCGTTTAGCCAACAATAATCTCATATTATATTTTTTATGATTGCAGAAAGTCAGTTCGAACCATCGATGTTCTCCTGTAAAAACCAGCAGTTCTACTCCTGATCTCAACCGAAGTAAGTACTTATTGATTAATTTTACTCGTACGTCATAAAAAGGCGTATTATTTTTGGTCTTGAAATTATGAATAAAAAAAAATATATAAATAATGATAATTATATATGATGATAACCAATAGATTCCATTCATGTTTGTATTGAATCCGTTTTGAAAAACAAACTTTCCATATTATAGTGTTTAATAATTAGCGATCGGCTGCCACCACCGTAGTCGTACCGACTCCGGGCCTGTAATTAGGTGCCCGGACAGCCTCGAGCGACAACACAACGGCCCGGCACGTTATTTCATCTCTTCCGTCCCACTCGTTTCGATCGGTCGCGCGCGCGCGCTCAGTCTCACTGGATAACCGGTGTAAATTTACATTATTTTCCTATATTTAAAGACCGTGCGTAATTTATCGCGGTGCATTAACGAGACCGGTGCGTATATAATAAACAATAAATTTAATAAACAAAGCGACGCGTCATTCATAAGAAAAAAAATTGTATAATATACAATGCTGGGCCCCGTTTGAAAACCAAACAGCTTATTGCGTGGTGTGGGGATTGTATGTTAGACAAAAAGTACACCACGTGGTGTGGTCGTTATTGTGTATGTGTATTTAATTTCAAGTGAGAAAAAAGACCCAAATCCTTCTCGCACAGGTATACGCACACCGAACATGTGTTGAACACACTCGACGGGTGGCGGTTCTCGGAATCTGACCGAAAGAATGTCATTCTGGGTGGTGGTGGTTATGTGGCTGTAATGGTTGTGAGGTGGGGGTCGGTGACGCAAAAAAAAAAAACATATAGAAACCTAAATCTCTCTAACTCGTCCGGTGCTTCTTATATATATATATATATATTTATTATAACGTCTTACGTCTCTCATTTGTACTCCACATAAGTATGACCTTGAACGTTATTGTCCATCGAGAAGCGCGCATAATGACAGAAGAGCTAATAATAATAATAATAATAATAATAAAAGAAAAGAGGTGGTCGAACCGAGCGTATTATAATATAACCCGGAGAGAGAGAGACGCTGTGGTTGTAATAATTCTCCAGCGCGTGTGTATACACATAATACGTACACATATTATATTATATATTAAATATACGTGTACGCGTAATACACACACGCGTAGGTATACACAATAATACAACGTATACAATAATAATATAAACAACGTGCCTGTTGTGTACAGCCGTAAGTCTGCGGGCAGGGCTGCGCGTACGGTCTCGGCGGATAGGCCGGAGGAGGGTCGGGGGCGGGGTTCCACAAGGCTTCCTAAACGAGGCTCGTTTTGTTTTTTGACACCGGACCACCTCTCCGCACTTGCCCGCACCACGGTCTCGGGCCACAGTTGTAGGTTTTACGCTTTCTTTGCACCCCCTTCCCGCCCGCACCACGCGGTAAACCTGGCGACGGCGACTACTACTACTACTACTACCACGACTACGACGACGACTACTACTACTACTACTACCACCACGACTACGACGACGACGATGACGACGGATCTTTGTTAACCGGGCTCGGGCGCGCGCGATCATGAACGCGTGTGTGAGTGCATGTGCTTCATGCGCGCGGGCTCACGTCTGCCTGTGCGTTGTGTGCGTGCTATCTCTGAAGCGGTGCTCGTTAACCAAAACTATACACGACTACTGCACACATACGTACGCACGCACGCACGCACGATAGAGGAGAACCGTCGTTGCGACGTTGCCGAGTGGTAACCGTGCGCGTGTGTGCGTTGGCGGTCGGGGCATATCGCCGGAGTGTGTTTGAGCGAGAGAGCAAGAGGATCTTCGGAGATTTATTATAATATTATGCCGCCACGCACGGTGGGTGACGCGCGCCGTGTACATATTATTATCATCACATGGACTCTCCCGACGACAACGTCACACGCCGCAGCGGCCCCGGCTTATTATTATGCATATTATTGTTATCATCATCATCATCATCATCATCATCGTCATCATACGTGCAAGAATAGTGTACGTGTGTGAACAGGAGATTATTGTACTATCGATGGCGGTCGTGTCTCCCTTCCCTCACTCCACCCCATCCCATCCTCATCCACCCCCCACCCCCCCCCCGAGAAGTCGAATTTCGGCGAAAATGCAAACACTAAATAATATATATAAATAAAAACTTCCGCGTGAGCGGCTGTTATGAAAGGGTTTTTTTTGTTTATTTCTCCCGGAGTGACTGTAGTAGAGACGGTAGGTCGTAAAAGTGTAAAACACATCGTATTTGCGCTCTGTCGTCGTCGGTCTCTGCGACCGATCGGTATCACCGCGCGCAAACACTAGTGATATTATTACCATAATAATAACATTTATATATATTATATATATATATATATATATAATTCATGTATCAACTTACGTGAAACACGCGGTTAACCGAAATTATTTCCTTTTGCTTTATATACTATTTAACTGGGTCATTTTCATTTTAAAATTTATAAATTAAAAGTCAACTACAATTTCATGTTGTCGTTACCTATCGTATATACCACCTATTCGCTTACTCGATTTTACATTTACGACATAAAAGTAGTTGAAATTACAGAGAACCGTAAACGGAATACTAATTTTTTAGGTGTTCTGACGTTCTGTTGTAATTAAACATTATGTTATTTATTTTAAATTTTTAATAAAATTTCAACCGGTACATGGCATTTTAATTAATAAACTACATATTAAATATGTTTAAAATGTTGATTGAATTACACATTATGCACTTAATAATTGGTATTTACTATTTAGTTCTCAGCGATGCTCAGTTCCTTTTCAGATAACATTAACTGCGTTGCTTCTGAACATTAATATTTATTGTGCTCAAATTGCTGCGTAAATTATGTTTCTCGGAAAAAGGTCGTCCAGAACGTTTAAACTCGCATTGTATAATATGATAAACCATGAATATTGATTTTAATTTTTATCAATAATTCTACAGAAATTTGGTCGTAATCGTTAACCATTTAAAACCATGCAAACATAAATCCACAAATGGACGTTTTGCCTAAAAACACTTAAGTAGTCTGTGTTACTACTAACGGTTTTTTTACGATTCGGACAAAGTCTTATATAATTAATGTTATCATTTAACATTGCGGCGAAAGTGAACCTGTTGACCGTTATCACTTATCAGTCAATTACACCAATTAAAACTTCTAAACCTTCCAATGCCGATCAAATTATTATTCACTGATTCAATTTTATTATATTTCTTATATAGTGATGTTGTTATGTATATATATATATTTAAGTTATTTAATCATCATACGTGATAATTATTTTGCAATACCACGATTAAAGTTTTTAAAATAATGTTTAATCGTAAACATACATTTTATATTATTATTGGTATTAATATTGATTTATAAGAGTACCTATCGTAAGATAACCTAACCTAACCATTAAATTTATATTTTATATATTTTTATTTTTATCCGTTAATTTGAGTATGAAATCTTTATTCCTGAATTACGACTTGATTCGATATATGTATTATTATGTATAACATTATAATATTTCTTTACTGTATAAACTTTCGTTACCCGACGCTGCCCGGATATTAATTTGCTACTATGAATTATGAATACAGGTATAGCTTAAATGGTCCCGGCTAGTTGATTTTTTACATTTTTACGAATTTAAACACCGTTAGAGGTTGAATTGTATATTCTATTATTGTATATGTCTAGATCATAATACCAAAACTACGGACTAATTTCATACTCATAGCTCTAGCGATTCCGTGTCGTTGATGTTTTTATTTTTATCGAATTTTCAAAAATCAATTCCTATAGACTATGACATTGGTTATTTGATTGTTATTTTGGTTGTCATTGCGACTCGTAACATTTACTATATACTTATTATATCCTTCATTGGTATTTGGTAACCATTTGATGAAATAATTATATAAACTCAAACTACCTACCATCGACCCTTAAGAATTCGATTTTCAAGAAATCTTTTCTTAGCGGTTGCATACGTCATTATTAGCAATCTGTACGATCGTCTAGTACTTCCATCGCTAGGCGATGACGAATCAGGTAGTCAGAACAAGTTATTTTTATATGTATAGATATAAATATATGTTTCAATGTTTTCATTTCAATAACTAATGCCAACTAATTTCCATATATCATAGAATTTTGTATTAAAATCTTATAAAAAAAAAAAAAAAAATGAAAGTCATATTTTGTATATCTTCTATTCTTATGGTCATGATTTATTAAGTTGGTTCATATGTAAAATTTAGAATTAAGTATTTGTAAGTGTTATTAGCTGTCGTTTTTAGTTTTCATATTCTTGTCTCTAACCTTTAAATCCATTAAAATAAAAACAGAATCTATTTTATAGATATTCTTCTTTATTATGCCTAAACAAAAATTGTAGTATTTTATTTTTAGGAACACGCATGTGTTTACTTCTGTTTGAATATATTATTTTATTTTTCAAGAATTAGGTACTCTTAGTCCTTATTATTCAAAATGTAAGTGATCTTAATTAAGTTTAAGCTTAACCCTTACAATGCGAAGCTCATATATTATAATAAAGCAGTCACCCATCCAAGTAAAATAGTTAGCGGCTATTGTTAGTGATTTTTATTTTCAGTGTTGACAGCGTCCGTACATTATACATTGTAATTTTTGGGGTTTTTAGAAAAAAGTATTAATGCACTATATATTCGTGTAAAATGCATAATAAACGTGTTGTTCAAACAAAGTGAATGAGTGTGTACCTTCATTGTAGACTATTAACCATAAATTGGCTCAAGATGGCCCAAACTTTACGTTTATGTATTATTTTTATACACAATCAATTAAAATATATGTTTTGGAAAGTATGTACAATATGATCATTCAATAAATAATTGAATAGATAAATAAACTTGATTTACTTTTATTGAAAATATTGTTGTTTAAATTGTTCTTGTGTTATAAGTGAGGATATGTGTGTAAATATAATTTGTATTATCTAAAAAAATGTCTTCATTTTGTGTACAACCTTTTTTGGGATAAAACTGGTCAAAATACAATCTGCGAACTGTAATAACAAAAAAAAAAAAAATGTGCGGTATGCTTTTTATAAAAACTATACAATAAAATGAAGTCTTTTGATGCCAAAAATATTGGCAGTAGGTATATATCTCATCCCACAATACATCAAAGTCTTTTATATTGTATAGGGATGATTTGTATCGTAATTTATTGAGGATAATATTCGTTTGTTTCAGGTAAACCCGGCCCAACTCCCCACCCACCTGCTTTCAACATGGGTTATCTCGTTGCGCCTTACCCATCGCCCTACACGAACGGCACTACGTCTGTGTCAATGGTAAGTTTTATTGAAAAATATATTTTACTTTTAGTTAATTAATTACAAATTGTACTACATTCTTTTATTTTTAACAAAGTATAGTTATTTACGAATTAAGACGGTAAAGTAAAATAACGTTTGAAATTAAATATGGTCATTTAAATAAATAAAAAATTAAAACATTTAGGTTTTTATAAAAATTTGAGTTATATTGCTTAAAAATAATCGAAATATATTCGGATGTTTTATATTTTCTGTATACACTTGAGTTTATGTGCGTTAGAAGACTTTTTATCAATAAATCTCGACGCCTTCTGTATTTATTTTATTTCTATAGATTGTTATGAATGTTATATTGTAGTTGGCAAACTATTGATGAAATCGCTATACAAAGACATGTCTTGACTCTTTGAAAAAATTCACTGAACTGCATATAATGTTTTACACACCCATAACTACTAGCTTTAACCAAACAATAAATGATGACCAAAAGCATTCGAACTCGAATTAAACGTGTAAATATATAAAAGGTATATTAGGTAAATATTAATTTTTGTATTTCATCACGGGAAAAAAATGATTTATTTAACTTTACTTTTTATATACTTAAGTGTTTTAGTTTCTTATGTCCAGTAATTTTATGTTTTCTTATCTGGGTTGTGAAAAGAATCCAAAAATGTATTCTTGCAATGTTTTTGTTGAAACAAATCGAGAAACTCGAGTTCAGAGACCATAGTAATTTGAATATGTGGTGTCCAAAATATAAGAGTACGAAATTATATTTGAAAATCTCGAGTACAAAGCCTAGATATTGTTCATTAGACGTTAATAAAAAGCGCCCAAGGATGTGTTATGTAAGAACAATAATTTAAAATATAAAAAACAGGATATTAAGTCTCGTTGGCAAAAAAAAAAAAAGGTTGTTCATTAAAACAGTTACGGCTTGGATTATACATTGATTTTGTGTATATACATATTTGGTATATGATATATAATATAATATAGTGTCCAAACGTGGTTATACTATAACATAAATATTGCGATACGTAGCCAATCGTTAACAATGTTCCCTTGTTAAAGTTAAAATGTCGTGTGACTCAATTTCATGTAACGACGACTCGAGGATCCGAATGGTTGTAATGCTTATTACACATTCTCAGTCCCGAAACATTTCTATAAAAGTGGTCGGTTTTGTGCCGCGTCCATGTACATGGCATCATTTGCAATGCGTTCATACATCGTTTTATTGATGGGCCGCGTGCTATCCGTGGAATTTTTCACACTTGTCCCGATGACGTGTGCGGTGTTGGTAGTTAACAACAAAACACCACTATTCCTACTACTCTTGCTGTATTATAATTACAACTACTACTATTACTAATTTCTACTACTACTACTACTACCCATAATCACGGTTTACGCGCACGTATGCGTTTTATAACAGCGATGGGGGACGACGGCAGTTATTTCGCGCGTTAAATATAACAACATTGTCTCTTTGGGTGCGCGCGTTCCTTATTGGGTTCATTAAAATTACAATAATTATATTTATCGAGAATGGTGGTAATTTTATTTAAACCGGCGGCGGTAATAGCAGCAGCACCGGGCTACGGCAGTAGGAACGGAGCAACGAAGTCGTCGTCGGCGTGTGTGAGCATGTGTGTGCAAGTGTGTGTGTGTGTGTGTGTGTGTGTGTGTGTGTGTGTGTGAGTGCATACGCGCGCGCGCGCTCGTAGTCTGGTTAATGCGGTTACGACGGACGCGTTCGGTATCGCGGGCTACAAACAAGGCGGGTAATTTGCCGATGACAAGGGGCCACCGGTGACGGGCGGGGCGGCGGCGGTTTCGGCGGCGCTTGACACACACACGCGCGCGCGCGCACGTCGCCGCCGCAAGCGCTCCCACCACGATCGCCGTGTCCCGTCGCCGATGATCATCGCCGCCGTCGTATAGGTCGAAAACTGGTTTGCCCGTCGTCGCCGTCGCCGTCCGTTCGTGTGGTGTGTATTGCGCGTACGGTAGGATTCGTGTGGTGCCGGGGTGGACGACACTGGTTTTTCGGATCGGACGGACTGGACGCGCGCGAGGTGTGGCATACCTGTTGAGAGAGAGAACGCGCGCCTTGTGTACGACGACGACGCGGCCGCGTATATATATATAGCCTTGAAGAAGAACAACCGCCGCCGCGTCGGCCACTTATTATTATAGCTATTGTGTGTATATGTGTGTATTGGACGGTGTTGCCGGACTTCCGACAACTAAAGCCTCGGCCTAACTATGTTACTCGCGCGCTCACACATACACACACATGACACACGCACACACGTACACATGTATACACACTCGTGCAACTCTCGCGTACTCCGCACCTCGTTGCCGTCATTGCCCGTAATCGGACGTGATTGACCCGAACTTAGGCTCTCTTCTCACTATATCGTCCGTATAGTTGCCGGTACGCTATTACAATATTAACAACCGAGTAAATCGCCGTCGTCGTTACCCGTTCCCATTTCCACTTCCCTCCCGCGCATTATGGTGTCTGGTCGTTATGAAATGCACGCGGCGTGAGAACGATTATATTATTATTATTATTATTATTATACACAATATATACCTACGAACGCGCGCGCGCACATCCATGTATAATAATATTTTATGTATATTATGTAAAAGTGCGCCGTACGTGGAGAGTCGGCAGAATAATAATAATGAATTACAGACGGATGAGCTTTGTTATTTTTCTCCCTACCTCCCTAAACGCGCTGTTTATACGCTGTGGCAGTTTTTTCCGCCACACGTATTCCGTCGTGTGATCGAAATCCCGCGCCACGTATGACGTACATCCCCCCACGATCATCCCCATCCCGATCTTCGGTTGATCTTCGGTCTCGGCATGCGGGTTGAGTCTACGGCCACTCTGTTTGGATCAGGAATGGTTGGAGGGAGGGGCGAAAAATAAAACTGTCAATATTCCTTCCGTCTGTTATATATGCCGTTTGGTGCGCTCACGATGACTTTTCGTTTTGGTGTGCCTCGGAATTCGATACAAGTCCATGTGTAGAATTGAAAATAATAATATTACGTTATTAATGGTCTTTTATCCTCGACACGAAAATATTCGAATTGTTATTTTTGTAAAATTTGTGTATAATATTACATTATCCGAAAATACAAGAAACGGTTATAGGTAACATAGGAATAATGTAATCGTTACTGAAATTCAAGGGAAAGATATTCAAAATCATAATCGATGAACAAATTATTCGTTTTATTCGTTATAATTATTTTAATGTGTAGGTTTTATTGTACTCCAAACTCCCAATACCGTTGTGGTATAACGTTATTAAACAGCAAACAAATTGGGAACTACTTACTATGAGTTTTCAAAACAAAGATAGATACCTAGTTTTTTCTTCCACAACATATTATAGAAAAAATCGATCACTATTCTTTTTTATCCGAAACTGAATGTTATAATTTTTGATGTCTGTTCTTTTTATTTGGTATTGTGAAGTCTAGTGAAATTCAATTATATTAAGTGTAGCTATCCGCTACAAAACAATCACAATAAATAATTATTCACTTAATCACTTATTTAATAATTAATATTTTATATATAAATTATTTCCTGTCTTCGAAAATAATTCAAATCACGTATAGAAAGTGTCCATTTTTGGCTTATGCATGGTCAATAGGTTATAGTAAGGTTTTAAAAATATTGTTCTTATGCAAGATTCTTGTAAAGTACATAAGATATTTATTTCAAAGTATTTTTCTGCCATTCAGTTATTAGAATTACTGGTATATAATCACCAATCATCTGGACATGATAAAATGTATAATTTTTAATCCAATACAATATATATATTAATTATTGTTAGTTATTATGAAATGTTGCAGTTATTTTTTAATTTGCAATGTTCTTTATCCATCCTCAAAAATGTAAATTAAAATAATGTTTACGCCCTAGATACATTATGTGGTTGTTTTCAGTTTATCTTAAAATCTAATCTTGTTGTTATCAAATTGGTTTTATAAAATACAACATGTTGAATATGAAGAAGTATAGTACTAGGTAGTTAAAGTTTATGTCTCTACTTGGTTATCATATATTATATTCATAACATGCTATTTTGTTTCACAAGAAAAACTTTTCTGAACCTCAAATGCATATTCCCTGTTTAATCTAGTTAAAAAAGTAGTTTTGTTATAAAGTGTGGGCATCAATATTTTTTAACATGGTTAATCGTTTAAAATGTTACATAAATCAAATATATTGGAACGTAGTAACTAAATATTCAAACAAGATGCGAACGTATTATCAATGTTAAGATGTTACAATTATTATTTTTAATTATTATTGAGATTATTTTGTTTTCAGTGAAATAATATATTAATTATGTTACTTTACTTAATGACATAAGTATTGGTTTTTGTGGTGATTGCAATACTAATAATCTTTGATAATATAATCTGATACAGAAGTATATTATAATTGTATCTGTATAATTCGATTTTAAATTCAAAAAACATCAAAGAATTAGTAAAATTAGTCTTACAATGATGTATGTTTTATTTGGACCATAGAATTGTCCATAAATTTCGTATATTATAAGTAGTATTTTTTGAACCTTTTACTATTTTTCTTGACCCTTTTCTTAGCCTTGTCTCAATTAATTATATCTGTTCCCTTATTCAACATTCTTACTTTACTAAATGGTCGTCTTCATACTTTTTTTTAGTATAAAAGAACTAAAACTGATAAATATTTAGCATGTTTTTAAAATTATTTGACAGCTAAAATATTAAAAATATAGTCTATAGCTATAAATTGTAATCTCAATTATATTAACAACAATGATAACCCTCCGTAATTATTTATCCATCCAATATCGAGTATCTAAAGTGTTTATTTTGAAACGCTGATTATATGGCGCTCCAACCTAAAAAATGCATACATTTTTTCCTAAGGCATTGCAAGATGAATGGGAGAGTACCAATTTTTTTTAACCACAGTGCGAAAATAACACTGCTTCCCTATCAGTTTTTGTATAGTAAAAAAATAAAATAACCAACCAATTGAATGACCATCGACATGCGAATACTACTACAACCCCGGCGGCCGTACACCGCCTATATGCCTTTTTATAATTATACTTGTTGAAGATTGGTCCGGACCTATAACCAGTTTCGTCACAGCTGTCAATGTTGTTCAAACATTATTATAAATATAAAATTCGCAGCGGCCGTTTAAATGTTGTTTAGTCATTTCGAAGATATTTATGACGTTGACCTTCACCGCATACATACCGTACCATACCCACCCTTTTAATATATCCTTTTTTACGTTGAAATGTTCCATTTTTCTTCTCAGATGTCAACACGTCATAGTAAATTATTGAAAAATCACATGAATTCCATAATGAATAATTATTAAAATAACTATCATTATATTTTGGATAAAGATTCATAAAAATAAGTTAGTAATGTATAAATATTAATTTTATTTTCTATCACGATAACCATTGTATAGTGTATACATTGTTCATAACAGTAAAGAAATATTTTACTATTCTTTGGTTGTTTATTTATTTAATTCTGTTATCTTATTAAATTATCAAGTAGTTATGATAATTATGATCGAATCAATCAAATACAAATGACAAAAATGTGCCTAATTTTTAAATATAAATAGTATTTTAAATTTTACAATATTAAGAAATTACCTTAATTTAAATTTAAATTTAACTCCAAAGACATTGATTTTAAAGTATAAACGATAAGCTAACCCAGCACACTGCTTCCTGTCGTGTTGTGTATGACAACAAAGAGCTCTCGTTTTATTGCACGGAAAACGATAACTCACTGGTAAACGAGAACAAATATAATTTTTTTTAAAAACATGTGGAGAACAATTCGAATCTTATTAAAAACAATATGCAAAAAGGGGAGTAAGGAGAAGGATAGTGTCTTATTACCGATTTTTCTAGGGCCCATACTCGGATGCTAAACAAAAGCTGTAAGATTTGCTTTAGGCAGTTTTAATTATTCACAGAAAAATAGAATGGAAATTCTTCTTTAGCTCGAAAAATTCCATAGTATTGTTGTTTTTAATTTCCCATCGCCTTCGCCGTCTCTGGGGTCTGTTCTTATACAGGATACTGCTTTCCCGTCGTCCATTGGTTGTTGGGGCTGTTTCTGAAATAAAACATCCCCTTATCCTGCCTAGCTATTATTCTAGTAAAATTTCAATGGTTTCTAAACTGCCCCTTCCCCTTTTAACGCTTTTTATGCACCACACTTTTAATATTTTTTTCCCTTTATTGGTTTTGTTCATTTCGTGGATCAATAACGTCGATTTTGTTTTTTAATTTTTGTTTTCTCATTCATTTGCTCTGTCACAATATTGATAAGCACCTGTAATGGTCTCGGATTACAAAGGTCGGAGGATCCGGTATTACGTTCCAATACATGGTTTAATATTGTATTGTTGTACAAAAGTACTCCTTTTACATAGATCTCTTCGGTGTTCTGATTGTTTAGTATGTTCACAACATAATCTGGTAATTTTTAATGCACTTCGTGACATACATTTAATGTTAATAAAATTTCGCTGTATTACGACCTACCTATATCTCACTGATCGTGTCCACAATTTTTTACGACTTAATGGAGGGCCTTATTGTTAACATTTTGTCGATCACGTATACCAATCAAAAATGTACTCACGTATTATCTATCGGGTCGTTTGTCGGCTATTCATGTTCGTGATATCACAATAAACGTCATAGAAACAGCAATTACTTTTGACAACATTTCCTGACAATAATAAGAATTAAAAATTAGAAGGACGACTTTAATGTTATATTTGTTTAAATTTTTTTTTTAAATTAACAATAGTGTTTTTCATTAAAGAGTTGAATTTGTTTTGTATTCAAATATGTGTAAACATATAATTTACTGTTTATTTGGAACATCTACCTATATAGAATTTAAAATTTTTTTTATAAATTGTATTTTAAAAAATTATATATACAAAGTAAGTGGATATGTGATCGTTAATACCAGGGTACTTGAAATTAGTTTTCAATTTCATGAGTGTCCTGCGAGTATCGTATTATTTTCTATTAGTTTTGCATGATGTATTTTATGTTTGTATATAATATTATTATTCTTTCAAAAATATCACCTAACAGCTAATATGACATGCAACACACAGTCTATCAATTTATTATGTACCTATTCTTGGTACCAGCTGGTTGCCTTCAGTATTCCGTTGTCCCTGTATATATTTATATCCTATTATTCCTACATATTAACTATTTATATAAAAACGTGACATTAATTGTATCATATTATTATTGAGTCTATTTGATCTATTGGTGATATTCAAATAAAGCTATAAAGCTTCAAGATTTGAACGGTGTATATTACTGAAAATACAAACAAAACAATATATTTCTCGGGATTTTATTTATCTATATTCTTTATTTTATTTAATATTAAGAAGATAACTGATAAACTAAATACTTGTTAATGACTATAATTTATAAAAACAATGACATGTTTGAAGTATACTTAATTCTTATAAAAATCAACCCGTTTGTATTTATTTTAGATCTCAAAAAAAGAAGATAAAAACTAAGATAAAAGTATAAAAATAATATTACACAGAATAACGTCAATATGAATTCCCTCCTTTTTATACTCCGTGGGAAGTAAACCCCATGATAGGAATAAGCATACAATGTATTTTAACATTGTTATAGTCTGATTTTGTGTGTAACTTGTATTTTAGTTTACATTGTGTATATTTATTGTGTGTTCTGGAGTGGTCCGTTCGGTCAATATATCTTCAGGGTTGTTTTTCCATTTAGGGGTGTGTCCGACCTCTTTCCGATGGGATTTTAGTATTTGCTCTTCAATCTTTTGCTTTATGTAAGTATTTTATATTATTTTTCAATATGTGAATTTTTATTTGAAAACTGAAAAGTGTTAAAATTATATACTCGTATAAATTGCATTTTAAATGCTAATGTCAAATTAGCATTTTTTAATAATAAATATTGTATTAACATGTTTTAAATTTACATAATTTATACTATTATTAAATTGATAGTTCTTTTCTGACAACATAGGTTTTTGATAATTTTTGATTTTTTTAATTCCGATGGTTTATGATTTCAAAATATATTTTCACTTTATTTAACTTTATTTTGTTGAGATTTAGTTGGTATTGTTAATAATATTTTGAATGCCGTAGATATATTTTTTTTTAATTATTTTATTCATTATTTAATTGTGAATACTAATTACTTGCTCTTAGTGAAAAATCACAATATAAATATTTAATATAACATTTTTCATATTATTCTGGAATATTCTTTACATTTGTGTGACTCACAACGCCCACCATCAGCGAGACATGTTTTTCAAGCTCTGCTTAAGCTCCATTTAAATTCCGTCGGGTCCGCAGTCAAAATAAGCGAAGGAAAAAAGAAAGAAACCAGTATAAACACGACCATAAACAACCCGGCGTTTATAATGGTAAGCGGACCGGTCATTAAAAATGTGAATAAAAAAAGTAAAATAAAATACTTAGAACGCACCCAGTAGCAGTTACATAGAAAACTATAAAAAAAAAATACATAGAAACCAGTTTGGAAGGAAATTATTAGGATTTTTTTGTTTCTTTTTCGTCCCCTTCCCTTAAATTAAGCAAAATTGAAAAATCTGAATTTTTGAGTTGTTAAGCATAAAATTATTTATTGTCAACCATTCGTGTCACTTTTACTAAGGTATAATTGCCTTTAAAAATGTATGTGAATATTTTTTTTGGTAGGTTAAGTGGTCGGTCACGAAAACCTTCGCCCTTTCAGCTTTTTTTTTCATATAAAATGATGTACGATGGGGGTATTTTCTAGCATGCAATCGAGTTTAGCTTGTTTATTTTATAATTTATCCACATTACTTTGTAATTGATGTCATTATTTTTTAAGTTACATCGTACCAATCTTTTCGGATATTTAATAATTCATAAACTATTGTTTAATAATTGTCTGTTGGTGGTAAATTATAATTGTGATTGGTCCTAATTAATAAGGAGATATTTACTTATAGTTTTAAATATACATCGTAAAAGTTCTTCTTGACCTGTGATAAAGTAAATGTATACTATCAATATTTAAATGCATGTTGTATTGATATTTATAAAATTATTCATCAATGTTTTGTTTATGAAATCGATAGATACAGCAAAATAGAGAACAATATATATTATATCGATGTATTATATCGATAAATCGTTAAATCAATATTTTATCTTATTTTATGTTCATTTTGTCATATAAACATAAGTTACCAATGTATACATCGATCGTCATATATTTTTATGACACGATATTTGGTATTTAGTATTATATTACTGACGGTCTCATTTCATTGAATTGTTTTCTTAGTGAAGAGGTAGGATCGCAGAGAACGTTTTGTTAATTTAGTATATGTCTATGGGACATGGTTAAAATTCCAAAGGTGTGGCAATAAAATAGAATATATAATAATTCTTATATAATGCACGAAGATATTTATGTTTAGTATAATGAATGTACTGTATAACGTTAAATTAAAATGTTTAAAAATATTTATGTAATACAATGCAAAAATTTCGTTAAAATGTGATTCAAATTGTTAGTATCTAATTTATTTCAATGATTGTAGATATTCTGAATTAATTAATAGTTCGTAAATATTAAAGGTGTTGATCTATATATGCATGAGTTAATTAACAATTTTAGTGTTGAAGTGTATATTTTGTCATTATGTAGTATAATACTTAAATCCTTGGTCTTAAATAAAACTATCGCTTTTGACAACCAAAATATTATATCCATCACAAATTTGAATTTTTATGAATATTCCTAATTTATTATTATGATCCACACTAGGGTTACATGCTATAATTTTAATTGATATGCCTTCATATATTGAACGCTTGTGCTCTTTGACCTATGTTTAGACGTTTAGAAGAAAAAAACACTAAAAGAGGGGTTTGCATTATTTATTCGTTTCCCCGTCGAGCGTTTTCTCCACATCAAATATTCCGTTTGCACAACCCGCGTGTAGCAGCTGCGGTGTGACTGTCGCCTCTATACGTCACACATGGTAAGTGGCATGCTAAACAGGGTACTTCACCACGAACGGCTACAGAAAACAGACCGTAGGCGTCACTCTCGAAATTGGATGCGATGCATGTGTATATTTTTATGCACGAAAATATTGTTATTATACAATTTTGATTTTTTTTTTATCCTTTTAAAACCGGTACCGTATATAAAATATTGGATGGTATTGTGTCCATTTTATTAACCGTGAAATATTCTCACGTCTTAAAAAATTGAAAATAAATAATAGATACCATATACATTGTAGTTTTTTTTTGTTGATGTCTTATCTTTTTAGAATCGCATTTTCATACGTATATAAGGATGTAAGGCTATATCCAATTTTTAACCCACGAGGCATGATTTTTATTTAGTTTTAATTAATTTATCATTAATTCATATGAAATAGTGCGTCTAATATCAAGTTCAATATTGTATACCTCGTGTAATGTATAATTTATATTGAACACTAGTGATACAATATGGCTAGGGTATATTTCAATTTATTGCATACAAAATGATACAGTCAGTTTCTATAGGGGAAATACTATATCATGATAGCATTGTGTTCACACCCTGACATTGGTTCAAGTGTCAAAACAATTAGGGAATTAGGATTACAATTGAAAATTGATGTGTAATTTGTTTTATGTGATATGTAAACACTTTTTAAAGGGAATCAAAATACTGTTATATAATAATGTAAATGTATTGAATAATTGCAGATAATGTATAATAATAATAATTATAATATTTATACACATACGAATGAAAATGTATATAATTATCGCTTTAAGTGGGTGTATACTGTATAGACAATAGAGATTTGTGTTTTTCCTTTTGTATTAATAGTGAATAAATAATTTTATAATAGTTCAGTATTTTATTATAAGTACATTTTGTATGTCTATATTTCACCCAATAATATCTACAAATGAACTTTAAACCTTTGTAATATTAAGGAAATAAAATTGTAATTTTTAAAATTATAATTGATATCTAAAACTGCTTTATAAAATTTAATCAAACAATTGACAATTTGCTTAGTATTTCTTAGAGGGTATTTACTTATTGCGCAAGAGCTATTAAAATAATCCTTAGGTACTTTATTTCTACAGAAGGAGTCTAACTATAAAAAAACAGCATCCTTTTCCGTTGTATGAACATGTGGTCGTCGCACCAGACTTTATAAAAGTGTAAATTTAGATTTTGAAATCATTCCAAATCGACAAACTGGCCAGATATACAGCTTTTGAAAATATTAATATTAAAAAACTTATAGCTATTTTCGCATCATCGTTTCCGTTGACCTATGTGAATACAAACGCATTCCCGTTAGACATCGAAGCAAACATTTGTATTTTAGTTTATAACATGCTAAATAATAGGCTTAATTTTTTTAACTACCCTATTTTAAGTTGATTAAAAGAAATCGCCACTTAATGATGAAAAGTTTACTTTCATAATATGATTTTTATTATAATTTTAAAAGTGTACATTAATAACGAAATAAATTCAATAATATTTAAATAGCTCTATATTGTTTAAATAGCTGTAATACAATTATATTATATGAATAAGATTATATAAAAATCAAAAACAAAAAAAATTACAAAATAAATACACGAACATAACATTGTAATAAACTTCTTAATCTGTATCAGAATTGGTGTAGTCTGTTGATTCGCCACTATCTTCCGGTACGTCAAATATATCAGTAGGCTTTACCATGCGAAATGCCATCTCGAAATCTTTTTTTTGCCAAGGAGTCAAAGAGTTGGCAAGTGGGTCCATGAACAATAGCATTTCATAACGATCTAAATAATCTATAAAATAGGATCAGAAAAGACAATACAAAATATAAAATTATTTAATATTTAAATAATAATTGGTTACATTTGTTTGAAATGACAAAATAAGAATTATAAATCTTTTAAGTCATAAAGAAATATAGTTTATCTTTTTTGAACATTAATAACTAACCTTTATATATCTCCGCAGTACCTTTTGTATCAATACATGATAAAGGTGGATTTAAATGTTTTCGTTTCTTTATTAATGGTTTCGGAATTCTGGGTTTTTTTCGATAATTACGCTTAGGCTTTTCCCCAGCCACACATCTTTTAGATTTAAAACACTGATATAGGCATTTGTCCCAAAATGATTTTAACGTTTCATTTTCTCCTAAATACACGCATTTACTGTCAGTTTCTTTAGTATCCTCCGACGCTTCTGATGACGAGTAATTATTATCAGTATAACTTTGATAAGGTCGATTGAATATCAATGGTAGAGGTTTTCTGTCCTTTCTAGAATTTCCTTTTTCTTCTGATGAATTTTCACTGTCGTCAGTATTTACTATTTGAAGCTTATTATCTTTAATTTTTGAAATAGTTTTTGTTTTATCTCTTTCCTTCGATAAAATATTGATGTCAGATCTAAAATGGGTAGTTAGTGTGGTAGATACATCAACTTTATCAACTTCAAGCTTGTTTGAACAGTGGTTATTGCCTTCTGTATTTAATATGGTTGGCGGAAGATTAGATTTAGGCAATTTAATATATGTTTTTTTTCTTTTCGGCATTATTATCTGATCATCTAAAAATGTAGTTGTTTTTGTATTGTGTATTGAATAGGTTTATATGAATATATTATATATTATAATATAGCTAAAACCAATATTGAGCCTAAACTATTTAAGAATATATTTTCGACATTTCTATATTGTTACTGAAGTTATTTATTGTAATTATAATTATTTATGATTACAATTATTTATACGTATATCTTTTAAGGCTGGTAAAATTGTTTGTAATGATTCAACGTATTTAAGATATCGTTATAGACTTAATATGTATACTTGATAAGTATTTTATAGTATAATTACAAGTCTCGTCAATCGTAAAAAAATTATATTAAAAACATTTTATCGAAATATTCAAATTTTTATAGCACAGACGTTGAATTTCATAAAAATAGTTGCTTATAGTCAAAAATGTTTAATGTATTGTTTTTGTTACGAATATACTTGATGGTATATGTATTTATTATAAATCTTAAGATAATAGTTCTATATGTTAATATTTATTGATATTTGATATCTAATTTGAATGGTACTAGTGGTAATATATATAATACATTTATGTGTACAGAGTTTTGCTACCTATGTAGTAATAGTAAATTAATTTCAATAGAATTTTTAACCTATTGATATTAAAGTATAAAACAAAGTTATTAATTTTATCATTTTATGATATTTTCACGTACATATTTAATATGTATTATAATAATGCAATCCTAAAATTGTATTCAAATTTAATGCTTTACCTTGTTTGACGGTTTTTTTTATTTGACGTTTATTTCTTGTAATCTTCGGAATTGTAAAATTACTATTATTATTCATTTTTATGGTAAATAGATTTGATATAAAATAAATACTTTTATTTTATTTACTATATTGAAACGTAATTTCAGTAAATAAAATAAATATAATATATACTTAATAAAATATATTTCAAAGTTAATATTTTATGAAATAGAAGAATTAGAATAGTTTTTAACGGTTTTCTTCTTTATTTATTCTATGGATAATATTTTAATAGTAATATTTTTATATCTCTATTCCAAAGAGCTTATTATATGGATAAACTTTTATGAAGTACGAAGCGCGCGTTTATTTGAAAGTAATCCGTTGTTTAAGTTATTTATACCTACCGGCCACTGTATTCTTTTATTCCTATATGGTACCTTGGCTATATTTTTTATTAGTCTCGTCTCATCTGGGGTTTTACTTTTATTCGGTTGGTTTAATCAACTATAATTGTAATAATTTCAAATCATATTATATATTTTTATTATAAAATACATGAAGTAGTAGTTTTATAAGAAAAATTGTTTTTCAATGTCTGTACTCTTAATTTTCTCTATTCATAGATATTTATAATAATAATAATAATAATAATAATAATAATAATAATAATAATAATAATAATAAATAATATATTATTTTTTCAGATGAGTTCCTATCTCGAATCTCAAAGGGATCCTTTAACCGTAAGTCCACATTTTTTATATTGCTTATTTAAAAACGGATATTTTTTCGTGCAAACGATTTTAATCTCAGTGTTTGTTTTCTCCTGTATCCCTTGTGCAATCAGAAGACGGCATGGTTGGTGGGGTTATAGGGGAGCGGCTCGTCGTCGCCCATCTTGAAATCGATGGTATAAGTACAGCCGAGAGGAGGGCGAAAGGGGTTTTCCATTTTCGCGCACGCGCCCAACCCCTTGAAAATCCCAAAACCTAATCATCATACTACCGTATTTTTTGGTGCAATATTGATGCTGGGATTGTAATGATGCTTCTATAAAATTAAAATATCTCATTATTTATTGGTGTGTTTCATTTTAATTGAAATGTATTTAAAACAGATAAAACTGGTTTGATACAAAATATTTGAAGAACTATTTGTTATAAAATATGTTTTGGAATAATAACTTATTTTTAGGCTTTCCTCAGGGTGAAGATGTAGGCAGTATAGTTTACGAATGATAAGTTATAGAATGTGACGAAAGCAAACAAAAAGGGCGTTATTTTAAGGTAATTTCTAGGTACAAAACAAAGGAACGATGGAAGTTAAAGGGGGTGGATTGGGGGAGTATACGTGGTGTGGTGTTGACGCAATTTCGCCACGAGATCAAAGGCCTCTACTTACTTTTTGCAGAAAGGTCCCGGTGTTTCCAAGGGTGCAAATCAAATTTTCGCTTCAATTCCCTTGCGACCAGACTCTTGATAAAATTCCTGTGCCATTTCTCAGTTTCTCTTTTGTATAAAATAAAAAAAAAAATAATAATAATAAAAGGAAAAGAATTTACGAAATGTGGGGACTTGCATCAAATATTATTCGATTTATGTTTAACTTCATATAAGTGTTACTGCTGAGTAACACTCCTCTTGCCTTCATGATATTTATATATTTGTATTTTACATTTTGTCCGCTCATATACTTATTGTAACTATTATAACATATTGTATATAAAAAAGATGTTTAACTTTTCAAGTATTTTTAGTAATGCGGTATCGTTGCTATGTTCATGATTGAAATTAGATATATTTGATTCGAAATGTATAAATATTTTTTCAACATAGTCTATATTAATTTAATACACGATTATATTTTATATTTATAATATCATCAGAAATGTAAATATTTTAATTAATTCGATATTTCATGGTAAATATACACGTATGGTATGATGAAAATAAAAATCACTTGAATTAATCTACATAATACCATTAACTAGAGAAATTTTGCTAGTTTGATTTGCTAAACATAAACTATAATCCAACAATAATTTATCCTAGATTCATGTTTCCTATATTTGCGTCAATCTTGTTATTCTTAACACATCCATAAAATAATTATATAGTTTACATCAGAACTTACCTTTTATTTTTTAAACCTTTGCTTCTATTTAAATATGTGTACTTAATTTTTTAGTTAGTATGCGAATAAAATATATTCATACATGATTTCAAATAAGGGTTTAAAAGAATCTTTTTATTTGTTTGTCACTATTTTTATTATTTTTATTTTTCTATTTAATTAGAACCTTATACTGTTTTGTTTATATGATATCTTTTTTTTTTTTAATTAATTATAACCTGCACATGAGAACATGATGAAGTCCAGTTGCAAATGTCATGTACCTAAAATTTCAAAGAGACCTTTGTTAAAAAGCTATGGGGCGAAAGGGGGTGACAGAAGGGACAAATTGCCGTTGTCAACCCTTTATGTATGTTACAGTCCTCATCCCTACATACCTCCCTCGGACACCATGCGTTATTTAAACCAAACAATCGGTCCCCATCAGATTAAAATCTATTAATACACAGAGAGGACATTCTAGTGTAATCTAATGATTTTTTTTTTTTAAACATGTATACGATGAAGTACCAATGACAATAAAGGGTAGTCGATGAGCAAATATTGGTACTAAACTCTATGTACATCGTAGTTTCGATTACTACCACCGGTCCCGAATTAGTTACGGACGAGATAAGGTGAATGGGAACTAAGGGAAGAGAATAAATATAAAAAGCAAATATGAATTTGCGATTAGGGTAGACATGCGATAGGTTTATCTGGGGCTAACATTTTTAGTTTATGAAAATCAAACTAAACATCAGTTTTACCGTTTTGACTGTTTATATAGTGGAATAAACGGCATTTGTATACTTTTCCAGTGTCGCAATAGACTGTTAATATTAATTTTAATATGTTCTCAATTTATATCTTATAGTGATGTGCTAGAAATGTCTACTGAACATGTATATTTATATCGCATGTCGTATGAATTATTGTATTTAATATATCATCAAAATGATTTATAGTCAATAGCTTAGATTAAGGATTTTTACTGGGATAAGTCTAATACGTATCTATCACTGGATTTGCCGTAGCCATTTACTTATTTAATTATAAATTACATAACTTCAAAAAATATTGAAATACTTGTATATATCTTATAGAAACCGAATTCATCAAGAAAATAGTACTTACTTATAAGTTATAACCTTATAACTTTATGTAACATAAAATTGTTTATTAATTTTCAATTCATTTCTCCCTCATATATTTATGAAATCATTTTATAAGTATAACTGTATAAGTATTTAAACATTGGTATAAATACTATATTCTAAAGAAAAGGTTGTATGATAATTGAAACTAACGTATAGTTTGAATGTACAAGTTAACTCACCGCGGTCAAATTACAAACCAATTGGCGCAATCATAATAAATCTATTAACCAACCCTTTTTCAATACCCCCATGCGGCCGATCATAATCCATATTTCACGGCCTGCTGGGCTTGTAAACCACTTACAGTGGTCATTCCCTCTTATGTGTTTGCACTACGATCGTGTACAACCCGCACTTGACTTTTTTTTCGTAGCCCTTTACTTAAAATTTTCCCCTTTTTATACACGGTGTGTATTTTTTATTTCGTCGTTGCGCGGAAACATTGGAAAATGTCTGAGACGTAGAAACTGGGCTCTGGAGGCGAGTAACCGGATTAAGGGAGACATCAAAGGGATGAAAATTGCACTCGTCAGTGTCCCAGTCCTAACTATGCACGTCATTAACATACAAATGCCCAGGGGAGGGATAGTCATCATATTCGGTCCACTTGTCTTGTAACCAATCAACCCTATCCCATTACATCCCCTTGATGACAGTCCCAGCGATCAAGACGGATGAGCACTTCCTCTATCTCTAGATTATTATCAACAATTGTAATCGTACGTAGTCTGTTAAATTTCTATGAGTTTAAGCATTGAAACCATTATGGAAAATTTATTTGGTTAATGAACACCTATATAGAAATTACTAATCCAAAGGAGTTTTTGGTTTTGTCAATAGGTTTAACTATAAAATTTGTGAGTTTATAATGTAACTTTAAAATAAAGAATTATAACTATGCAATAATGTATAATATTTTATTCAGTCTTAACTTTTTCCTGTATTTTTTTTTATCCCCATTTAGTATTATTACTAAGTTTTCCTTTTGTGTGTTGAAGATGAAAAGAATTCGTTCAGGATTTGTTCGTTATTATTCAGCCATTCGCCCTCTGGTGCATTAGTAAAATGGGAAAACGATTGTAAAATAAACAAGGAAATTGAGCCATAATAAAATCCTATTTTCTGTAGATTAACGATATTAAAAAGCTGCTTAAACGATTTATAATACTATTAATCTTAATTAGAAGTATTAATATAATAACTTTAAAGTTATACCATGTTTTTTTGTGATCACATAATATAGTATTTGTATTGTATATTGTTGACTAATAATTTTAAATTTCATTTTAATCAAAAACATTGACATTTTAAACGTTTTGAAATATTGAGGATATGATAGAAACCGATTATTGCTAAAAATAAAAGTAATATAAATAAAAATAAAAGGAAAATTGAAATTCCAGACTTTTGGCCATTTACGTTTTTGCCTGAAGGCTAAAATATCCGTTCAACTATTTTTTTTTACATAAGTAAAAAAGTCGAAGTCTTTGAACCGTATATAACATCGGGTTTTTATAAAAAAAGTATTTCACCATTTTTTTCCAAAAGGTTCTTTTTTCTTATGGAGACCGGACACTTTAATTTCCGTCCTTAAAAAAAATCCGCTCATGGAAAAAGAGAGGCAGGCACGTGGCTTTTCTTATATAATAACACACAACCAATCATTCTCGTTGTTTATTCATTATACAATTCAAAAAATTAAATAATGATCCTGTGCATTTTTGTCCTTAGGAGCGTAGTTAAGTGACCCTATGACGACGTCCAATTAAGTATACAAAATACATGTTCGTGAATAAGTCAAGTACCATTGAAATATATGATAATGAAAATACTATTTATTCAAGTATTGGGACAAAATATTAAAAATTATAATGACCTCAGTATGCATATAATAATACTCAGTTTGTTTAACCTTATACGTTTTAGACTCTGAGCTAAGCGTGGAAGCTATTGGTTTTTACGATTAAGTTTTGTTTCTTTTAGTAGCAGGTATGGAGAACATATTTTGTGGTAGAAGAAATTCTACAAATTTTAATAAAACATTACTAATTTGGACAAGAATTTGATAATATAAGTACAAGTTTGGAATTTTTTAGAAAAAATTTGTTTGTCTTTCGTAATTTTTGATGAAAGGGTTACCTTTTTAAGGAAATATGTTTCCGTTGTATTTTAAATATATCTTATATTACCTTAGGTACATTTTTATAATCCCCACATCCTATTAAATTAATTTTGAAATGAATAAATTAGTAAAATTATGTTGGTAATCTTATATCGATTCTTACCATTAATATTATTTTTCAATATTTAAATAGGTGTAAATAGGTGTCAAAAAATTTAACAAATTAGTGTTTATGTAACTACCTATTAATTACTCAATTAAAAAAGTTTGTTTAAATAATTTAAAAATGCAGTTGACATATAGTATGATAAAGGATATAGACCATATAACATAAATAGTATAAACATATTTAGAGCTTATATATTTTATGAACCAAATAAAGCTCGATCAAAACTATCAATAATTTGGTTTACATTTTTTTAGATATTTTCGTTCAATTCTTGAAATACCTTGAAAATATTGATGAGTAATTTTTTTGCATTAATAAGTTTAAATATTCAACGAAAATGAGGTTTATTAAACTTTACGAGATTTATTTTCATTTTTATATGAATTATTTGGAATTCAATAATTTTATATTTATAGTGAGTTATAATAATAAATACATATGAGGTTTCCTAATGATAGTATTGGATTTATTTTGAAAGAAAGTTTTTAAAAGTTTAGTAAAAAATCTGTATAAGAAATATCTTTAATAAAAAACTTATTAAAAAGTTGAAAAAGATCTGAACTCAAAATCGTTTTAAATTATAATTATATAATAATATAATGGGGTATTGTATACCTATGTAATTATTTAGTACACCTAGATAAAATTGTATAAAAATAAAATACAATTCTTACTTAACCCAGTATGTGCTTTGAAGGATTAAAATTGATTAAAAGATCTCGTACATAAATTTCTTTATTTTACAGTATATACATATAAATACTGTAATATTATGAAACAAATCATGATTTAAAAGTCAATCTAAATACTATGGTTAATAATATCAAATTATTACGCACATAACAATTACAAAATAATTTGAAAAATAAATCTCGATATTTTTAAATTTTATTTAATTATACTGTATTTACATACCTACTTGATTAAAATATAAACTATAATCAAGAATTATATTTTAGTAGTTATATTAGAAATGTAGTATTTGCCGTCGGTAATATGTGTAAAATATTGAATGCATAGCACATTTCTTTTATTATCTTACAATAGCATTGTCGATTTAAAAATAAGTTGGAATTATAAAAATACAAGTTTTATATCTTATACTGGCTAACTCATAATTTTAATAGTTTTAATATTAAAGTTAAAATTTAAACAAATCTTCGTTTATAATATGGATTTAACCTAAACTTATTGTTTTACAGTTCAAATGGTATGTAATTAATTTTCTTTCATACTTTAATTAGTTATTTGGTACCTAATTAAATTGCTGTTGCACAAATAAAAGATATCGTGTAATACTTATAGTTTTCCTATATCAAAATATTACCAATTTATGCCTTAAATAAAATTTTTTTTTATTTTAAAATTTGAATAATATTTTGTATTTGTATTTGTATTAAAATACTGGTTCTATTAAATTATCGTACCTGTATTGTTTTTAAATATTTTTTCTGTAAACATTATAACTAATTCTAAACTATTCTAGTATAATATTTAAGCTTTTTCTCAATTTCACAATTATAATTTTAAAAGCTCTTGACATATTACCCTGTAAATTTATATTCAATAAATCCAACAGCGAAAATTAGGCTTGTAAACATTTAATTCTATTAGATTCTAATTATATTATTTGTAGTTCAGTGCAGAAGAAGTATACATAAATCAATTTGGTAGTTGTTTACATCTTAGAACTCAAGTTACAATTTTTTTATTGAACTCATTTTTCATAAATTAACAAATAAAATACTATTCTTTTCATGTGGATACATCTAAATGTATATAATTATAATATATTAGAATTCCAAACCTTCTGGGAAGTTATTGAATTCTTAATGATACATATGAGATAGTTTTTTGAACTAATAGAACATATTTTTTAACTTAATTGGGCTGTAAGTTTTAAATATTAATTATTTTGATATATAGACTATATAATATATCTATATACTTTTAATAGTCAATAACTGAATAATTTAAACTGCTAGTTTCTCCCTTATGTATTAATTTATATCAAGAATGTATTATTGATTTCATCGAAGATCAAGATTTTTAATTAGGTATAAATAAATAATAGGAAATCATTTTACGTAAAAATATTTATAACATAAATTTATACTAGGCCCTTTTGATTTTTCACTACGTTTTGTCTCTTTTTAAATTGTTTGGTACTTTTCTGTCAAATATAAATATGATATTTTATGGATAACATACTGAACATACGTTTATTTAATGTCTAAATAAGTTAATATTACATAGTGACTTAACTAGTACCTGCAACCATGTTATTATGTTAAATACTACTTAATACCTAATTTAAACATATTTTGTTTTCCTTTTAAGTAAGTTTAATATCAATAGGTGATTGACAGTTTAATTTTGATCACAGAGTGTGTCACAGCTCAGATTTGTTCCGAGTTTTGACAATGCACTTAACCGTGCCATTACTTGCACAAATGATAAGAATCATCGTGCATATGGGCTTTATATTTTACAACTGCACCCTCATATTATCCAACCCTCTCTATTATGGAGCTTTCCGCTAAGATATTCATCGGTCCACATTGTTCCCGGAAACCTTTCACTGATCTGCAATCAGATCCTGATTGAAAAAGCGTGTGGGCGTGGTTCAACGGCTTTAAAAAATATGAATGTTATTGAGAAATTGTTTAGTATGGCTTGTTTTTGTACCCACGTATTATTTTTGTGGGGTTATTATTTTTTTAATTTTTTTTTTTTAGAAATGCACAAAAGGACCATAAATACGTTGTCACAGGGATTTTGGCATGTCCCCATTTATGTGTCTATTATTTAAGGATTAGTTGGGTAGATAATGGTAATGTTATTCTATGCATGCCAAGGACTCTGGTGTAAATCCTCACAGCGGGGCTACCTTGGCCGTAGGGAGTCCTAATGTTATTCTAATGAGACGCTATGTAAAATATACACAAATTGGTATTACAATTTATGATGAATATGTGGTTGAATAAAATCTTATTTATTATAGTTTTAAATGATACACCCACGTTTAATATAACAGTAATTTATTTATTTTCTAAATATGGACCAAAATAAAAAATATTGAAACAAACATGGGACCAAAAATTATAATTTTACTGAAACTGACAGGAAGTACCTATGAGAGAAAATGATTAATTTTGATACAATATTTAATAAACTGGTATAATAATCATGAACGAAAATACCATACCATTATGTTGTCGTGTGTTCATTCATATTGAGGTACGCGTGTCATCCAAGATATTACAAGTATAAAAAATGTATAGGGGTTGATGACAAGATAAAAGGGACTTAACAATTGTATTTTAAAAAGGGACCCTCTATGTTTCGACAAATCCTCAATAGTACACAATGACAACATTGTTCAAATTAATATCTAATGTAGCACACGCAAGTATATAAAATGAACCACTGAAAACAATTATGAAGTTAATAATTATTCTTAAAATGGATGTTTAATTATAAGTTATATTTTACAAGCTTTATTTAATTAGCAGGTATCGTAAAAAATAATCAAATGTTGTTTAAACAAAATACAGTTTTTTATTCGTATATTGCATTTGATATAAATTTAATATTTGATTTAATACTTAACGGATATTGATATATGTGTGACGTGTGTAGTGTGATTTAAAAATTGACCAACATGGTGAAAAATTGAAATTAATTTCCGGAACGGTAGATTAGGGTCCTAAACTTGATTATGGTTGGAAATGAACTCGTTGAAACCTGTATTGATTAGGTTACCAAATTTGATGTGTTATTAGATTATTTTGGAAATGGTTATACTTGAAAACCCTATGTTGCTAAATTATTTATTGTTAAAAGTAATAAAAATATTGATTTTTATGATACTTAAGCGGATAAAATTAGTTATTTATTTTACGAAAAGCGAAAATGTATACCAACCATGTTACCTCATGATATTATTCACAAAAAATAACTTAATATTTAAAAACAGCCCTTTGAAGTTAAAAAAATAATCGTTATTAAAAGCGAATCAAATATGCCTTTGAGTCAAAGAGCTCTTTGTAACAGGGTAAAGTGCATTTATCTGTTGGGGCGGAGGCATTGCAACATCAAAGAGACAAACATCAAAGGTCTTGGTCTCCTACCATAATGTATATAATGCGGTGCCGACTGTGGAGTTCTCTATCAAAGTTGCTTTGTTCTTTGGCCTTTCCAAAAGCTATCTCCGTTCTTGGCCTTTGATGTCCGTCTATCTCCTTTTACTTATAAATTTGGAGTGAGCCAGCCCGCCAGTTTCAGTCGCGTCACAGTCGTCGCCCGTGCGATATGTCCGCCGCTAGGAAGTAACTGATGAGAATGAAAACCAGGAGACGACAGGCCTCCATAAAAAAACCTGTCAAAGTTCGAATTACCAACGAAGCTGATATAACCAAAAAATTGGAAATTTGGTACACGCGATGGACTCAAAATATTGGACGACCTCTAACTCCATTAAACCTGAAGAAGAAAACCATCATGATGTTGAAAACGCTCAAAGTCTCTACAGATGCCATGTCAATCATCACGTTGGATTGGGTTAAGAAGTTCATGAAAAATCGAGGTAATTTAGAAGGATACAATGATGACGAAGTCTACGCTGGATTACTTATTCCTTTTGACGTTAACGATGTTCCTGGTACATCATTGGATACCGCTGTTAATCCTGATCGAAAAGTATGGCTTCTAATGGCGGGCAACAAAAGTGGAAGACACAGGACTAGAGTATTGGTAATAGGTAAGAGATGGAGACCCCCTTGTATGGAAACGGTGAATATGTTGGGGCAACCTGTTATATATGCAGGAGGAGGAGACGGATTTCCCACACAGGATTTGTTCAAATGGTGGTTCGAGACAGAATTTTGCCCAGTAGCGTTATCTATTAATTCAAAAGCTGTTTTAATAATGGATAAAACATCTTTTATTCCTGAAAAATGTGAATATAATGGAGTTTCGTTACAACAACATGACGGTGATTCAATTTCCAAGTCCTCATTGTTTATTGAATTTAAAGCTATTTACACCGCTTTACTACTTACTCAAGCTTCTTTACATCAGCAATCTGAAAGATCCGTTCAACAATTCTTAGGAAAATATACATTAAAAGATGCTTTTATTTTATTACACAGAGCTTGGTTACAAGTCGCGACAGAATCGTTTTCAACCTGTTGGAAAAATTGTTCCTATACTACAGCATTAAAGGTTATTATATTAAATATAAAATGGTTAGCGCATGATCTTGGATTGGAAGTGTCTGATGACGATATGCTACTTTGGATTTTATCCAATCCTGAGGAAGTAACTGAACCGGAAAATTTGTCGACGGATTCCGAAGATATTGAAATTCCACCTTCCGCTACTCAAACGGTGGATTATTTAAAAAAGGCGTTATTATGGATTGAAACACAACCACTTGAACCGTCGTTTGTTATTGCGATAAGGGATTTGATAACTTATGCTAAACAGGCACGTATTGTATGCGCTATCACTACATCTTACAATTTCAAAACGAGAAAAAAATGTATTTTCAAACGATGCTGGCACGTAAAATGGTTTATTACTTTTATGCTAAAAGAAAATCAAACTATTTGATAAATATCGTTTTTGATTGAAAGACTTAGCAGTTTAAAAATGAATTTAAATTTTGTTTGGTTTAGTTTAACTTTTTTCTGTTATTCTGTTACAGGCAAGCAAGATTGGTTTAGGACCAGCCCATCCGTTCTTTTGCCACAACGGCGAGCAGCTGGGTACCCAACCACCACCCGCCCATATGGGCATACCTCCTTACCAGCTTGACAAAGCACCCGGTGAGTACATTTTTTTTATCGATTTTTTTCTCACCCTTTAAAGCTAAAGAACCCCTAAATATGAGTGCATGTAGACATTGACGAAGCCAATCCTTTAAAAAGGCCTGCGGTGAAAACAATACCGTTGTGCCATGATAATTACGGTGACACAAAAAAGGGGTATAAAAAAGTCCTCGACTCTTTAACAATTATTCTGTTCACCCCCATGGCTATGTATAACAAACCTCCTGGTCAAATTTTTAATCGGTCCCTCATTTGTACGGTTTATATATTTTAATTAAAGTAAAGTTTTCCGTAAAAGTATACTACTTTTTTCTCGCATTTTAGCCCAAGTGTGCATCTTTTGAGAGCGTGAAACATTCAAGTATATGTTTGGCTCTACATCATAGTGCTCTCGACCTAATTTCGCTGTAAAAATTGTACCATTTTAAGTTATTTAAGTGTATATATACACATAAATGTAAAAAGTATAGTCTTGTAAATTACGTTGAGAAAAAGAAACGAATTAGGTATTTTGAAAACAACATTCATATTAGTCTGCTTATGATTAAAAAAATTGAGATATGGATTATGTAATAATTTATAAATAACATTCAAGATTATAATGTATAACAAAACTTGTTTTGTGGTTTACTAATGTGAAAAAATAAAAATCCATAATGTACAAAATCGATACCCTTTATTTTTAGTCGAGTGCTCTTTTATAATTCTAAACGCATTTTAAGACCCTTTCGTTTACACCGCTTGAGTGCTTTTTCTATTATCTCAAATATTCTGATAGGACCAAATGGCACATTTATTCAGTTCAATGAAATTATAAATAGTAAATGCAAAAATCACTATGTATTAACTTTGCGGCCTATGAAAATAATTATTATTAATATATATGTTGTTTAATTTAGGACTTCCAAGGCCTTCAATGTACCCATTTCCTACAGGCCAATACCCATACCCGTTATTAAGTCCGGACATGTCTCAAGTTGCAGCCTCATGGTGAGTATTTGTAAAATATGATTTATTTAAAACCATCTATTAATAGAAAACTTATTAAATAAATAAATAATGGTTCCTATTATATGTATTTATACTATTATAATATTTGTATTTTGAAATATATCGAGTATAAGAATTGTAAACAACTCACACAAAAGTTATTTTTGGTATGCTTAATAATAAAGTAATACACGGAACAACATTTTATACTTTTTCTACCTACTATTTTATACAAATAAACGTAAATTAAAACTTATACTCATTTATAATGAATCATTAAAAATGAAAACAATTAACAACTGACTAGGATAGTACCTCTATGTAAGATGTTCTTAAATATTAAAATAATTGAATTTTGCATTAAATGTATTATAATCACAAATTACAATAATACTATTTGAAGTATGTACATGCAACTTAATTAGTTAGCATCATTGTTTTACTCGCATGAATGAGTTTACTGTAGTATAAATTTACACTGTTTATAATGCTAGTAAATGTATTACCTATACGTATCAAAATTACATCTAATGAGTGTTGTTTTTAAAAAAAATTCATGACTTTTTTAAAGTGCGTTTTAATATCAAACAAATACTGTAGATATATTTATTATATAGAAAGTGTAAAGGCGTGGTCAGTTGACGCCCCGTGAAAACCTCTAATCTAGTTTGTCCACCGCACTGACCCTTGTTTGTTCTTATTCCGGTCAATTTGTTACCAGGAAAATCGGTTTTCTCCCCTCATTTTTTCTCAGTCTGGGAAATAAATCGGCTTTTCGAAGCCGACGGCTTTCGTAATTCACCAGAAACGATCTCTTTACTCCCTCACAAAACTTATCTAAGCTGCTTTTCTTCCACTATGGTCCCCATCTTTTACATTTTTTCAAACAACATGGATTTAGCTTTAAGATTATGCTGTTTTCTTATTATATGTTTGTTATATTTTTTTCAGGCACACACCAGCTAGTATGTACCATCAGATCTCATCGGCTGGAACTGGTTTCAGAGGATCCTACCCACCTTCTTTAGGCCCAAGTCTTACTAGGTAAGTTTAAAATATAAAAAGTTTTATACTTCTTGAAACATTTAACTGCTTTTTTTATAACGTTTTCAACATTAAAAATGGTAAAATGAATTATTAAAAAAATTATACCTTCTATATTTCATAACTATTTAATGGTTATTATTAACTATCGATTGATTTTTGTTTTTATTTAAAATTAAATATACATATTATATTTTACTCTTAAATTCATAGAAAAATGAAGAAAATTTTTTATGTATACTAAACACAATTCTCATGTTTTGTAATTTTTCAACATTCATTTAAACACTAAAATAAAATACGAATTTTACAATGTATATCAACATATAAGGTACACTAATGTTTTAGTGCATTCAATGTTTTGCGCAATTATTTATTATGCTGAAAATAATATGCTTACTGCTATATTTTTTTAAATAGCATAAAAATGCAAAATAATAATTAATGATAATTTAGTAATTTTAAAGTTTGATCAATTAATCTATATTATTTTCGCAAAATATCGACCATCGCTAATGCAATAAGACAATATACGCCGTCAAGTCTATTTTATTGTTAATTTATTTGTGTTCAGCTAGTTCTCACACGAAATATGGCTCGTAAACAGTCGAATAGGTATATAAACTATTTCAAGTCAGAAATACTTCTTGACTATCTATATTCAAGTTATTAATTAATTAAATAAAAAAATTCGAAAAATGTTGGATCATTTTTTTAGGACATTAATGCGTTTGAAATGCATTTTAATTCGGGCTTATGACTTATTGTGAAATTTTAGACTTTTTATATGATAAACTTCTTGACTATCTATATTCAAGTTATTAATTAATTAAATAAAAAAATTCGAAAAATGTTGGATCATTTTTTTAGGACATTAATGCGTTTGAAATGCATTTTAATTCGGGCTTATGACTTATTGTG
>JAIPRK010000485.1:46681-142261 GCA_025469195.1 Chaitophorus viminalis
AAATTTTAGACTTTTTATATGATAAACCACTTACAGTTTTATAAACTATTTTATTATTTAAAGAAACACAAAACCAGTCATTTCAAAATAGTGATTGAAAAATGGATAAAATAAAATTTTTCAATTTTGACGTAGGAAATTTAAAATTTTTGTCTTTTAGGAAACTTTTATGTATATTGGCATTTATAATCGTTCATATTGGAACTCCATGTAATGTCAGTATTTTTAACGAATGAAGAAATATTATTAGTTACAATAATATGTTTCTTATATATTCTTATATACATGCTATAAAATGTCTCACGTAATAACATACATTTGCTTACATTTTGTGTGGTTATTCATATTTAAAACTAAAGTTTTGAACTTCTGTCTCTGTCTATCAGACGCGAACCATAGGAATTGAGACCTTTTCTATTTCAAACATACCGATCAATTTCACAATAATTCACAAAATAGAATTAAAAACATATTAAAACATAAAAATGACCAATTTACAAATTGAAAACATAAAAATCAACAAAAATTCATTTTTGGGAAAATTAAGTATACAAAATTTAAAAATGTGAGAAAGTGGATTTAAAGAAGACTTAATGAGAAATTTAAATTAGTTTTTAAAATTCTTATCGTATGAATTAAACCCTTAACAGGGTTTTTCTATTTATTTCTTGTAGTCATAATATCATATAATTATGTTTATGGAAAAAATCAGATGCAATACTATAGTTTGGTCTAGTATGGAATAATAAATTTAATAAAAATACAAATCGCAAAAGCTCTCTAAATAAATATTAAAAAAATAAAATAAAACTAAAAATTAGGGTCAAAATTAGCTAGTTTAATTCAAATTATATAAAATTAACTTTATTTAATACCGTATTCAATATTTTAATAACCTAATACATTGATGTATGATATCATAAATTGCTCAAATTTAAAACTCCCGACAGAGAATTTACCCACCGATTAATGTATCAAAAATACATATAAGAACATACTTAATTTTTATCAAATAATTTTTTTAAATAGAAACTGCAAATATATTTAAATTAGTAGTTCAAATTTCATCTTGGAAAATACTATTATTTATAAGTCTAAACTTAGAGACTTCTATTTTTTATAACCATGCAAATAAACTTTAAATTACAACCAAATAGGCTTTATAATATTACTATAATTTCATACAGTCGAAAATACATCTTAAGATAAGGAATCAAAACTTTGTAACCGACTACCCCTCTTATTAAAAATACATATTAGTTCATAAATTTGACTTGTTTTCATTGGAGACAGCACCAGTCGGCAAGCTGAATTCAGTCAGGGCATTTACGCAGCTACACATTTACCAAGAAATATAGGATTTGAGTACGTTTATGATCATTTATAGCACTTAATATTTAAATACTGCCTAAATATATTCCAAAAAGTAAAGAATATAAAACTATGCATATACATGCAAATATTAGAAATCCCTAACATTAGATTATAATGCAATTGCTTGTTGGTATTTATATTAATTTAAGAAATATAATATTTTTGATCTCGTCTATAAAATAAACTTATTTATATAATAAAGGTTTTTGGAACAAAAATATTATGGTTCGCTTATTTCTACACACTATATTATTATTTGGATATAAATATTAAATAATAAATATATTTGAAGTTAAATGTATTTATTTATGCATCTTTTTTTATTTTTAGTGAGCTGTATAGGTTTTCACCTTCGGGTTTGATGAGCGGTCCATCACCTCATCATCATTTATCCCATCATACCCATCATTCTCATCCAGCGATTGTAACCCCAGGAGTGAGACAAGATCTACACACGGATTCTAATCATAGGTACATTACAAAATTATATGTTGATTACTTTTACTTCGGTTGAAAAAAAAATGAAAATACAGAGGAATTTGCTTTTAAGCTGCCTTAGGGAAGGGGTTTTTGTTGGTTGAATAAGCTCTTTAATTGCAATCGTACAACAAGGAAGTTTTAAAGGGATGTTGAGGGGGAAATTTGCATGTGGATTACAAACTGTAGGGAGCTTTTTTTTAAAACGCTCTCATTGGTGGTTTTCCACCGAATGGTATCCATGGTTACGAATTTATCGAACGCGCCCCTTGTTCCAGACAGGGATTCTCTGTGCGTATACTTGTATGTACTCTTTTATTTATTTTTCTACTTTACCCTTTTGAAAATGTCCCAATGATTCAACTTGAGCGCTTTAAATCGTACTTCGTTAATTTTGATGTGCGCGTATTCTGTTTATTTTTTGGAGTGATGAAAACATTTGAAGAAGACGTGCCATCAATTATATGATTATATATTATGTTTATACATGCAAATACATCACTGAATTGCATTTTTGACTGAAATCAGTAAATCTATCAAATGATTAATTGATGATAAGAATAACATATGACTCAACATCAGTTAAAAACATCGATAAATTTGATCTACTGACTAAGCATTTTACGGTCGACTTATTTTATTACAATATGTATGTTATTTTTCACTAGATATTATGGAAATATTATAAATTATTAATACATTGCTTTATACTAGTTTTATAATGTATTTTACTAACCAACCAAGTTTTTTTAAATTAATAAGTAGCTACTTTATATGCTTTATGTAATCTTATAACCTTAGAGTCTAATCTAGTGGTTCTCAATCTTTTTTTAACTTACCACCAAGGTTTGGACTTTTATTTATCTCCTTAATACTTGATAAATCTTTTTAATACTCTATTATGGGTAAGCAATAAGCTTATTAATTTTAATATTCAATATTATTTATTATAAAAAATATTTTCTTTAAAACTATTTAAAATTTATTTCGCGTACCAGTGTAGCCGACTAAATATTTCTGATTTAACTGATCAATTTTTAAAAATACGGAATAGTGTAAAAATGATTTTGAAAAATTACAAAATTAAAGCCATTAATAATGAAGGCATTTATGGATAAAACTGATTTAAATTATTTCGACGTTATTAAAAAAATATTAGTATTTTTTCAAAAAATTCAGTTATTGTACTTATCATGGAAAAATAGTTTGAATAGTATTAATGCTTGTGATAGATGCAGTAAAGTTTTTGCAGCATTTTTCAATTGTTAACTAAATGTAGAATGTTAATAATAGTTTAGAACACGAGAAATTTATTTTCTAAAAAAATCTTTTTCACATATTCCTAAATATTGTTAGAAAATCTTTAATTTTACAATTTTATAATGATGGTATGTTTATTTATTTAATTATATTTATAATTATGTATAAACTAAGTACTTAGGTATTTTCTTATAATTACTTATTACAATTCACAACTATGGATAAACCAAGTTTGATTCAGAATTATTTTTAAAAATCTATAATTTAATGTTACTTTTAACTTTGAAAGTTCGAAAATACCTGATCCAACATCTCAAAACATATTTTTTACTTAACTTTTTTTTGTATACATCATGGTAACACATTATATTACTTTCAGAGTATTCAACAAAAATAATGAATAATAATTTATAATCCTATAATATATTTATGTATACAACGTAAATATTGTTACGATAGAACTTCTCAATTCTGTAGTGTAAAAATATGTCTTTCCACAAAATCAGTTCTTTGAATTTCTTATAATAAAAATATCAATTTTTAAAATATAATTTGAATATGATAAAATTAATCCTGTACAATATATTTTCTAACATTCAGGTATATAATAGATTTTTTGTCAATCTTGCTAAAAAACATCCTTTCATTCTTAGAATATTCGTCTAGTGATCTAGTCCAAAATTTAAAAATGTTAGGATGTGTAACGTCACAGTGTTATAATAATTTACTATAAATTAAAAAATAAATGAAAAATGTTTGAAATGAGTTTCTAAGAAGTATCATATTTTTTTTTCTTTTAATATTATACTTACCTAATGAAATAAAGATTATTTTATATGCTCAATTATGATCTTAATTATAATAACTAATTCGTTAAAACACATAATTCTATAATGATTTTATAATTTTGAATGATAGGTATCCATTTATTATTTGTTGCAAAAAGATATATTTTGATTATAAGTTGTCTATATAAAATATCCAACATTATTGCGTAGTATATTTTGCATGAATTATTTTGAAACACAAAAAAAAATTTTTTTTAAAAAAAACAAACAACATCGTTATTTATTAGACATTCGTATTTGAAAAACGTTTGTTGTAGGCTGGACTGGATATTGAAATGTATACGTAGAGGGGGTGTGGGTGAACAAATTTACTTCGGGTCCACCTCCACTAATTTTTTTAGTTTTTAAAAAGTTCACCATACATGCATACATAGTTGTAAAATATTAATTCCTAATAACAAACTTAAAAATTACACTTTATTGCTTAGATAACAATAGGTTATTAAGTTATTAGGTACTCAGGAAAAAAGTGCAAAATATTTATACAGAAGTTAAATTAAAGTACTTATATAGTTTAAAAGCAAAATAATAAATTAAGCAATTTACTTGAAATCATGAACCAATTGCCATTATGGTGATTAATTGATAAAGTGATAAGGTATATAGTGTGAACTTTTAAATATTATAAGACATAAAAAAGTCACGAGCTGTATCGTGACACACAGTCCCTGCACTGAAAGGCCCAGTGGGCTATCAGGAAAACTATATTATTGGCTATTTCTTGAGTTTGAACTAAATATGTCCATTTAACAACAAAATGCATTTTAAAACCTAAATTGTTAAACCTAAACGCCTACTCTAAATAGGCCCCTCAAATGTTTTCACACATAGCTCCAATTTACACCAAGCCGGCGCCTCCTTGATAATCGGTAATTCTGTATAAATACGTAAAACATTATTGTACAACTCGTGTTTTAATTATTGATTTAAAACCGTAATTTTAAAATAATATCATAATACTTTTAATACGAAAATATGCTAGCAAAAGTAATTGGTAATATTAGGATTCAGTAATCACTTTGCAAATCGTTATTCGTTTATAAATTATATGACTTATTATTCATTTTAATAATTTGGATTATGGATCTTTAAGTTTGGTAATACTGTAAGAGAAAGATCATATCGGTTTTAATTCTCTCAGGACTCTTGACTATCTTAATGAATCTTCAAAACTGTATATTTTATTTATTTTGTTAGTGAGTTTTTATATTTCTGAAAAGTTTAGTTGTGAAGTAATATACGATAGTGATTTTTTCATAAAAGTGTGTACAACCACCCCATCTGGTAACCAACGCGCCCCACTGATAAAACAATTCCACTTGGCGTACATGCCATCTATTGGTGTCGACTTCATCCCCTAAAAAGTCGCCATCTCTGAGAACAACAAAGAATGACTTTTAATCGTACTCTATGCGTCGTTGATACTAATGCATGCATATTTACTCGCAAAATACCAATTTAACAACGAAAAAACAACAAAACAAAATTGTCTTACGTGGTGATTATCCGCCGAACCGTAGCGGGACGGCGTGAAAAAAAGTTCAAAAAACACAAACAAAAAAAAAAATGGTCCAAATTATCGCTACTATAAAATGAATCCTGACAACGATTTATTCATTTATTGTACCATTTGACCGGAAAACCGTTTGGCGTGTGGTACACTTGCAGGACATACAAGCAAGGGTATTTTGTTGTTGGTGTTTTTTTTTTCATATCAAAAGGGTGGTATGAATGACGTAATGCCGTCGGCATTCCATCATTATTGACGTTTATGGGGAGAGCTCAGTGACCCGTCGTCGAGATGCTATGGGTGGGGGCGGCGGGCTGCGAGAGAGGGAGAAAGACAAATGTCACGACGGCTGCGTTGGTGGCGACAACGGGACTACGCGGAATAAACAACACAACTACGCGATGTTATGAATCAAGTGTAACACGAAAGTTCGTATTTTTAATTTTTCTCTGGCGAATAACGTCGTGTCGTCGTCGCCATCGGTCGTTGCATTTCGTACGATAGTGCGATCGGTTCGTTCGGTCGCTCGCGTGCGCGCGCTCGAGTGTTGTATGTGTGTGTATGTGTGTCTATGTGTGCACGAGCGTGTGGGCCAGTGGTGCGTGTGTGCAAGCATTGTTTTTTTTTTTTTTTTCTGGGGAGTTCGACGAAAAATCTCGCTCGTGAAACGTTTATGCGAAACGACGATGACTATTCCGATAGTGCAGTTGCTGTCCTGGGCGAATACGCGCGGTGCTGGCTGTGGCACGGTGGCGTTGCCCTTCGGTGTCCGCTCGGTTCGACGATGATACAGAAAACTACGGCCGCAGTGTAACAACACCTCTATTACGACGACGACGGGTTCCCCAGTGAGGTCAACGGTTGCAGTGCCTTACGCTGTCGCATCGCCTGGAGTGGAGGCGTGTTGCACCGTAACCGCGGTGCCATGGAACCGCTGAACCTCGTGAAACGTAAAAACCGTCCGGTGGCCGTGGTCGCCCCGTCCACCGTGGTGTCGCCGCCCGTCATGGCGGCCGCCACCGTTCCCGGGTTCCCGTCCGGGCTGCTATCCAGTCTGTACATGAACAGCGTGCTCAACGATCAACTGTTCCAGCGGGCCGCCGCGGCCGCTCAGTACGGCACTGCCGCGTCTTTCTGGACACCGGCTAATAGGTTCTGGCAAGTGATGCAGCAGCACAACTCGGCCGCGCAACATTACGCGGTAGCCGCCGCAGCAGCTGCCGCCGCCGCCTCCGGGGCCGCCCCCACCTTGTGCGCCGCCACCGCAGCCGTTACCTCCTCGTCATCGTCCGCTTCCCCCTCGTGCACTGCCAGCACTTCCACGGCCATCCCTGCGATAACCGCAGACCACCACCGGGACCGTGATAAGAGGTCGGTTTCGCCCGCCAACTCTTGCAATAGCTCGTCCGCAGCTCGGTTGGTCTTTTGATCCATACATAGTATTATACATAGACTGTACTACAATAATACTGATACGTAATATACAGTCGTATTTATGTTATCATTTTGAGTCGATGTTGTCGGTTTCGAAAATAACAAAAAAGTTATTGATGTTCGAATTTTTGACTAGGTATAGCTAATAAGTAATTATCATATTGGGTAAATCTTATTTACAATCGCGTTTCTTTTTTACTACAGTTTTGATGGATAGGAAATGTTTATAGGTATAATCAGTTTTACTGAAAGGGTTGTTTTTTTAGGCTTTGAACACTTCCGTTTTATGTCTCACGAAATGTTAAATTTCACTTTTTGTGCTGAACATTGAACCAAAATGTGAACCCGATGGGTTTATGTCATGTTGCATGTTTTTAATTCACGTGCATAGTTGTATAATATTTACTAAATGTTAAAAATTTCCTTTTCAGGCCACAAAACGATCATAGTAAAAACTCTTCATGTTCGGATGGTTCAAAGCACCAAGACGTTGTTCAAAACAGTAATAACCAAGGTAATGCGACTTTTACATCGTGAAACGCGTGTTTGAAAGGATTTAGTACTTACTTAAATATTTCTTCCTGGTCTTGTAGATAAAAAGAAGCCTCACATAAAGAAACCTCTGAATGCATTCATGTTGTACATGAAAGAAATGAGGGCAAAGGTAGTGGCAGAGTGTACGCTTAAAGAAAGTGCAGCCATCAACCAGATATTAGGTCGACGGGTGAGTGTCCATAATACTACAATTATTAACAATTTGGTATATATTTATGTATATTTTTAAGTCTAAGAAAGATATGGAGAACTTATTTAATAAATACAGATTAAAAAAAAAATAAATAATAATAATAAGTGGGAGAGACCGAACTGAAAAAGTGGTTTTGTGTAATATAGTGGCACTCTCTGTCGCGAGACGAGCAGGCCAAGTACTACGAGAAAGCGCGCCAGGAACGACAACTCCATATGGAACTGTATCCTGGTTGGAGCGCTCGGGATAACTATGGATACGGCGCCAAGAAGAAGAAACGGAAGAAAGAGCGCGTACCGGTCATAGATGCTGGCTCAGGAGGTAGTCCCTCGTTATTAATCGGCATTATATTTTTATTTTTATTTTTTGTTTTTCGTGTCCACGTGCAAATAGCAGCATGCAGTACCGATCCAGGCTAAAGATTTTATATTCGTTTTTATCATATTTGTTTATTATTCATAACGAGAACCATGTACTTTTTCCCCTTTGATTGTAGCTCCTATGCTTGGTAAAATGGTTCTTGTTCAATTCACACGTATACTTTCTGGCTGGTTACCTTTTACGAAATAGCATTATATATATTAATATTACATTTAAACGTTATCTCTCAGCTATAACCCAATGCGAAATAAAGTTATATTTTTCGTATCTTTTTGTGTTATCTTTTATCATATTTATAGCATTACATCGAGTCTCCACCATATAAAATATTCTGTTTCATCTTGCATTGATTGGGTGTGAACAATGGGCAATAATACTAACATTCACATCAATATCCACGTATACATATATAATATTTAAACTAATATACTCATACAATTCAATCATTTGTCTACAAATTTGTGTATGTTTATGTATAATTTTATTCACGTACTTATTCAGCTACTAAACATTTCCAAACTTTTATTTTTTGATTTCTTTGCCATTTCAACATAATTGAATACGTATTTATAGCCGCATGTTAGACAAACATTTTGGTCTACATAAATTGTGTCTGTATGTGCATCTAACCTGAGCGATATGTTTTTATTCTTATTTTTAATGTATGTATATACATGTATGTATACATATATTTATATATGTGTACATAATATAATGAATCGTTATACTAACTATTAACAATCTTATAGCCTGGTCGTAGCTCGAGCATAATGGTCAAAACGAAATACGTGCTTGCGGTGGTCGTGCACCAAAAGATATATATTATATAATATAGTTTGGGATGTTTTTTTTAAAAAAAAAAACTTTTTGGTAGCTTGCTTTTAACGTTTGTTTTATCCAAGAGATTTGTTTCACAAGAACTTTGCCGTACAAACACACGTTTAGCTCCAAATAATTAAACAAAATGTTACATTTTTTTTTTTTTTCGTAAGGAGAATCTATAATATAATTACGCAATAAATATTTGTTTTTTTTTTTTATAACCAACTAGGTCATACTCTTTCTTCCGTTTTAATTCTTGGTGGTTATTTGTACGAAACAAATGTATACCTAGTGTTAATCTTTTTATTTGTACTCAATATGCAATTTGTCACCTTACATTTGTGTATCTGTGTGTGGCAATATAGTGGCACGCGTTAGGTCGCGAAGAACAGGCCAAGTACTATGAGCTGGCGCGTCGTGAAAGACAGATACACATGCAGCTCTATCCGGACTGGTCGTCGCGCACTAATGCGACACGGGCCAAGAAGAGGAAGCGCAAACAAGAAACCCATGATGGAGGTAGAACCCAAACAAAAAAAAAAAAATTATAAAACCAAATAAATAAAATTTATATATTTTATTTATTTTCTATCTTCATACTTTTAATTTTACGCTAATGCGTTCGTTTCCTGAACATTAGACGCTTTTTTGATGCACGTTCTCCCTATATACTTTTCCGAAATCAGAAAAGAAAGCGAATACAGAATTTGTTTATTTGTTGTTGTTTAATTTTGGAGTTTAACGAGGTGTTTGTCTGGCGCAATATGCATGGTACCCATATAAGGCAATTCTAAAATTATGGTTGTTGTATTTTGTATTTTGCTTATGAACGCTCGGCCTTTGCTTTTCTTTTAATTTACAATTATCTAATTGATTTTTAATACAAACATTTTTATGAAATAGGTAATAACAGCATGAAAAAGTGCCGTGCGAGATACGGACTTGACCAGCAGAGCCAATGGTGTAAACCTTGCAGGTAATTATTGTCAATGATACTTTGCCATCATTAATTAATTAATGTAGCATAATATGAATATAATATGTCTAATACAAGTACTTATTCTGGCTCCTGTGATATCTTCATATGTGTACTAGTTTTTAGTATTTTTCAAAATTTAATAGAATTTTGTTTTTCAATACATACGGCGTTCCACATTGCCAACTTCGTTATATAAAGTCAATAAACACTAAACCATAATATAACTATTAATGACAAAAAAAAACTTTTTAAATATTGTCCATAATAACATTACTCAAATAATTATTAGTGTTCGATAAATATAAATTAAAAATAAACAGCAGTACAATATCTATGTTTTTCAAATTTAACAATGCAATTATAATGTTTTGTCTGTTTGCATACTTCTAATATTCAAATACTTTTAAAATCAATTTGTTGACGCTTTCATAAGATTTGTTCTTATTTAAATCATTTCTAATGCTTCGAGATCCTTGTCAAATTGATTTAAAAAAAATTAAACGTCAACTTATTTTAACTGCCGCAAACCTATTCAGAAAATGTGTCTTGCCAGAGGAAAGTAATCTTAATGATAAAGCTTAAGCCTTAGCTTAATCCTTAATACAAGCTTTTTAACCATATCAGTCTGAAGCACGGAAATACTTTGTGTATAAAAATATATTACCCACTTTTTTGAGTAATTTTAGAGCATGTAGACACATTTTCTGAATATTTAGCAAAAATATATACTTCAAGTTGTGTACTTTTATATATATATATATAAGACATCCAGAAGACTAAATAAAAACGACTTTATTTTCTAGGTCAATTTTTTTTTTTAAATTCTGGATAGTCTTATGTAGTGTTATTTTACTATGTATATAAAATAATAATAGGATACCTATAATATTTGTCGAATTTTGTATTATGTATTGTGTGTATGACGACTGATATGGTTTGTAGCCCTGATGGAGCAGGCGGAGGAAGCATCTTAGCACAACACGTTCACGGCCCTTCCAACGCTGCTTCCCCACAGGGGCCCACATATGTTAATCTGTAAAAAAAACAAATCCAAAAATAAATAACCCAAATAATCATCAATTTCGTGAGTTCATTTTCCCTATATTAGTGCGTGTGTTTATTTTGTCAGTATGATGTATTATGCCTTATCCATCAGTTTTTTCTCTTTTTTTTTTTTTTTAGTTTTTTTTTTATGTCACTGTTGTTCTTACCATTGCATTAACAGTTTATATTACTAATTAGTTAGCTACCTAATTGTTGGATTTGTTTGTATTTATATTGGAATTTGACTAGTTTAGTGTAGAAGTGTGTGTATTTGTGTGTGTGTGTGTGTGTATGTGTGATCCTCGTATTGTTTTTACCATTTTATTTTAGCTAGCAATTTAAAACAACTTTCAAATTCTTCTCATAGGATGTTAAAATACATCTTGTATCAAATTATTTTCACTAAAACAGGAGGTTATTTAGCAAACAATCATATGTGTCTTATCTGCTATTTACGTACACATTTTTAAAGCTATAAATTGTTTATTGTAGTTTTAATTTGATGAAATGAGAACATAATATTTGGGTACTTGGATGCCAATATTATCTATTAATATTTTTTAACCATCACCTGTTTCTGTACAATTTTTAATAAGAAACTTTTATATGTAGTCGCAGTAATATTCTATAGTATAATATCAAATATATACTATAAATTATTCTAAATAGACCAATAAACATAAATATTTCATAGTTATCAATTTATCATAAAACAATTTACCCGTCATCCTGAAAATTAAATTATTCTTAAAATTTAAATGAGAGGAATTTGAATGTGCCTTTTATGATTATTTTTATAGTTTTATGATTATTATTGTTATTATTATTATTATCATTATTATCATTATTATTATTATTATTATTATTATTATTATTATTATAAGTATTACTATTTTTTTTTTTTATTATTGAACAAACCCACATTTTCTGAGGGTTGTGCGTGCGTTATAATTTTACCGCTAATATCTGTATACATTTATTATTTTCGCCAACCTGTATATATGGATACACTATTGCACGTAACCATGTGACAGCCACGCTGACGATCATTATGATTTCATTTCTAGGCGTAAAAAACGTTGCATACGGTACATCGAGAGCGGCGGCGACTCGGGCAACCAGTCGGACGACAACCAGTCCACCGGCAGCCTGGGACACTCGGACAACGAGGAGGCCGACTCGGTGTCCAGCCCCGGCGGCCTGAGCGCCCTGTCCAGCCTGACCAGCCCGGGTATGCTGACGCAAGCCAGCCTGTCGCCGGCCACACCACTTACCCCGCACGTGTCCGAGTACGAGTGCCCGATGGCCGTGCGCATGCAGCCACTGGCCGTGGTGATGCCCACCAGGCACCACCAGCCAGTCGGCACCAACCCGCACGACATCAACAACCCGCTCAGCGTTAACCAGCTCACGGGCGGCGTGAACAACAAGTGCCATGTCAAGGAACAAAGCGATCTGAAGACCGGTGTTGTCGTCCAGCAACAGCAGCAGTCCGAACAACACCCCAACAACAGGGCGCTGCCCGCCATTAGCGTAACGTAGCGTATACAGCGCGAAGCAATAGTACATTGACACTCGCTCAATTTATCGTACATTTTATAAACTCCTCTCCCACACACACACCGGTCTCTCTCACCCGCTCTCATTCTCATTATCTTTCTGTCTCTCTGTCTCTCTCTCAGTAGGACGAATCGATCTGCATGCGTATAAGTACATTGTAATTTACAATATTATTATTATTATTATTATTATTATATACGCGATCGGAAATAAAATGAAAATAAAAATGTAAAATATTACTTTTTTCAATACGATAATAATAATATTATAAATGCATAACGTTATATCCGTATTATAAATTTTTGTATATCACTCGGTTATTTAATCATACAATGTATTCAGTCATGTATTCATGTGTATTCACATCTTGTATTTATTTATCGGGAGGCCCCCCACACGCTGCACACGCGTGACCGCTAAAATATAATAATTCATAATGACGACAGTTAATGTGAACGTTTACCTACTTTGATCGTAAAACTCGTTCTTATATTATAATAAAATACTTTATGTTGTTTTATTGCCATTTTCAGAATCTTTAGAATCCCTTTGTACCGTAAAGACTAAACGTAATCGTTTTTAATTAGTTGTTAACTTTGTATGTTGTGTGTAATTCGTGAAATCTATGTATATCATTTGTTTGCCACTAAGAATTAAATACAACTTAAAAGAAAACTATTGCTTCGTTATTATATCATTATTATTATTATTATTATTATTATTACTATCATCATTATTATTATTTTTATTACGTTCAACTTTTTTTTTTTTTTTGGTAAAGTTTGAAGCAAATTTGTTTTTGAACCCTGTTATACTTTACAAAATAAGTTGTAATGGTACGATAGAAAAAAACATTTTCATTTACATATGATTGATTGGTTTGTATATGATCATGTATATAGGGCTGCATTCAAGTATATTACAGATTGTATGTTTTATTGTGATTTTATGGTCCATATATCCAAAATGTAATGTTCGTCTATGATATATTATAATTGTTTATGTATATATGACCAATGCAATTATTAATATTGAAATCACTTGTTAATTTTTTATATGTTCCTATATCTCACCCGCGTACTGTCTTAATGTTACTAAATATCCATATATATATAATTCTGATTTTGCAGCCCTATAATTATGTTTCTACCTCCCCTTTATGATTGTGCCAGTTTTAATAATAATATAATATTGTGAAAATAAAAATGGATAAATTGTAATAAATGAATCATACATTTCAGTTTACCTAAACATACTATGATATTTTAGCGCATAGAGGTATAATTCAGATTAACTGAATAAAATTGTACTTATAGATTTGTTTAAGTTATTTATATATAATTAAAAAAATTATATATATATATATATATATATAAGATATTATAAATATATATTATTATTATTATTATTATTATTATTATTTTTATCATTATTATTTTTTTTTCTTGGCAAAACGCTAGTCATTTTTGCCAGATTTTTAACGTACAGAACCCACTTATATACATTATTATTTCAAATTTGAAATGAGACTGAAGACAGTTAAGATAATTTGATTTCAGATTTAAATATAAAATGTACGTTTTTTATACATGTTTTTTTTTTTTTAATTTATGTGCCAAATTTTCATAATTTTATCTTTGCCATAAAAGTATATAATTTTTAAATGTTTGAATAAAACAGAAACATTAAGCACATTCCAAAATTGTCTACCATATAGAAATATCGTTAAGTTTTTTTTTTTTTATTTTAATTTACTGTGAATTAAAAAAAACAAATTGGGACTGTTACTGTTGCTAATATTATTTTGTAATATTTAATGATTACCTATAGGTACATGAAATATATATATATGCATTGTAATAAGATATGATGTCTATAAATTGTTTTTATACTTAATTTTATTTAAAATGAAAAAAAATGTGCAATTTGTTTTATATAATTTTATTTGTTTTCATGTCTTGAGTTTTATCCCTCCAAAATGTTCATTTTAACAATTTTGTACACATTTTTTTTTCTTGTTGTTCTACCGTCTTTTTTTTACTATAAGTGTTTTAGTAATTCGAACAAAATATTCTGTTGATTCTAATTTTCTTTGTAATATAGATAAAACATTTTATGTATAAACATGTGCGTATGTATTAATTTATGTGTATATTGTTCCATGGAACAATTATTCTCCTCCTCATCATAGTGCAATAGTTGAATTGTGTTAATCGTTCCTTAATGTTCAACATACACACCTATTCCGTAACTGTTTTTTTTTTTAGTATTGATTATCATTTATAACTAACGACTAGATGCTATTGACATTTCACATTACTATTTATTATTGGATCTCGAAATACTGATAAAACTTTGCATTATCTCAAAATAGTATTTTCCGATAGTAACAACAATTAATACAATTGATTGGGCATTCAGTTAGGTGCCTTTAGAGTTATACTGTCAAATGTAAGTGCTGACTGCTGCCATATGGATGAAATTAACGTGAGTACCTATTTCAAAAATATCCTAATTCGTATTAATTATAGTACATAATCAAACATGCTCGTTATTCAAATTTTTTTATGTAGGTTTACATAAATACAATAAAACAATCAATATACATTTGTTCTTTATTCATTGTGCTTATACCTAGGTCATGGGATCATATTATGTTGGCTACTTCACTTTGTTTTGAGTTTCATCCGAAATCTTGTAATTTGTGCGTTACAAATGGAAAACCTTCGGGTAGAAGGCACCTTTACGATAGCACAACTAAACTAATTTTGAAAATTATTTATTTCTTCAGATTTTAACTTCAGTAATTATTTTTTGAGTTAAGTTGACTGGAAATTGAGTTTTATATTCTTTGTTATATTTATCACAAGTAAAACAAATGAGTAAATTTATGTTTCAAGTAAAATAAGTTTTTGTTTAAACGCTTTTACTAAAGTGTAAATATCACTAATGTGAACATCTCTAGCTTGTAATTTGTGACTGAAGTCATTCATGAGTTTAGTAATTTTTACTAAAAAGCTAATTTCCAAATCCTCTTACAATTTGTATGTAAAGGTAATAGTCAATTCTCTTCAGTGAAAAATATATTTATTTTATTTTTAACTCAAAAAATGGCAATGTGCTTTTCCGTATTTTCAGATTACTTACCGTCCTTTGAGGGGCCGTTTAAAACTTATTCGCGGGCCGTAGTTTGGAGACCCCTGGTCTATTATATATGTATTATGACGTGTTATGCTTATATCTTATAGCAGTTAGGTATGAGTTATAAATTATAAATATAGGCCTATAAAAATTAACGAAATAAAAACTAAATTATGTGTACCGAAAATATCCCAATAATAATAATTAATAAGCTCGTATAGACATTAGACTTCGAGTTTAGGTTCACGAAAACTATTAAACAAGTACACAGTAGAACATATAGGAACTGCAGGACATGCTTGTTTCATTTATACATTTATAATAAACGTGAAAGGTTCAAAGGTCTAACACACAAGTTTTTAAGATTTAAACTATATTGTGTACTAATGTCATTATGTGTCTATAGACTATAGTACCATGGATTAAATATACTTAAAAATATTACTTATAAATTACTAATTAAATATATTTAATCTATGGTAATACCTAATACACGAAAATTAAAATGTAGGTAACAACTAACTAGATAACAATATCGGTATATATTGAATATTGCAGTACTTGGTGCGTTATTCGGTCATTTGGTACGGTTTCGTTTAATCGATAATTAATATTTGTCATAACATTTACTGACTGTAACGACCATTTTTTTACAGAAAATAAATCCAATCTACACACAAGTACTTAATTTGGTAATCACACTTTACCGACCATGTACACAAAGAATATTTGATCTTTGCACTAGAAAAACAACGATGTGCCCGCACAGTTCATGAATCAAAGATGCCAACCGTACAACAATTATTATACTTTCGGAAATTCGTATTCGTTTTTTAAACCGGTAAACTGAAAGCTGATTTAATTATTTGGTATGCTCGTACAGTAATATTAACGTTTTCCATAGACCATATTAGCTATAGCCATAGCCTATAAAATATGTCATTTACGATGTGTACGCATCATCGCCCAGTAGTGGGTAGTGCGAAATAAATAGGAATAATGCATTGAAATGTTCAAAACATAATATACATTATACCACCTTGAAAAGATTCGAAATAAATTAAAATTATAAAACTGTTAGAAATATAGCGATCGATTTAACTATCGATACGCGTTAAAAATACGGGTTTTATATACATAATATTATACTATTAACATCTTAATTGGTATTATGCATTTATATAATTATATAAACGTTTATATAACCGTGTGTAAACAACACCAGTCGTGATGAGTCGTTTCTATCGTTAGCGATATAATTTATAAAATAGATACTTCCCTCTATACATAATACACAACATACGTATACCTACGATATATTATATTATAAATGTGCAGTGTCTATTCACAACGAAAAATTATCTAGTACAAGTATTATATAATAATATATGTAATCGAATATTCGACCGGCAACAGAATATCTGTAAAATACACGTTTAAATTGGTTCATTTGCGCGTACCTACTACCTACTAATTACTATGATTGATGATATTACACCCCCACTCCCCGGAGATATTTTCTCAATCTATATACGGGTGCTCTAGAATATGCACATATTACGGTAGAACACGCGTGTTACTTATCGTTTTAAATGTTAAATTTACCTATAATTTAAATCATAAGTTTCGCGCATTGTTATTTTATTTACTAAACCTTTATCAAATTATCGATATAAATGATCTAATGACTACTATAATTATTAATTATGCGATTTCACTTAAAAAATGTATAATAATATGATCAGTGATCACATTAAACGGTAACATAGTCAGTGCGAAGAAAAACTCGTAGACGCGATCGCCACTGAATAAACGAATAAACAGGTAAACAAATACAATTATATTACTACTGCATCCGTAGACTCGGATTTTAATATATTTATGAGACTAGGAGGTAGTAGGTACGATCTTCATTGACTCCATTCTCCGCTATCAATATTAATTTATGTTTAAACGTAATATTGTATTGTAATAATAATCGTTAATAGTTTGTATTTCATTGTCGTCACAAAGTAATAATCGCAATTATACGTGCATTAGGACGTTTTTTATGCACATTGTATTTACTATTTAATGAACGTTCTGCGTTCTGCGATAGCCGGAATAGGTTAATAATGTTCAGCACTTTTGGACATTTAACAAAATTCTAACACTGATTGTCGTAATATTCCTGTTTACGCGGTTTTTATTGCACCGTGAACACCTACACATAAGACCATGGCTATAAATAGACGTAATTATATGAAATTTTTCTACGCAGCAACACCGTTGGGAATCAACAACATTTACATTTAATCGCCGCCATAACAGGTTACTCGTAATATTCAAAATTATTATTATATTTTAATGTTTAGCTTAAAATGTTTGAACCATTGGCGAGTGTTATTGTATAATAGAATATTAGCCTAATATAAAACTGCCGAGGTCGAGAAAAAGATAATTGGTCATTGTTCCGATTTGTTGTTTGTGAAAATTAAAACAACGCTGCTACGTGCAAAGCGCATAAAAATGTCGTCGAGTTCGTTAAAAGTATATTTATTTAATGTTCTCGCACGCATAAACGTAACTGATATTCTGATGTAATATAACATCACTATGTGTGCTGTTTACATAATCTCGAATTCAATGGTCACTGCAATATAACGTCATATTATGATATCGAAAAAAAAAAAAGAATAAGAGAAAAAATTGTGCCGAATAGTGTATATAATAAACATAATAGAAGTAATAATGATGATAATAAAATAAAGAGATACGACTCACTGAATAATAAATTATAATATTTCGAATGAAACGATATTCGACGAATAACGACGTTGACAAGAGTGGAGGAAAACCACAACGCGTGCTCAGTGGTGTACCTACGCCCGTACTCTCAATTCGCAAGGGCGACCCAGTGACCAGTTATCGGCACGTTACGTTCAGAATCCCGCCCGATTGCTTAAACCTAACCTCAAACCGACCGGTCTTGGTCTCTGGTCACACTGTTATTTTTCATTGTCGTCGTCGTACGTCGTTCGTCCCGCGTCCGTGGTCATAAAAATAAAAACGAGGTGGCTCGTTAAAAAAAAAAAAAAAAACCGTGTACTTTTAACTGCTGATAAGATATTTTTAATTGAATTTTAATGTGCACACGCGCGCTCGGCCAAGACCCAACAAACCTACAATGATATTATTATTTTTTAATTTTCGTTTATCATCATCGCCGTAATTATTACTATTATTAATTCTATTATTATCATTACGTAGATCGAAATCGCACACAAAGAGCGACAGTGAGCAGCCGCCCGCGTGGTGCACGTGCTGGCAAGCTGCTGGTGCGGTAACCGCGCGAGCGCGCGGGTCAAAAGTCGATTACCGTGAAAACAGCATCATCTTGACCGCGACGACGATGGCGTTATCACCCGTCGTCTGAACATCGTTGTCGCCGCGATTCAGTCTTATTATAATAATAATAGTAATAATAATAACAATAATCGTATACATTATGTACAAATCGGTAGATTGATATTATGTCGCGTGACAACTACTGCTGCAGCTGCAGCTGCGTCGGCCGCCGATTATCACTCGCATAGTCGTCGCCGTCGTACTGTCGTAATCCGCCCGCTGTCGCCACCACCGACGTCCGACCACCCGAGCTCATAGCGCCGTCACAGCTGCCCGTGCTGCTGCTGCTGCTGCTCCTGCTTCGCTTGCCGCCGCAAACGAATTTTTGCCCGCCGTCGTCGTCGTCAGCTGTTTCGAAGTTTTTTCGTGCTAATCCGCCGTGTGCCGTTACGAAATTTTTTTCTTTACTCGTTACGGTGAGACATTTTCGTCGCCAAAACGGAGGTCCTTAACGTGAAACTGGACGATGGAGGGACGACGACGACGGATGCAGCGCAACAGACCGCGTGCGGAACATCACCACCGCCGCCGGCACAGCAGCACGCGAACGGCGACGGCGCCGTGCACACGGCCGAAAATCTACGAGTCCCGTTGACGGCAGTAAGCAGCGTTTGAAGTATTTCTATATTTTTACAAGACTCGCGACCGTATCAATCATCAAATAATATTATCGCATCAGCAAACGGTGCCGGTTGACGAGAAAAAAAAGATCTCTTCCAAAGCCCTCCCTGTTCCGCAGTCCTTTGTTCGGCCGTTTGACAACAACCGGTGCTGTTCATGATTCTCGCCGCAACTAACCCAACTCGTTACCGTTTGGATTACGCGTTCTATAATCTAGGTAGGCATCGGGTGGGCGAACAGTTCTCGTCCGCGCTTGCCCGTCATCGCCACTACCGCCGCCACTACTTCGACGCTTCCTCTCGCCACCGGCTTTGTTCAGTCCGTCAGTCGTCGAGTGTTTACCATAACCGTTGGCTCGAGTGCGCGTGTATACGTACATTACATATATTATTATAATAATATATAGGTAACGCCTCCTATTTACTTTGAATTACGAGTTATTTATTTTCGAATGGTTTCCTTTCGGCAAAAACTAACCTAGCAGCACGTATTTTTTCCAAGAGTCGGTTTTTTATTGTTAGATTTTTTTTTATCCTTCCACTTTTATTTACTAACGTTTTGAATGTGGATGCAAATTATTTACTTCCAGTCTTTTTCTATCGAACTCTTACATCGTTTTCTCACTTTTTATAAGTTTCATTTATTTCTTAGGGTTCGTGTTTTAGCCATTGTGCCATAGTAAATTATATTATACTACCACTTTATGTCATTGGTTCATATGCGTCAAAATTATTAAATACTTAGAGGGCTACCTAAGTATTGTTTTATTGTGGAAGTTTTTATAATTTCCCTCCTTTTATCCTGTTCTCCAAAACCTACATTTGTATTTTGTTCTTAAAATTTATTTTGTAACAGTGTTAAATTGCTGTGTTCCTCATTGTTATTGTTCTTAATTATTCTAAGTATCATGCATTATTCATGCCAAGTATATTCATTTGTATTTGTTATCTTAACACCTATCGTCATTTCTAAATTGATGAATATAATTTTAATATCATAATATTTAATCTTAATAGCTCAATATGCAAGAGTATTATTATTAATATTGTGTACCTACTACCTTGGCACCTAGTAGATATATTTTAAATTTAAAATGTTAACAATAATTTTGATTAATTAAATAATTTTAATAATAGTTTTAAAGTTGAATTCTTAAAGTAATCAAATATAAATCATTATTTATTATTATTTTAATTATGTTTGCATGTTTTTGTATTCATTAAGTACATTTTTATGAGTACTAAATAATATTGTATTTATATTTTAGGCGGAAATTGAAATGGAAAATTTTATATCAAATGCTAATACCAATTATGGTTTAGATCACGTGACAAATATTATGAAATTTCATAATGCATACCTTGAGACATTTTTGAGCTTGCAAGAATTTATAATTTACGGAGAAGGACCATTGCCTATTCAATATCGGCATTACATCGCAATCATGGTAAATAAATTGTAATTGTTAAACCTAAATAATAAAAGTAAACCAATGGAGCTGTATTACCTATATTATAATACAAATAATATATTAGTAGCTTTTAATTTTCATCAGTATTCAATGTATGATTCCAAGTTCTTATTATGTAATCAAAACTAAATTGTTTTCTTCTAAATCTATATTTTATGTTCTATACTTATATTATTTTAATATTTATGAGTTATATAATTGTAATATGTCTTTACATTTATATTTTAAATTATCTTTATTTATTGATATGATCTTTTACAGGCTGCTGGGCGTCATAAGTGTACCTATCTGATTAATTTTCATAAAAAACAATTTTTAGAACATGATGGAAATCCAAAATGGTTAGAGGGTCTGTCACATATTCCGCGTAAACTTCGTAATTTATATGAAATCAATAAAATTTTAGCTCACCGACCTTGGCAAGTAACAAAAGAAGACATCCGAGTATGTACTACTTAAAAGAATACTATACTATATGATATGTTTATAATGTTTATATTAATATTATTCTTAATAGATTTTAAATTATTGGTATACTATTTAATTTGTAATAAATCTATGAAAAAATAATTTAATCGTTAAATTGATAAACTTTTCTTTTTAGATTAAAAGGTAAATTTAGTTTATGATTTATTATGTACCTATTGTGTATGTATTTATATTCAAAGTACCTATATATAGTTTATCTACAATGTGATTTATCTTGAGAGAGTAGGAACTCTTACAGAAGTACATTTTTTTATGTATCAACATGTATAGAAGCTGATTTTAAAATAAATACAGCAAATTATGATGTACTCTAGTAGGTATTTAAAGAATGTTCATCTTTTCTTTTTTTTTATTAACTGGACTTGTCTGAAAAACATCATGACACATCAATTATGATTAAAATGTATAGAAAGCGAGGACATTTGTATTAGTATAACACTTAGATCATATACACTGGATAGAGCTATGATTTAAAATCTTGAAGCATAGCAGTTCGAGCCCGAAGTCATCATTGCGCATGCGCAAACCTGTTTTATGATAAGAGATTACTGATGAACACACAAGACAAAATAATAGCAGTCGTGACGCACTGACATTGTGTTATTTATTATACATATTATAATTTCTATTTTCCATTGAGTGTTTGAATTGAGTTCCTTTACTAAAACTGTGAAAATTAATAAAATTGCCAAAATGAATAAACTTGGCAAGATCCACAAATGTTGTATTTTATGTGTAAATCGCCAATAAAAGTATCTGATCTTAAATTGCATTGGTAATAATTAAATAATAGTCGTATAAATTACAAATATAAAAGCAAGTTTGTGTAACATTTCATTTTTTTTTTCACTTCAAAATTTGCTAAGAGATATCAGTACCTAATCACACATTACTAATATCCCATCCCCCTATCTTGTGCACTAAAACTTGTGACACATGTGCAATAAATACTTCGGACCCGAACAGGTCTGCTTCAAACACGGACTATGCAAGATATACGCTATAGCTCTATCCAGTCTATATGATCTAAGGTTTAACATAAATATTTAATGAGAATGAATGTGGGTTCATATAAATTAAGAAAGAATATTAAATAATTGTTATGGTAGCTGGATTTTAACAATAATAATATTTAAAAATGAGATAGCAAGATCATGGTTAAAAACAGTTATAAATTGAATTTAGAGTATCTTATGGAAAAAAAATACATTAAAAGTATGGTTACAGTAGACTGAGAAAGGTGGACAATAGAAAATGTTGTGATATAGGTCATGAATAGTCTTACTTAGGCGAGACGAATAAAATAGGGGATGTGTACACTACATATTAGATATAAGAAAGAAGCAAGTATTGTGGCCCAGTCAAAGATGAAAGGAAATATTTAGTGATCTTGATGCTTTGGTACCATATTTGTGTTATCAATTATCAATTGAAATTTAATAAGTTTTAAAAACTGCATAAATAGTAGAGATGGGAAATGAAATTATCCCAATTTTTCTGATATTGTACTGTGATATTGAAAATATCACAATTAATCATTTTAAATATTATTTATTAATAATTATTTATTCAAAAATTTGCTTTACCTAGCTCATTGAAGATATAAAAAAAAATTAATTATACTCGAACAAATAAATATTATTGTAATATTAATAGCTTATAAAAAATGAACCCTTTTCTTATTAATAATATCCTCAATCCTGACATATTATACAAAAAGATAATATCAATATTGTATCAAATTATTGGTATTGTTGCCCATCATAAATATTGCTCATATTGTTACTCTAAAAGTTTAAAATATATTCATATACATTAGACTGGTATATAAATCATTGAATAGTTCTTATCTCATTTATTTTTAAAATAAATGAAATTAGTAAAAATTTAATTTTAATTTATATTTGTTTTTATACCTTAGATAACTTGTTTAATTTATTTTATATTTTCTTATATAACATTAAAAAGAAGAAGGGACATCATTTATGGTATCTTTCTTAAATCATTAAAATTATAACTTAAAAAAAACTATGATGAAATATCTGTTAGTCCAAAATATTATTCATCAATTGGTTATTTGTATTTAAAAAAATAAAGTCAAAAACTTATTTTATTATTTATATAGTTAGTAAATTAAATTAGTATATTATACTAATTTCATTGAGGGATAAGTACCATTTTCTGAGATGGTTGTTCAGGTCTCGATTTAGTATAGTTTCTAATGTATTGAATTGTGCAACCAGGGCGATGTCATCGGCATTTATAAATTTTCTTGCAGTAGTTTTTATTATATCAGCAGTATAAATATTAAAGATAACTGGCGTGAGCTTTGGGGTAGATCATTTTGATGATATTTGTATTTGCTAGCTTCGCCATTCAAAAATACTTTGACTTTTCTATTTGATAGCATACTTTCCATTAATCTGAGTGTCTTCTTGCATTTTACTATTTGCTATAAATAGGTCAAGAAATACTGAGCCTGTCTTTTTTTGTTCTGGAAACCACTTTTAACATGAGGTGTGGTAAGGACTTGTACTTGGTTGTACCAATTCTTATTCTTCTTAAAACCAGCTTGTTTTATCAGCAGTACTTTCTCTATTATAGGTTGTATCCTACGAAAGAGTCTCTCGTATACCTTATATTCCTCTGATAGTTTTGTAGTTGGTCTATAATTACGTACATCATTCATTAGCTGAAATTCCTGGTTTTGCATTGGTTATCACTTTTACTTTGTTCCATAGTTTCAGGAGAGCATCTGTTTCTCCTGCCTATTTCTCTTAACAATTCGGTTAGCCAAATTTTTCCTTTTAACCCAAAGTTTTTTATGAATTCTGCAAAAATTCTATTGGTTTGTGCTGCTTTTCCATTCTTGACTGTTTTTAGTGCTACTTCAATGTCTTTAACATTGAATACCACCATTAAAATATAAAACTATATTGTGTTTAATTTTAAATGATAATAATAATTTAAAGTTCAATATTATTTTTTTGATCTGTTAGTGTTTTATAATAATTGATCAATTGATGCTCAACTCTTTGCAGTATCTCTCTCTCTCTCTTACTCTTAGCATACTAATAGCATAACTAATACTTAGAAAAATAAAAGAATATACTTATAAAAAAATTGGAATTAATTAGTATTTCATTTAAGTAAGTCTTAGAATATTAAATATTAGTAAAATAAAAAATACCATATGGGTATAATTTTAATAATTTTTTTCAGGAAGGTCTTTATTAATTATACACATTAAATGGAAATTATAATAAGTATAAAAGGTGTTCTAATCTGTCATTTTAGGTCAATTAGATAGTAATTAACTACAATAATTTAAAATTTTTAACTATTATGATAATATTCTAAATTATATAATGCTGTTACCTAATTGTAGATATTATTATCTAAGTACAAGTGCATTTATGTAAAATTTTATTTTTATTTATATGAACTTGATATTGATATGGAATCAATTGCATTGTTGATAATACATTTATACCCTAAAATTAGTCAAATATTATTAATATAGCAAAGAAATAGTTATAATAATTAAAAATGTATTTGATTTATTATAGTGAAAAATGATAATTAGCACAATATATATGTTAACATTAGTAGTAATTTAATTAAATATGTATAAAAATTAATAAAAATTTGTGTTTTAATAGAAAGTTGTCAAAGGTCCAAACTCTTGGTCTATGTCGGATTTGGGACATGCTATTATACTACTTGTTCATTTTCACAGCTTGTGTAGCTTTGTGTATGCATGTAACTTAAATGATGAAATACCACGAGCTGTTAAAGTAGCTGGTGTTTACTATAGACGTAGAAGTAAAACAAACTGCCGAGGTATATAATTTACAACTTATAAATATTTTTAAATGTTTCAGTGATAGTATTTTTGATATATTATTTCAAAGTAGTTGTACTTTATTATTTTATGCTTCTAAAATATTCAAATAGTTTTGTTGGAGTATTATTTACTTATTGATATCCAAAATAATTATCTGATTGAAGGTTATGATGACAATGTTATATCTGACGACGAAGGTCTTGAACCAATAATGGAACGAATGAAAAAGTTAAGTGATGTTGTGCCTGCTTCAGAACAAGAACGTATACAACGGTATGAACTTGTTCAGAGTCAATTGTGTGATAGTGATACCTCGTCTGATAATGGTTTGGATCCAGATGTTAAACCATTTATTGAAGATTCTGGATATTCGTACTTGGATTGCTCACGTCGACAATTTGCTCAACAATCTTCATTTATTTTACAGGTGTTTATTATTTACATTTAAATGATTACCACAAATAAATGTAATTACTTGTGTAAAGTGTAATTGTACGTGTATGAAAGGGGGATATAAGATCCCTAACTTTCTTAACTTACCGTAATGATTGCTTATATAGCTAAGTATTTTAATTGATTTATGATTATACTAATGTTAATTGACCAATCAATAAGCTTCTTCAATATAATTTATATTGCATTTTTTAATTCATTGTTTCAGTGTATAGTATCAATTTTATGCATAACAACTCTGTATACTAAATAATGAGGAACCATTTTCATTACCATTATTCATGCACTACTAAATTATTATTTAAATTATTTTAAGTTATAATTTATTTGTATATTGCTTTTCTCATAACATAAAATATAAATGTAGAAATAGTTAATGTTCCATAAAATTGATTAAATTAAAAAAAAAATCTGTACAGTAGATAAACAAACCTTATATTATCAATTATCAAATTTCTATAATATTGTAATGTTGTTGAACTAAAAAAATAGAAAAGAATAGGACCTTAAAATTGTAAACAGTTCATTATTTTAAAATAATTGGTAGCTTATCTAATAACAGTAATAGCATTATAATGTTTTTACATAAATACTTAGTGTTGGAAATCAGTAAAATTAAAATTAAAACCTCTTTAGAATTTCTATAAGTACTCTCCCAAGCTTGTTAAAGTGTAGTACTTTTCATAGTTAAAATGGCTCAAATATTTTTGTATACCATGATAAGTTTTAACTAAATATACTTATTTTATATATATTTTTAGGAATTTTCGTGGGATCATCATGGTTTCTCATTGATTAACCGTTTATTTAATGATATTGGATTACTGTTGGATAAAAAATTCAAGACTGCTTATAACATGACATATTTTACTATGGGTGGTCGCCCACATATAGACACTACAAGATTTCGTAGAGCAATTTGGAATTACATTTATTGTATTTATGGGATGAGAAATGATGATTATGATTATGAAGAAGTTACTCAACTACTTCAAAGTCAGTTAAGAGTATTTGTTAAAACAGCAACCTGTTATCCAGAACGTTTGAACAAAACACATACTGAGAATACATTAAAGCATTTTGAATTAAGTGAAAAGGTAAATATTTTACTTATAAACAAAAATCCATATATTGAAATTCGATAAAGTTGAAATATCAAATCAAAGTGATTGATTATTTTTTTTAAATTTTTTAGATTCACATAAATTTAATGATTATGGAAGCTCGAATGCAATCAGAACTTCTATTTGCTTTGCGTGCAGTCATGAACTACATGTTATGATATGAACAATAGAATTACATTAATAACATGTGTTACAAATTGTTTATTGTTATAATTTTTTAAACAAGTATACTATATTGGGTATACGATTTACATTATTAAAGAAACCATAATGTTTTCATATTTTTTTGCTTAACTTTTATATTAGCTATACAAAAAACTATTTAGTTAAACATACGATATTTATAAGAGAGTGAAAATGTTACATTATTATCATTGTTTTTTTGAAAATTTATATTTTATATTAACTGAAACATTTTTTAAATCTGAATGTGATACAATTTTATACTGACATTATACCATTTTTACAAACATATATTTTAGCTATTATTTATCGACTAATAATATAAATATTTTTTTATAAATACTCAATGATTTTTAAATCTTGTATACAACAATGTTTTACGATTATTTGTATTTTGTTTTCATTTTTAATTGTTTGTTTTTTTTTGTTTTTTTCTTTTTATCGTACAAATTTCAGAAATGTTAATCAAACTAATTGTTACCTCAAATTTAAAATATATATAATTATACATTTAAAAAAAAATAAAATCTAAACCAAGTTTTTGGGTTTTTATTTTGTTAATAATTAATAAAAATGTATATATCTATATTGTTTTTGTGTTTATTAAAAATGTAATAACATATTTATAATTTCTGATTTCTGTAAATAAAACAAAATTGTTTTAACAAATACAGCTTATCTAAATCAAGGCTGCAAATTCTAGTAAACCAAAAGTTGAGATTAAAATAATATGCTAATTAATTGTATTAAATACCTTGAAACAAATGTTGAGTAATAAACACATATTATATTATGTAATACAAATTTTTTATACTTCAACAGTTTAACATAAAATTATAAACTTTTTAACAAAATCAGTCCAAATATCTAAAGTATAATGCCAGAAGAAGCTCATAAAGCAAATGGTTTTATAAGTTCATCTGGTGCCATTGAAAGATAATATAATACATAAATATAATATATTAAATATATAAAGATTTACATTCAAATTCCATACAAACTTCTTAATATTAACTCAATAAAAATTGGGTTGACAATTGAACACTAATTTTATCAAAAATAGTATCTTATTGTATTGACTAAAATCTTTTGTACAAATCATTTAAAATGTTTAACTAATATGTCCATATGTAGTAGAGATAATAAATAGTTCAGGAGTTTAAGTGTATATCAGTAAAAGAATATTGATTTTTTTGGCAAAAAGAATTTACTAGATATACCTATGACAAAACTTGAAATTATTGAGTCAAAATTTCATATCCCTCATCAGTGATCAATATTGTGTGTTCGAATTGGGCACATCGAGAATTGTCTTTTGTCACAATGGTCCATCCATCTTCCAACATTTCTATATCTTCACTACCTTGGCAAACTACAGGCTCAACAGTGAACACCATCCCGGGTTTCATTATGCCTGGATAATCATTTAAGGAGGAGTGAAAAATCACAGGCGGACCGTGAAAATATGTTCCTATGCCGTGGCCAGTGATGCTCGATATGACCGTGTGTTTGTTTCTAACAGCGCACAGCTCTATGGCCTCACCGATCGCTGAAAAACTGACGCCGGGGCCGCACGCTTTGATGCCTCTGTACATGCACTGTTCAGCAACAGTCATCAGTGTCCTACCGTATTTGTCCACATTGCCCACACAATAGGTGGCCGCACAGTCGCCGTGAAAACCATGCAGGTAAACGGAAACGTCCACAGATATGAGGTCGCCATCGACCAGCGGTCGGTCGTCGGGCACCCCGTGACACGCGACGTTATTGATGGACGTGCACACGGATTTCTTGAACCCTTTGTAGTTCAACGGCGACGGGTACGCGTTGTTGCTGATGATGAGGTCGTGCACGAAACCGTCAATGTGGTCGGTCGTGGTACCCACTTTCAGTTGACTCTCCACGCTGTTCAGCACGAACCGGGCGAACTTGCAGCTGTCCCGTAACATTTGGATCTGACCCCTGTCCTTGATGTCCGGCGGACTGTTGTGGTGCGGCTCGTCGGTCACGTCACCCGTTTTGGCGTACGACGGTAACGTCACGTACTCCGGCACCGACCTGGGTTCGCTGACCATGCCCAGGTCCACCACGTCGTACACGCCGAAGTCCGCTTTGAATTTCGACCAAAACGATCGCGACAGCAGCAGTGAGTTCACGACGTGCCGGCACCGTCCGGCTAGTGCGTTCCTACAGATGTTCATGGTGTGACAGCGAAACTGAACAAATAGACGGTCACGCACGATTCCTGAATTCCTCCACGCCACAAACGGACTGTCCGTCCAATGCACAATACGTGATTAGGCGTAACGGGCTATCGAAACATGACATGAGAACCAACGTGTAATATTATTGTCGTAATATTTTGAAATGGTTTTGAAAATTACATCGTTTCAAATGCCCATACCTACGTGATACCGGTTATCGATAATGTTATCTTACATCGATAGCACGATTTAAGATTCATTTAATATTCATTTATTAATTATTGTTTCATTGAATATGATGCTATAATAATAATGATATATAATTCATATAGGTGACCTGTGATAAATCTAACAATTCGATTTTCTCATAATAACAAACCCCAGAATAATTTATCCTGTGAAACAACCATCGAGATAAATAATACACTTCTGTATTCTTTATCTCGATGGAAACAACTATCAACACTTAGTAAAACTGATAAAGTGATAACCCTCTATTCGAAAATTTCTTCTTCTGTAGGTCATAGGGACGCATCACGCATGTAATGTTCCAGAAAAAACGGCCAGAATGTAGATTTGTCGAATGTTAAATAACAGAAAATAATATTACAGAATTGAAAACAACCAGAATATAAAAAACCCAGAAAATATTTGAACAGAAAAATAAAATGAACGAAAATAAATACAGAATGTAAACTGATAAGATTAAGAATATATATCAGTAGAAATACAGAAATACAGAAATTGATATTGCAGAATATAATAGAACATTATGATGTATAAAATATTTTCTTGGAAAATATTTTAACTGAAAATTATATATTAGAAAATATATTTCCAGAACTATTTATTGAAATTTTTTAGTTGTTAATTACAAATTAAAATGCGTAGGTAGAAAATATAATTTTTTAAAAATCCCACAATTTGTTATGAAAAACCACGTCGGATAGGTAACAGGGCAGAGTAAATAACTACGGGAATGGGTCTTCGGCCTCCTCGCTCGCTTGCTGCGCGAGCTCACTGCGAAACTTAAATCAAAAAAGTGGGGAGGGGGGAGCTCAGCCCTCCTAAATATTTCTATAGCCCCCTAAAATCAAAACTTTATTAGAAATGTTATTCGTTGTTTTTATAATAGGAAATCTGTTCGTTTTTTAGATTTTTAGAAAATCGTAAACTAAGTTAAATAAAAACAATCAAATCCAGCACCACCATAGGAGTTGTTAACAACGACAGACCGAATTCGTTTAATTTACGAACACACGGTCACGCGGATATCCGATAGACGACGTGTTAAAGAACAACTATAGGGTTTTCTGAACTTTGGAGTAAGATATTGTTTTTGAATGAACATAATTATATTGATTGAAATTCCATCTATAATAGGATTGATTATAAATACTAGTACCAGTATTTATAAATTTATAATTAATGATGATAGTAATCTATTAATAATAAATATTAATAATTTAATATAGGTACATATAATAAAAAGAACGGGTGAGCCTTGCTTTGCTGTACTGTTGGGGTGGAATGTACCTCGTTTATAGGATAGGTCATTATTACAATGGATTTGTTAAATTTGAATGCAATGATAAATATCATTGTATATGAATAACGATTCTGAACGGAGTTAATATGTTTGTCTAAAATGTGTATATAATAATATAGTATTTTATATTTAAATTGAATTATAATGCAATTTCGTAAAAATTTAAATTTAAAACAGTCATAAAATTTTTCCTCTTAAGTCTGGTAAAATTTTTTTTATATATTTTTGAAAGTAAGCTATGGACAACCTAGTGTTAAAATTTTGAATCTTAAGTATAAACAAAAAAAATTTTATTAATTTTCAACTACAAAATAACTTGCAAATTATCGCGATTTTAACATATTTTATACAAATTTGAACTTTATGGGCTTATAAAAAAAATTTGAGTGAAACGATTTCCGATATTTTTTAGTTACAATTAGTATTACTTATATTTAATCCTTTAATTCATTTTCAAGAGTTTTCGACCAGCCAAAAAAATGTTATAGATATTTAAAAAAAAAACTTACAAAAATCGAAAATTTAAATTGTTTATAAATAAGTCAAAATATGTCAAAATACTTTGAAAACTTAACCATGTATAGAGAACACCAATATAAAGACTTGGTGAAAATTTCAAGTTGTTGTGGTTTTCGTTGTTGAGTAAGAACATTTTAAAAAAACCCATATGATTTGTCAGTCTAGAATTTTATATATTATATTATATTTTACATGTAATTTTATGTCAATATTCGCTGTTCAAACGCTTATAAAAAAAAATTGTGCCTATGGATTTTGATGATTTTTGAATGACAATTAAAACTACTTGTGTGAAATATTTTATTACATTTTCAAGTATATTGTATTAGTCAATTTTTTTTTATCACCGATTATAAAAAAAAAATGTAAAAAATTCGAATTTTTTAAATGCCTATAAGTGGCTTAAAAATCAATATAATATTTTGAAAAAAATATGACATAAAGGAAATGCCTATCTTAACAACTGGTGAAAATTTCAAGTTTCTGCGACTTATACTTTTTGAATTATAACAAATATTTAAAATCGTTTGACCATAAATCGCTATTTTATGCAATTTCGTAAAAATTTAAATTTCAAACGGTCATAAAATTTTTTCCTTTTGGTCCGATAGAAATTTTTTTATATATTTTTGAAGATTAGCTTATGGACAAACTAGTGTTAAAATTTTGAACCTTAAGTATAAACAGAAAAAATTTTATGAATTTTTATCTACAAAATAACTTGCAAATTATCGTGATTTCGACACATTTTATACAAATTTGAGTTTTATGGGCTTATAAAAAAAATTTGAGTGAAACGATCTCCGATATATTTAGTTATGATAAGTTTAATTTATTATAAACCTTGTATTACATTTTCAAGAGTTTTCTGTCAGCCAATTAAATTTTATAGATGTTTAAAAAAAATTTTTTTACAAAAATCGAAAATTTAAATTGTCTATAAAAAAGTCAAAATATGTCAAAATACTTTGAGAACTTAACCATGTATAGAAAACGCAAATTTAAAGATTTGGTGAAAATTTTAAGTTATTTCGGTTTTTTGCTTTTGAGTTAGAGCATTTTAAAAAATGTAGTTTGTAAAAACGTGATTTTGCGTAAAATTTCCCGTTTTTTCGTAATTTTTTTATCGTTTTTTTCCATTTTTTCAAAATGTATTAAAAAAGTTGGATTTTTGACTTGCCCAAGTACCATCTACATTCACTTTCCTTTCAGAAAAGTTACTGTTTAAGCAAATCGAAGCATTTTTACTGCAAAAAAAGTTGTCGTCAGGCACAAAAAAAAAAAAAACACATATCATTGTAAAATCAATAGATTCCATCACTCCGTTCAGAATCTAATATATAAATGTATGTTTCAATATTATGCTTACTGACTACTGTCAATTGTTATATAGAATCAAAAAGAAAAAGAATGGGGCCAAAAACTTTTAAACGTTATACTTTGAATACCTCTACTAGTGACCAATATAATATATCTAATGAAAATACAAATCAGTCTACTACAGAAGATTATTTCGGGACTATTTTTTTTTTTACTATCTGGGATGTAGTTATGACAAATTTTAAAAAACGATTTTCATCAGATAGTCATATTATGGCTTCATCCATTGATAATAATCATAATTAACACTATTCATAAATTCATGTATAATTATTAATATATTATTTTATATTTATATTTAATTTCTAATGGATGTGTCCAAAGAATGTCTAAATCCAGAAATGACAAAAAATATTGGTTCTGATGTTAATATAAAAATAGAAGATATTATAAGAGTTTTGTCGGAAAACCAAACAACATTCTCTAATTTGCAAAAACTATTTACAATAATTAACGATACTGTCAATACCAATTCGTTTGGTTACTAAAGACATTTCGGTGCAATGAAAAAAATAAAAAACTTGACTAAAGACATCGTTGGTTCAGGATAGGTTCAGTGATCTTTCAATACTATATATTGAAAAAGATATATCGAAAAATATAAAAAAATGATATTTTGAACATCTTTGCTGATACAAATACATACCCATTTGTCATTAAAATAAAATATTAATTACTTTTAAATATACGTTATTTAGTATTTTTTTTTAATACAATTTAAATATATCTAATTTTAATTTAATATAATTTTAATAGTTATAAGTCTTACTTGTGCATAGGAAGGAGAGTGGGGTGGGGGCGAAACCCTGATGGGTTATTTTACATTGAATTATTATAGCCTCTTTCAAAAATTCAACTAAATTTCCGCCTATGCTGTAGGTAACCATTCATTTAAAGAAGTTAAGCAAATTTGACAGTGGCGGTGATCTATGATTATTTTTTTGAGGTGAGGGGGAGCAACATTTTTTTTTTCCATTATAGTATTATACTTATATAAGTATAAATGCAATATTTTGTAATATATTATTAATAGAAATGTACAATATATAAATGTTATACTTGTAACTTTCTTATACAAACCAACTCTTTCTGGAGAATCGCGTACAAAATTGCACAATTCTTTAAGGGTCGAAAATAATTTTTTAATGAATGGTATAAAACAAGCTTTTAATTAAGTTAAACTTTAACCGATGTGATGCATAATGTGCAAGATGTTTTTGGTTGCAAATTCATTTTCTAGCTTCTGCCCTTTTAAATCACCCCGATATATTAACACCTCAATCGTACCCTTTTCCGCATAAAAATTCTAAACCTAAATCTATTTTCTTTAATTTTTGAATTATTGTTGTATCTATGTTTCCTCCAGTAAAATAAAATATAGGTATAAAACAAATACAATTTTCTATTATTGAACATATTTTGTTATATTTACATATCTAACAGATAAAATCAATAACTCATCTATTCAATATGTACCAAATCTGAAGTTTTGTCATATAAAATTGAATAAAATACACTTTTCTTCACCTCTTTTATTAGTTTATCTATTATGACTGAACCACATATATATTTATCAAATAATTTTGAACAGTTTTACATAAAATTTTACAAATGTGGCGTGTTTTGTTTTTGTTTTTTGACCATCAACAATTAATTCGTCCACCCTAAACATAGGTAGTAATATAAACAAATAAAAATATATTAAAAATTACAATGTATGTATTTAAAATTTAATAAATCAGACTTATCAGTTACCTCATTATTTTCATATGAATCTGTACGTTGTTTTTTTATTTTTTGCAAAATATGATAGTAAAGTATTACAATACTTGGTTATTTTGATATTTATATAATTTAAAATATGACTTATTCATTAATTGAATTTATATGTATTTATTTCAAAAAACTAACTACTTACCCACACCTTACATAAAATTAAAAATAACAAATGGACGACGCAGTTACATTGTATGCACGTATACGGTATACGTAATACGATTCAACGATTGTTATGATCCGTATATACCTGTTCTGTAATGTTCAATAGGTAGTCTACATCGGCAGCAGCAGTTCTATCTACATTATTATTTGCTCAATTTATTCGGGAGGTTTTTTTTCGTTTTGAGTATCGGCAGAAATCGCAAAAAAAAAAAAAAAGACCGACCTTTGGCTTTGGCTAATGGACACGGCAATTGGTCGTGTTTGTGCAACAGCCATCAAGTTTTTTTTAAATCGAGGAAGTTAGTACCTATACCTGTAGGGTTCAGTATAATAAGATATAGGTAAAATCTATTATTCTACTTAACTAGGTACCTACGTCCTACTATTGATTAAAAATTTGTAAATAGAAATAGAAACTAAAGCAAATCTATTCGCAATTCGCAGGTTTTAAAATGCAAAAACTATTATAATTTGACGATGGCACAATAATATCATAACGTGACAATATTTATTATAGTTATTGAAGCTACAAAAATTCAACAGCAAACGTACCTTTATAGGTACATATATTATATATATCTACACACATAAAATATATACAACTAGTAATTATTATATTTTATGCCCTTATGGTATACATTATACAACATGATCAGTGTTCTTTACTTTTTAAATATAAGTAAAAATTACCTACATATAATATAAATTGTTTATCAATTTTAACGAGCAAAAATAAAATGTACATGAATAAACGAATACTCGTTATTATATTATACACGTACTACATAACTAGGTACCTACATTATAGTTGCTGGTGTACCTTTATACCCTTTAGCTTTATCGGCTACCTATCGTATTATTTTTCAATAATGTTCAGTTGTTAGGATTAAAAATGTATAGGTACGTAGGTAAATACATATTATATAGGTAGTCGTTGAAAAATGATATAATTACAATTTATAAAATACATTGAGTTTTGAATGGCTGTTACATGCGTGGTGCGTTGCATTTCTCGGCGATTAAACTAATATAGCCAATATAGGAATATAGAATAATATAGCATCTTGCGGAAAATTGTGCACTGTACCGGATCATGTCTTTTGCTCTTTCATATTATTTTCCATTAACGGTAATAACAATTGTCCTTAAAATTCGGGTCACTGTTTTTTATGTGCCTATTTACTACTTATATAAACAGGGCGATCGCACACCAAAAGAACAAAACGTGTTCGACAGTGTCAGTCATTTTTATGTTAACTAAAAATAATTTGTTTTACATAAAGTGCACACTACCTAGACAAAACACTATTGGACGAAAAAAATATCAGTGGTCATCATGTCATCTGATGAAGATGTTACGATTTGCATGTGGTACAGCGTACACATTATAAAATTTAGAACAGAATCATAAAAATAAAAAATATATGGTCTTATGTATACATTAGTTACATAAATTCCCTTTTACAAGTCATTGTAATAATATAATATTAAAATATAAACGAATTTTGTACAAATCAACGCACAACATAATATTCGTTGTCTAATTATGACTAAAAAATAATGTTAACACTTCAGACAGTATAAGTCATTACTAATACTGTTTAAAGCAGTTTTGCTCTTTTGGTGTGCGGTGGGCCTTAGACACGTAAAAACCTTATCCGATCTGTAAAATATATTTATACAAAAGTATCCATGTATAAAATATTTTTATTTTAAATATAGTCGTCGCGGCAAAACTATCATTGTACACTTATTATGTATGTGTGTAATATTATAAGACATCGAACAGAGAAATGTCAAGTTCAACTACGCAATAATCGAAAAACATCATCTACCGGCACTTGTATGAATTAAATCTACAGGCTAAAAGACTACAAATGTTTATAAAATAGTCTCATAGAAAAAGTATAAGAGTTTTGATAAACAACCGAACCCTACGGCCACAATCATAGTTTTAACTTTATATTGAAGTTGATCATTGATTTTAGAATATCAATGACATAGGGAATCGGGGTATATTTTGAACGATTTTGGTATCGGTATAGTACATGAGTCATGAACTCATGATGCCATCAATCAAACTTGTAAAATTGCATTATTATTTTTCTATAATAACGGGATAAAAATAATTCAACCCTCTACACCCTGTCACTGTGACAAAAAAAAAAAAATACTGGGAAGTGGGAAGTCAAAATGGAATCCATCTTGATCGAGATCCACTACAAGTATTTTAACAAAATAACCAACTACCGCTGCGTCCAATGACTATGCTCCAAGCGGCAAGCGGCCCAAGCAGTTCGATCGTTAGATGTGTACGCCGTGCGGTTACGATCGAGCGTTATCGTATAGCCGACTGGCAGTTGGTAGCGCTGGACGGCGTCGGTTTGGTTGGATACACTGCGCAAGTTTATGGCTGGCGGACGGGTGGCGGTGCCAACGATCGTGTACGAACGCTGCCGACCGCGGTGTCGCCAAGGGATTTCTCCTTTTTTTTTTGTTTTGTTGATTTCTTTACGGGAAACTTGCTTTACTGCTGGACGCTGGTTCCTTGTTCCTCGCTTTTTTTGCCGGAAATTTTTCATTTTCTACACCCGCCGCACAGTCATCACGTACGTGTGTCATCCAGTGTTCCAAGCATTGTCGAGGTCTTCTTCAACTTACGCTCACTATACATACATTCGTCACTGAACCTGCACTGAATCCTTGACGACTGCTCTGCGCGTCGTTGTTATCTTTGAGACCCTCTCAATCGTCAGGTTTCTTTGTTTGTGTGTGTGTGTGTGGGTGCAGTTGTCCATCGCATACCGTCGCCGTCGAAAACCCGCTATTGCCCTTTGCCGTCCGGATATTTCCAGAAGCGTAAGTATAGCGTCGCTGTTATTATTGCTATTATCGCCGTCATTGTTGTTTTGGCATCGTCGTCAAGCCGACACATGTGCGCGCGGCATTCGCGAGTCCGTTTTGTAGAGTATCCACCCGACAGGATGCCATTCACCGCCGACCACATGCTTGTTTACTTTTGACCGCTGTTGCCGTCATGTTTGATTACTCCTTGTCCGTCTTTATTTTCGTCTTCCAATTTTTCAAACACCGAAACATTCGATCGAACAGGTGTCGTACGCATCCCCCTTGTGTATTCAGAGATCGCGAAGTATCGACTTAAAATCATCAGACATGAAAGTTCCAAAATTTATGGCTGCAACACGATGTCATTCATTTCGATTACTCGTTTTACCAATTCAAGAACTTCTTAATTCCCCATTAAAGTGTTTCACATTATTGTTCTATTTTTCAGTAGATTATGCATCATATTTATTGTTATAGCTGGATCACGACTGGCACTGTAGGTAATTTATGTTCTATATTTTGGCAGTTCTGTTTATTTGGTGTTTGGTTGTATATAACAAGGATTTTGAGTAACCATTAAACTTTAATATTTCATTACTTATTTACTTGACGACTTACTGTACTTTTTAAATACTCTTTGTCTTCGCCCAAACTATCTATTTTCATATTGATACAGTTCTTGTATAACTGGCGTGCAATGCCATGGTTGGTTTATCATATATTTATTGTATTTGTATATTATTTAGATTAGAATTTTCATGGTTAAATATATTATAAATCACAATACTAATGAAATATTTATAGAATATTGTATTCTCAAATGTAATCACATATGCCACACCCTATGTATAACACTTATTCATTCATAAAAAAATTGTTTGTTCAAAAATATTAATATTTTTAACTTGTTGGTATGAGTTATGTAGCTTATAGTTAATATACCTACCTTAAATATTTATTAATTATTTTTAAAAAATATATAATGTATTATGGATATTTCTAAATGACCACAATTTATTTATTATATTGTGGCTGTGGTTATCAATAAATATCCATTAATAACAAATAAACAATAAATTATTGTATGTGTTGGCAATTGGAATTTTCTTTTCTTTCACAAGCATGCTTCTACCTAGTACAAATTAAATTATTATCTGTATCTATTTTTACCAAATAGTTACTAAATTCATTTAGTTTAGTTAAATATTTAGATATTTTGTTCATATTTTATTATTAATTTTTAAAAATTGGATTTTTAATTTAGATTAATTTATGTTATACTATTATATATTTCCTTTAATGGGTAAGGGTTTTATTTCAGTTTTTTTAAGAAGTAAGACTTGTGAAAATGTTATATTTATCCTATATATCTTTACAAGGATTTTTAATTTGCACTTAAAATATTTGCATTTAAATATTAAATAAACTAAATTAACAACATTTTATTTATATTACTCCAATAACCAACATTTTATGGTGGTGAGTAAGAGGGGGGAAAAACTGGAACAATATTATGTAAAAGGTTAGGGCTCAGATTTTAAAACATAATAAATAACAAAAATAAACATGCTTTTAAACTTATAAAACTGAATTAAAAAAAATTAAAAATTACCTAATTTAAATTAAACAAATTATTAACTACTATGTATTTTGCATGATTTGCAGTAGTGAAACTGATTATTGTTTGACAGAATATTTTCATAAAAGTCAACACTAAAACTTGATATCAATGTTATTGAAGTACTTACTCAACAGGCTATAATATATAGATCAATAAGCTATAAACCTGTATCAATAACCTGATCAATAATTTATAAATTAAATATATTTAACAATCAAACCAATAACAAAAACAATAATAATCCAATATAACCATTTAGTTCATACATAATATAGAACCCAAATGTTTTACATTTGTTATATAGCATAATAAACATGTAACAATTTTATATAAAAACTAATAAAAGCAAAAATAAATTTGTTTATTTAGAATCTGAATAACATAAAACAAATTTATATAAAAAAATGAGATTTAGTCTAATGTTTAATAAAAAGCATTTGCTTTAAAATCCGAGCCCTGTTGAGAACCGTTGCTATAAATCAAGTATGAGCAACTCAAAGTTTCTAAAGGCCCAATTTTTAGGTTTTTAAACTTTAGTTAGATCTATTAGCTATACTTTTTGCTTCTATAAATATATATATTTAGACATTTAATAATTAAGCTGCAGCTCAATACTAAACAAGAATTAATATCTACATTTTACAAAAAATATCTAATAAATTAAGATACAGATAAATATTACAATTGTATGAAGTAAATTGTATATGTAAAACAGGCCAGATATATAAGGTATATATCATCCCATCCTCGTTATAGATAAAAAAATCTTATTGAATACCTTAATATTATTTTTTATAACTACTTGCAATTTAAATTTATGTTATCAAATTACCAAAAAGTATAAGGTCTTAATAATATTAATTTATAAATGAGTTGAATGGATAAAGTGCATTTCTTATCTTATAAAAAATATACTATCCAAAATAATATATTCTTATTTATTCTTGGTACAATATTTCATCTATAGTAAAACATAAAAAAATAATGAAGAACTAATAGTTTTGTATTATAACTACAAAAAATAAGTTTCTTATGTAATTCAGATTTATAACCAAATAATTGCCTTTTTCACTATAATATCCTCAGGACTTATTAACCACATATTGTGGAAAATATGCACTCAAAATAACCAAAATATGAAATTGAATTTTTACAAATAGCAATTAAAAATTTAATTTATAAAATAAACTAAAGTCTATTATCTCAATGTACTCCACGTCAATAATTTTCTTAGTACCTAATTGTTAAAACCATATACTGTTTTTGTTTCTATTATATAGGTATAGTATAATTTACAAATAAAACAGCTATAGGTACGCAGAAACAATTAGGTGTGTCCCTAGTGCCAAGTCCGATAACTCGTTCTATGATCAGGTATATACTGATGTATGCCAGTGAATAAAATATGTTAGCCTTAAGAATAATTTGACTTTAAACATAAATATGCTTTAAATAACAATTAAATTGCCAAAACTTATCAAACATGCATTTTTCTTAAAAAACGGCAAAATATGCAAAAATATGAAATTTAAATTGTTGTAGTTCAGTCCATATGTCATAAACCATAATTATATCTTAGATGATACTACAGTCATTATTACTGAATATGCCAATGCAACAAGTCCTGAACCCTAGTTTTAATTATTAGAAAAAAAATAAGATAAATTGTTAAGATCCATTAGTTTTACTTTTAATAGTATTTTATTTTACATGTTTTTGCAATTTAATTTTGCTATTGGTCCAGTCATTTTATATATTTTTCTAACCATATCAAAATCATGTTAAAATAAAAAATATTAATACCTTAAATAGTAATTAAATTAAATTTTTACATTTAATAAACTGTAATTAACCAATTAACTGTAATTTACAAGTTTTTATAATTCCTGCTACTTTTATATCTTCAATATTATATTTTAGAAAATTCGTAGTTTTTATTAATCAAATTATATATTTAATTAAAAATACTTAACAAAACTAAGATCTATATTTGTACTATTTTACTACTTTTTTTGTGTGTAATACATTGTGTTTATTTATTTATTTTTTTTTAGATTTGTTGGTTAAGTTTTGATGCTCAAAACTATCTTTGAGTGTTCCAACTATTAAGTGATAAAAATGGTTGCTGATATTTGCCCAAACCCACAGAGTGTGGGGCGAGAATTTGTCCGCCAATATTATACAATGCTGAATCAATCACCTCATTACTTGCATAGGTAATATATAATATATTGTGATTATTATTTTAATTAAGTATTGGTATTTTGAGATATTTATCTTTATTATTTTTAAAAGTACCTAGATACTTTTCTGTTATAAACAACATTGATTAGATCTGCAAAAATACACAATTAGGAATTTTGCATAATCATTATAGTCACCAAGTCTAAAGAAATAAAAGAATTATGGAATTAGACATAGTTTATTCTCTATTAACTATTTCTATTTAATTGTTTTGTAATGTTGTATAAGTTAAATATATGATTTTTTATACAATCAAAGGAATAAGTTGCATATTTAATAACATATATAGATAGTATATAATTAATTTTAATACACTTAGTTTCACACAGGCCTTTAATATATGATTCATACTCATATCTTGCAATATTGGGGTACTATTTAGTTTTGAGTTCTACAAACCAGTAAATATAAATAACCTTTGTTAGTACAAACTCATTTAGTCTTGTTATTTTTTTACAATATAATGCTCACAGATAATTATATCATGCACATATGCTTATGCATAGGCGCAACTAGATCAATAATTTTGGGGGTGCACAAATAGTGAAAAGCTCACAGACTCCCTCACCCCTAAATCGCTAATAGATATACAATTTGTCTATACAGACATATCATATATATATATATATATATTTTATATAGCTGGGTCCCTCGTCCCTGGGTACATAATAGGTATCTATTTTTCTCAATATACATTATGATAACTAAACGTTTTTTGGAAAAAGGCTTATATTTTTTGGGGATGCACAAGTCCTCTGTACACCCCCCTAGTTGCACCAATGTACCTACATAAATTATATTTGTTACAATTCTGAATAATTTAATTACCAATTGTGTTTATTGAATCATGAGTAGTTGCAGTAACATAAAAATACTTAAATAATTATTGTGTTTTGATTTTTTGTAGTCATAGTTTGATTTTAAATTTCTAATATTCATTTGAATTATGAACTTTTAATTACTTTTATTATTTTTAAATTATTTAATTTAGATTCTACAGTAGTGATTCATACTTTGTGCATGGCGGTTTGGAACCCTATAGCCGGGACATGACTCCTAGTATTGGCCAAAAAGAAATTCATAAACGTGTTCAAGAATTGAATTTTCGTGACTGTCATGCTAAGATTCTGCAAGTTGACTCACAGAACACTCTTGGGAATGGTGTTGTGGTCCATGTCACTGGTGAACTATCCAATTGTGGGCAACCAATGCGTCGTTTTGCTCAAACATTTGTATTAGCCGCTCAATCGCCTAAGAAGTATTATGTTCACAATGACATTTTTCGTTATCAGGTAATTTAGTAATTAATCATGTTTATTAAAATATTCTGTACTCTTTATTAAATTAATATTAATATTATTATAATTGTAGGATGTAATGTTGAATGAGGATGATATTAATGAAGAAGTTGACTCTGGACAGTCTGATGGTGAAGAAAATGGAGAAATCGAGCAAGCTCCAGTTATTCAACAACCACAGCATCAAGTAAATTACTATAATACTCCAACTCAGGGACAGACATTAAATGGAGTTGCTATGAATGTAATACCAGCTTCAGTACCAGTACAACAATTGGTCCCTGAGCAAATTCCGGTTCAAGTTCAACAACATATTGTGAGTGTTTTCATTTGGTAGTAATGTTGTGTGTTATAATAACTACTACTATGTTTATATACGAACATAGATTGAATCGGTTCCAAGAGAATAACTGATAATAGATTGATTAATTTTTTGAGATAATATTTATTTATTGTATGTTCAGTGTTCACAATTATAAATCATGTCCAAATTAAAACTAATTGTTTCAATTCTTGCTGAATTAAATGGTCGAAGATTGATAATTGAAGTGCGAAGAAAAATAGTATTAAAGTAGTAGTTGATAACTGATAACATGAATCACGATTAAAGCAAAACATACTCCGCGTTAATAGGTACATTTGGTAAACCAGTTTAAGCATATAAAACGGTTTACATTTTTTAAATCGTTTTAAAGTGCTAACATGACAGTAATGGGTTTTAATTTCAAACCGTTTTAACACCATCATATAAATAGTACATAGTACATAAATCCTATGGATGTAATATAAAATTATCAATAATATAAAATATGTTATAGCCTACTGTTACTGCATCTGTTCAAAATTTGGCTCCAACTGTTCTGCCTCCTGCTAATGTTTCTAGAACTCAACCTACATATGCACAAAATAACCAAATATTAGCAGAACCTACCAAAGTTCAACATCAAGAAGAATCTGTTAATCATGTCGATACAAAGGAAAATCAAGAAGTTATTAAGAAGGATGTGCCGAATACTGAAGGTATAACTTTGATAATTTTTTGTCTAAAAAAAAAAAAAAAAATTGCATATGCCATAAGCAAATTAAGCATGTAACACAAATTATATTTCAGATGCTTATCACAATATTTATGTTAATACATTTAATATTTATATTTGAAGTACATATTTTTTTATTGAATTTTAAAAAGTTATTTAAATAGATGATGAATATTTCTCAACTTATTTAATGTTTTCAAAATTAATATTAGCTATTTCACCTGGAGATCAACCGAAACCATTGTATGCCCAACTGTTCAAGTCTGGTGGACGACCAACTGAAACTCATACTGAGGCGCCTCAACCAGTTTCTGTACCTACACAAAATTATTCATCGCCGTCTTTGCCAAAATCAACTTCGCCTGTATGTTGTAATTTTAAGTGTTTATTAATATTTGTTCATTATTAAGTACTTAAATTTATATTTTTAGGTTCGAAATAATGATTACTCTAACAATTCTTTTTCTAACAATCAGTATGAACAGAGAAATACTGTAAATAGAAACATGAGAAACAATAATTACAACAGAGGTGGAATGAGTGGAAGAAATATGAACGAAAGGCCTAATAGAAATACTTTCAATAATCGTGACAATGGTATGTATTTTAATTTTTTCATGAATGTGCTGATAATATTTATATCGTAAATTGAAATCTTAAACATAAAAGGTCTAATAATTATTAAATTCTAATTAAACAAATACATTTATTTTCTTCTTAATTATGATTTTCAAATTTTTTATACACAATTCTTGTAAAATTATATTAATGTTCAGATTATCCTATATTTATTGCTGGAAGGATTTCATTATTGATCTTAAACCAGTTTAACACTAATTAAATTTTCTATTGACATATTTTGTAAATTTTTTAAAAAGTGTAATACTGACTAGATTACATAAAATTACGTCCTCAAATAAAATTGCATATTAAATTATTGTAATTAGTAATTACATATTGTATATTTTTATAATAATTTTAGATATTATATTAATTCAATTAAATAAGTTTTTATTTTACACTTAGAATACAAAAATGTTGTTGTTTTTTTTATTATTATTATAAAGGCTACAACGGTGGTCCTGGAAATGATATGAGGATTAACAGAGGTGGTACTCAATCTGGATCTTATAATGGTATGTTCCAATCAGACGATCAACAATTGTTTATTGGAAAAATACCCCCAGAGGTTCAAGAAAGTGACTTGAGAGTATGTAAACTGATAATCAATTGTTTGTTTAAATTAAATTTATAAATTATTGAAACTATTGATTTAAATATTTTAATATTTTAGAACTTGTTTGAAAAGTTTGGTAATTTACTGGATGTACGGATAATGAAAGGAGGCAGCAAAACTGGAGATCCGTCTATGAATGGCAATTTTGGTTTTGTGATTTTTGAAAGTGTAGATACTGCACATAAAGTACTCAAAAATCGAGTGAGTAATACATAATAAAAAAATATTCATTGTCAGATTTAAACTCAAACTAATGTTTACATTGTATTCATGCTATGTTTGAATAATAGTCTTATTCAGTAATTATAGTCTAAAATATAAATGATTATTTCTGTTGATTTCTAAATCATATCTATAGTATTAAAATAAATTTTAAAGATTTATTGAAAACAATTAAATATTTATTGTTAATTTAGCCCATAATGTTTCCTGATGAAAATGGTATCAAGTTGAATGTGGAGGAAAAGAAAAACAAGTCCAGAAGTTCAATGGTAAATTCTGATGGTGGTGGCAGTGGTGGTTTAAGTCGTGGTGGTATGCGTACAGGCAATAATCGTGGCGGTTTCAACAGGAACCAGAATGATGGACCTAGAAATAACTTCAGGCGTCAAAATTAATATTAATAATAATAATAATTTAAAAAAAAAAACAGGATAATTAAAAAATAAAACTATAATGAATACTTGAGGTGACCAGAAAAATCCTTAATAAAGACGCTATTCGGAGTTTAAGAAAGACTACAATTTTATACTGTTTTTTCTAGATAGCTTAAGTTTTTTTTCCCTGCATTTATGATCATTTATCCTATTAAAGTATGTTGTATGTGAATTGATTTTTATAGTGTTATACCTCAAAATAATGACTGTCAATAATATATTAAATAAAATCATGGTATGTATTCGCAAACCTAGTCAAGCATATTCAATACTGTTTTTATAAAATTTTTCAATTAAAAAATCTTTTTATTTTAATTTAAATAAGTAAATTTTTCACCTAAATTTTAAATTTAATTATTTGTTTTGTCAAAATATATATTTTATTAAACAGAAAGATTAAAAAATAAATTTTTCATATACATCAAAATAATTTTTAATTCGGTTTTCAAATTCGCTGATAAGGTTATTTATTTTCAACTTTAAACTATTTTAACGTATCTTAATATTATTATTACTATTATTATTATTATTACAATTTTTTTTTTTTTTTATGAAATTTGCTAAAACTTGTAATTTAGTTGTATTTATTTGTACAGAAGTGCTGAATTAACTCAACAACGTTTAAGTACAACGCCCGTTTATATAATTTTGAAAGACTAAAAATAGGCTATCCCATTTTTAGCAGGGCTTCCTTGATTTAATAGGAATTACAATGAAATATTTATGATATCAATATATAATATATTATGATTTATACCTCCACCCCCATTTTTTTAAATATACATTTCTTTTTCTTATGTATTTTTAAATTTTATTTTTTGTGCAAAAAATAATGTTCATTTAAACTTAAAAGAAATAAAATAAACAAGTGTTTTTTACTTCCTACATTTTTCTTTTTTTTTCCTTTACTATTATTTATTGTGAAAATTATTTATAGTCATCAAATATAATATGGTTATAACTACATTTCAGCCATATTGCTTTCTTATTAACATTTTTATGTTAATAGTGATAAATATAATGTAATATTGCCAAAAAATTGTAATTAATTAGTTATGACTGGAAAGTTAATCTGAATACTTCTTAATATTTATTGAAAATGTTTTCATAGTTAAAATAGAATAAGTAAGGGCAAGACTGAAGACTCCTAGGTTGGGTCATACAGTGTGGTATTGAAGGATAATGATGTTTTGGTCTTACTAACTTGAAAACATTGTACCAATGTTCATTGCTATTGAAAAAACTATTCTGAATTAATGAGGTCAATTGGATCAGTCTTTATTTATAAAAAATTATATGATTTAGTATTTAAACCAAATTTCTTTACTACTTAACTTTTAATTTGAGAATTTCAGATGCCTATAAACCACAAATTTCATTCAAATATTTTGAAAACTGAAATTTCTGTGTTAAATGTTAATTTAAGTATCCAGGGAATGTCTTGAGTAACTATAATATTCCATGTTAGGTATAATCCTTTATCTACAACTGCACTATTTTTAATTTTTAACCCTTTTAAAAACCATGTGTCACATAAAACCTAAATATGTAACCCGTAGACTATACTTTGGTTTAACTATGTATATATATTTTAAAACTGTTATTCTGTGACTTAAAACCATGCCTACAATCATTTACATTAACTGATTAAGCGATTAGGTTATTACATGTTTATAAATTCTCCAAATCCTTAATGCTTCCTACAAAATATCAAATTTATTAATTATTGATCAAATTCTTGTATAGATACATGGTTAAAAGCTCAAGTGGATGATCATTAAATATTGAAATTTTACATTGTAAAAAATTTTTGCTGAGCCATAATAAAAATGCAAGACAACAAGTTTGAACTGAGTACTTTTAAATTAATCGGCAATACCATTTCTTTTGTTATTAAACTCTATAAATCCAATGCCAAAACCCAAATTCTACAGCTTCTAATGGTAAACATGTTACAGGGTTTTTTTAAAAATTTTAAATTTTGATACTCTTAACAATATTTTCACTAAGCAAGCACATAAAATCTGATTACTTCAAACGAGTAACGACTTATGAATATGTGACCCTGAGCCTGTTAGTCATCACCACAGTCTAAGAAGATACTCTAGATTTAGTCCTAGACTTCTCTACTCCCTAGTGTTCATGGTTTTTGAAATAATGTGCATGGTGCATATTATAATATTCGTGTATTTATATACCCGCTGATCGTATTGATACTTACGACTTACTACGGACGAACAAATCTGTCCATTTATTTGTAAATTTGTGCTTATTCAACGATCGAACTCTGGTTCGTGCAAAGTGTATACTAAAGTGTGTTTGTATCATACATAATTTTTTTTTTTTTATTGTATAGAAATGTATATATTACAAAGAAAAATAATACATAAAATTAAATCACCCCTTGAAGCTAAACTTGTGTTGGGATAAATGAGTTATTGAGATTTCTTAAAATTTAGATTTACAATTAGAATTCTTAAATTATTACATATATTTATAATATTTTATAATTTATAGTTTAAATAATAACTTAAAATTAGAGTTCACTTAACAAACAGTTAACAATAGATTTTTAATTATTTTATAATATACTTTAATGTGCTGTTAGCTGACAATAGAAAAAGTTTTCAGTTTGAAAATCTGAAAACCATATTGATCAATGTAACTTCCAAGGTAAAAGCTTGTGCTATTCTTAAATATTTTATCAATTGTTTTTTTAGTAGTTGATGAAGTTGAAAGTCTTGAAGGAATATCCAAATAAATTAACCCAAATAATTCAAATAATTAATTGTAAGTTGTTGAATAAAGTTGTAAGTAAAATTTATTCATAAAAATAATTGGTATACCTACAGAAAAATTTTTATTTATTGTTTAAAAATATTCGTTTTAAAATGCTTATTTTGTATATTTAAGTGCATATTTGGTGGTATTTTAGAGCTATAAGTTATAATTATTCCAGCTTTGCGATATGCATTATCTAATATCATTTAATCTTTATTATTATATATAAATTACTGATAATGTACGTATATTATATATTATATACATATTATTTTGGAAAAAAAAACTATAATTGGAATTTATTTCCGTAATTATTTTTAATTATTATTATTATTATTATTATTATTATTATTATTATTATTATTATTATTATTATTATTATTATATTCAACACTTTAATTCTAACATTTATAATATATATACACACAATATTTTAAATAGTCTAATAAATTGTAATAACTTTTATTATAACTCACACATGTACCTAACTCATAAACTGTCATTATTGTATTATTGTATATTGGAATATTATTCCGTAAATAAAATATTATTGTAATTATTATTATTATTATCTTAATTCTTAAGTTTTAAAAACAAAAGGTGTCAGCCATTGCGGGTGAGTACTTTGCGTTAGTTAACAGAAAAAAGTTTAGCGGAAGCGACATATTAAAATAAAATAAAAATAGCAAGCCTCTCTAAGCTACTTGATTACAATTTTTTTTATAATCATTACGAGTTTAAAAGAAAAATTACAGTTTTGAACCTAAATTTTACTTAACAGTTAACTTACAATTAAAAGTTACAAAATTCAACTTTTATATTATATTACCATATTTATTTAGGTACTTACTTTTTAACTTGCTCTATTTATGTTCAACATTATGAACTTATAAAAATAATCACAAATTGTTTTCCATTGAACGACAATTAATTTCATTTTTAATGAATTATTATTTTATAAGAATAATACTACTTGTAAGTAGGTACATTTTATTATCATAGACTTATAATATAAATTATACAACCATACCTAAGCAAAACAAAATTGTCTAAATTAATTGAAAATCGAAGTAGCAAGATAGACATACAGATAGTAAGTAGTAACACTTATATTTGACATATTTTATTATTTAACTTGGTTGAAGCAAAAAACTATCATTAATATTTAGCCTGTCGTCCTAATTTTGGAGTAAAATATTATGTAAATGTAGAATACCTACGGTTTTTAGATTCATTAATTTGGTAATTTTTACACTGTTTAAGATTAAAGTTTTTTTTTTTTTTAAGTTATTTTGTGGATGTTTTTTGTTGGCATCATATTATTTTTACTCATTTTTTTATACAGGTACAACTTATCTTATGTCTAGGACTCTAGGTATGTTTGTGTACGGATAAGTAGGTAAACCCTTTTTTAAACCACCCCCACGAGAGTAGGGCTGCCATTCGTCTTGATTTAGTCGGAACACTATCGGTTTCAAACACGCTGTCCCGTAATTCGGTAAGTCCCGGTCGGGACAAAGAATATTACCGGTTTCATGAAATTTCCTGTTTTAAAATGATAAGCCTATACGGTAGTTATTTGGTATGAATATATCGTGGAATAAAAGGTAACCCCATTCGATATAATATTATCTGTAATTAGATTAGGCCAAATTGTATACATGCAAACAAATAGCTTATAGGTAGGTACATACAAAGCTCAAATGTTTGGAAGGGTCCCTAAAATTAAATGTCTCGATTTTTAATATCAAATAAATGGCAGCCCTACACGATAGGTACTCTAAAATACATACCATAGTCGTTATTTTATTACGTAGTAAATTAATTAATATTATTAAAACAAAGTTTATTAAATATATTTAAGCTTTTTTTTTAATGTTTAATAATGCATATACATATATTATATATGCAATATTATAGGTTATGCATTTATCATAGAGGATAGAGACTAAATATACCTATATTAATTCCCATTTCATACTTAATAGTTAGAACATTTGTGTAATTGTGTATGCAGTCCTAACTGCCAACATTCTAGTAAATCTGGAAATTTGTTCTTGAAAATGATTCTGCAATATAGTATAATCTATAATGTATTTTGAATTAATTACCTCAAAATATACGTTTATAATAAATTATAATAAGTGTTTGGTATAGACAATATATATTATATACTATACAGAATCACAAAACTGCTCTACTGCGTACGTTTGTGTAAAAAATACAATATTATAACATTTAGGCTTTAGGTTATAGCCTTATAGGTAGGATAAGACTGATAGGAGTAATAAAACAATAATTGCACGAATCATATTATGCACTATGCAGTATTTATATTTTCTATCTTTGTCTAATGCACAGCACGATATACAATTAGTAGACAACAGAGAGAGTTCAGTAATATATGATAAAATTTGTATTATACATCTTCATTAGCAGATGGAACACATTTCCTGTTCCGAATATAGTTTAGACGATCGCCGACCGTCGTTCAGTGTATTATGATTTAGTGTGCTCTTACAAACCGAGCTTATTTGGTTGGACCGTTACAATAATAAAATTGACGTTTAATACGAAAAGGTAAGATATTATTTTGAAATATTATTAATATAATATAATGTATATATATATATAATTAGGTGTATTATGTACCCACATTTTTTTTTTATTTTTAATAATTTATAATAAAATAATTGTGTAAATTCTTAAAAACAAATACAAATGTAGCACGTCTTATAGTAGGTTTGTGATGAAAAATATTATAAAATATGATGTTATGTATGGATCAGATAACAAAAACAATAAAATATGTAAAACCAAAAATTAAATTCCGATTATAGGATTTACATATTTATATAATAATTAAAGTACCTATTACGAATTCATATGCATGTACTCATTACATACGTTAATAATATAATACAATATTATTCTGTACGAAAAATAATACGATACTACATAAAAAGGATTTTTAAACATATTAAAACTTTACATACCTAACTTTATTATACATTTTGATTATAACAAAAAGTGGCGATATAGGTATTGAGTCACTGGCTACATTTAATAGATATCTACTCGTATAGTGCAGTGGTTCCTAACCTTTTGTGGACCACGGACCCCTGATGAAAGACTTTTAGAAATCGTGGACCCCCTAAACAATTTTTTTTGAATACTTTTTTAAACGTCTCATGTTATCATAACCAAAATTATAGTAATTATTTTACGTTACAAATTATGTATAAGTAGACAGTAGACGTAACAAAACATACACATTTATAATTATTCTTATTACACTTAATTTTTCATAAAAATGTAAGATAAATAATTTTATTTTTAATATTCGTAAAATTAAATTTTTTTTTACTTAATGCGATGGTTGGTGTTGCATTTGAGATACAAGTTTTTGAACAAGGGACTTAATACCGGAAAGCTTTAAGACTGTCGCGGGGCCGCGGACTACAGGTTAAGAACCGCTGGTATAGTACTATACAAATAGTAAATACAGCCGCATATAATAGCGACTTCATCACATGAATAATGAAATAGCTAGGTACAGATATTTAATATAAATGTATTTACCTACTATACAGTACCTTAAATAAGTTTATATGCACCACCCCATCTATCGTTTAATTGGCCAAAAAAATTTTTTTTTTAAATATTCACATAGTAAAGTGCTCTCGAAATCAAATTCAAATATACGCGTAACACACTAAACACGTACAGGTCTACATTAAATATTATCCAAGAGTATTTAAAAACATTTTCTAGCTAATACATATTTACTAAAATGAATATAGCCTAACATAAGTTCATAGTGCACCGATAGAAAAATATAATGAGAATAAAGTAAACTTTTATCTACATTAATATTACGAGTTATATTGATAACTTTTTTTCCGGTAGGTCATACAGATAAGTATTACAAAACTTTTGTGTTAAATATTATGTTCCGGTCAAAACATTATTCGATAAAAAATAAAATACATCCGGCGCTCAATAATGATAATTTGTCACAACTCATGATAATATACGGAAGGAAGTTATGTATTTGTTGTTTATATTTTATAGTGTATTAGTTTGAGATTTAAATGAATTTATGCACTTGATTATTAAATTTAATGAAGTTACTGTTTTGTGTGTCTGGTGCTTTTTGCAAGGTATATTATGTAAAATAGCTAAATAAGTAACAGGTCTACCTACTTATGTAACTACTAATTACGTATCTATTGTACATAATTATGTTAAGTATCCTTATAATGAAATATTATAATAAATATATTTTCTCCTCAAAGTAGAACTATTATAAATAAATATTCATTTAATAAATGATTAACTCTTAAGTATAAAATATTTCCATGTTGGTACATGACATTTTTGTAATAGGTAGGTAATATATTATTAACACATTATCTAAGGTTTTTAATTAAACATTTTAAAATTTCCTTTATTTATTCATTTTTTTTTTAAAAAAAATAGGTTGTTCCTACAAATGATATTTATTAGTTATTACCGTGATTGGAATACTTCTAACAGTTAATTTATACTAATTAATATTTTTACATTCTAGAATATATTAAAATAAGATTATTGCTGTAAAATTATCATAGTTAGAAGGTAGGTATAGTCATATAGAAGAATTTTATATAATATTTAAATACTTTATCTTATCAAATAATATATCAATTATCACATAGACGTAGGTACCTATCTACTAATAGTTAATACTAAGGTGGAATTACCAATACACTTTGACTTTTATATATATGTACACGTGTCGTCGTAACTGAAAGTTAAACAAACCACGTACTGGTATTATAAATTCAACGTATTATAGATTCACTATACAGGCATACAGTGTGCCTCAAATATCCGATACAACTTCAATATATTATGACCCATATAGAAATGTATTATTCTATTCTGTAATCTGTGGTATTATGTTTATGTATCTATATTGTATGTATTATGACGACTACTTATCAGTAGGGCTCGGATTTAAATGCCCTAAAAATATCAAAAAAATACCCTTTTAAAAAATGGATTTATGACCTAAAAACTCTAAAAAATGCCCTAAAAATATCAAAAAATGACCTTTCAAAAGCGTCCGACCATCGGTCACGCGCACCACCGATATAATATTATTGCTCGATAAGAAATAAAGAAAATACTCTGATAAAAGTTTAGTTGTGTGCAATAAAATCGGCTAATTGGATGGTGTGACAAAAATTGTAAAAACCCGATAACTTGATGTTAAATTAGTTAAAATAGTTCAAAATGAAAATAATTTATGGTACATAGTACTATACTACTATGTAGTATTTCAATGAGGTCAATTTTTTTAGTCATAATATGATAAAAAGGTAGGTAAAAAATGTCCTGAAAAAATTAAAAAATGCATTAAAACCGTCAAAAAATTCCCCAAAAATTATAAAATCCGCTAAAAATGCAAAAAAATTATTAAGGTTAAATGGCGAAATACTTGAAACATATCTGTAGCTTGGAATGCATCGCATAAGATATTCCAAAAAAAAGATGCAAATGCATTGAAATCCGAGCCCTACTTATCAGTTATCCGAGAGTATTTCCGCGGAAGTTGGCTTTGATTTAAAGAAACATAAATATAAAGGATGAATATCAAACACGGGCCGTATAGCTAACCGAAAACACATTTGATTTGAAAAATTCTAAACAATAGATTTGTAAAGAATTTTGTTCTTATATATTTTAAAAAAATGTGTTTAGTTTTTAAATTTTTAAAGCTATTAGCAGGAAGTCCAAAATAAATGTTGAACGGTTTTTGTTTTCATAAATAATAGTAATAAGTTTATTATATAACTTATAAGTTGCAACATATAAATATAGATGACTTGTATTTCAATTAAATGCCGCTATACTGGGGTATGCCATCTTAAGAAATAAATCAATCATTGCAAAATTAATTAACCCAATTAATTTTTATTACATCTATTTAATGTTAATAATAAACACAAATTGCTGGACAAGACTATGGTATAATTATAATTAGGTCATTATGCGTTTAACTGAATGGATAGAAATTACTAATTAGAAATATATGTCTTTGAAATACGTACGTTTGTGTTGACATTATATTGTACCAACTACCACTCGAAATTACTAATACCAGCTGCAATCCTGGTGGTCGAGTTTCCATCTTAATAAATATTCTTAATTAGGATATTTAATTTATTTATTTATATAGCATTAATACTAAATTAGCTAACCAAACGCAAATTAGATTTCGTGTAGTTATTTTCAAATAAAAATTAGAATAGAGCATCTCTTTGAACTTTTTAGAGAATGAATGAAAGTTAGTTTGTGTTTGGTTATAGCTTAAACATTGTTTGTCGTTCACGAAATAAAAATTTTTTATTAAAAATTCATACACCATCACAGCGGTGGTCAATTAATTTTGTCGTGTGGTTTGTTTTTTAATATGCAATTTTTTTTTTTTTTTTTTTTGACAAATATTTGCTAAAAGAAAAAAATATATACCTATTATCTAGTATTAAATATTGAAAAAGGCCATGGGAAGGGATATATTTCCTTAACTTCTCAACTAATTTTCTAATATTAAAACATCAAAATACAAAATAAAATATTTTAAAAAGTTAAATGTAGTTAACTTTTTGAAATTATTTTAACTACATTATACTTACTTTTAGTGGAACTACTTACTTTACTTAAAATTGTTTAAATTCTAATAAAAAAATTGGCGTTGGCTTCTACTGATATCTATATCATTATATCTTCAGTTAATTTTATTTTAAAATTGTAATCTATTTAGAAAAAATAGAATAATACAACATGCATAATGAGTAGTGACACAACATTTTATTGGGCTTGCAACACTATCTTGCCATGCATTGGATCCATTTTAACTTTTTATTTCTTATTCTGATGAAATATGCAATTCAAATTAACAAAACTTTTAAAATGAAAAAGAACTTCAATTATAAATAATTTTTTTTCTAAATACAAGTAAAATATTTTAATGATTTATGTAGACTAATTTATATTTTGCAGAAAACTTCAATATGGTTCAATTCAAAGCTATTCTTATTGGAATGTTAGTACTATTAGTACTTTGTGAACGCTCCATGTCTTTGGAAGAGAAGGTAAAAAATTTATCTTGTTATAATTTAAAAATAACCGGATGGGCCTCACTCTGCTATGCAGTTGGGGGCACCTCGTTTATAGGATAGGTCATTATTACAATGGATTTGTTAAATTTGAATGCAATGATAGGCATTATTGTATACGAATAACGATTCTGAACAGAGTTAATATGTTGGTCTAAAATGTGTATGTAATAATATAGTATTTTATATTTAAATTGAATTATAATACAATTTCGTAAAAATTTAAATTTCAAACAGTCATAAAATTTTTTCTTTTAAGTTCGGTAGAATTTTTTTTATATATTTTTGAAGATTAGATTATGGACAACCTAGTGTTAAAATTTTGAACCTTAAGTATAAACAGAAAAAATAGTATGAATTTTCAACTACAAAATAACTTGCAAATCATCGCGATTTTAACATATTTTATACAAATTTGAAATTTATGGGTTTAAAAAAAAATTTGAGAAAAACGATCTACAATATTTTCTAGTTATGATAAGTATAACTTATAATAAACATTGTATTAAATTTTTAAGATTTTTCTGATACCCAAATAAATTTTATAGATACTTCAAAAAAAAAAAAACTTACAAAAATCGATAATTTTAATTATCTACAAATTAGTCAAAATACATTGAAAACTTAACCACCTATAGATAACGTCAATATAAACATTTGGTAAAAATGTATTTTGTCAAAACGTGAATTTGCGTAAAATCATTCCGTTCAGAATCTAAAAATGAAATTATTATATTTTAGTACCTAAATTTTGAGCAAAGTACTTGCGAAACTATGTTACTCAATAATGTTTATCAATGTTATAAGAGTGTAGTAATATAAATACATTAGACGTAGATACTTGAGATAATAAATTTATAAATTTGTGGACAGTAAATAGTAAACAAAAGCATTGATTGAAAATAAGTTTCAATTATACTGACAAATAGTTTTAGAAACTAATGGGATGTAGGGGCCTACCACTGATTATTTACATATTAATTATTTAATTTGAGAGTATTTCAATGAAAATGTACTAAATACATAAGATTTTTATTAATAATTTAGATAATATAATATTTAAAATAATATTTACTTTGAAAACTAAAATTAATTATGTATCTGTTTAAATAACAGATAATTAATAAGTCATAATTGAAATTAAACTTTTTTAAGATCAAGTAAGTTTAAACAAATATATTATTTTATTTGTAAATGGCCAACAGAGAAAGACTAAAAAGTTCAAAAATGGTTTACCAAAAGATATCATGAAAGACATTATGGTTAAAGAACAAGGAGAAAAAAGGGTTACCGAGGCACCATTCCCGGTGGACATACCACAAAATATGGAAATGCCTGAAGAACAACAAAGTAATTATTTTTTAAAAAATATGTTATTAGAAATTGAAGTAAAATAATTTTGATTTATGTCATCAATATTGATGAACTTGAAAAAAGATGTAATAATAGTAATTATTAACTTAAATATTTTTATAAGTATTAATAGGAGTTTTATGATAATAAATGACTTTATAAGCACTAAAAAAAATGTATTAGAATCTAATACTTTTCCCCAATATGATTTTACTTTTAATTCTTATTTATGTTTATAGGGACTAGACTCAACATTTTTTATTTTGATTATCAATCAACTATATACTTCAATTTGCTTTCATTTTTGTTATTTCTGTTAGATAAATTTAAAATTGCTCCTTTATGCAGTTGTTTTTTTGAACTACCAAAAAATATATGATATACTCATTGATATTGGGCCATAATTCAAAAGTTCATACCTGTTCAAAGAATTTGGAATCTATAATTAATGATGGCAATTGAAGGAATAAGTATCAACGTTTTAGTGAGAATTTAGTAAAAAGTTGTTAAGAATATTTTTTTTATTTACTGATTTTTAACAAGGGCTAAGGAGATAATAGTTTGGAAATGTTGGTTGAACAAAGCTTAACAGTTAATCAAAATGAATATTAGTGTAATACTTATTATTAACTCATAGTTCAAACTATAAAAATTATACATATAAAACAATATTTTCAATAATATTTTCGATAATATTTGAAAACACCAAAAACAATATTGATAATAAACTGAAATTATTATAAGGTAGTACAAAATTCAATAAAATTTTAAAAAAACAATAATTAGTCATTAAAAAAGGTTAGATATCTTAATAACTTTTGGCCATTGTACCTATTAAACATATTTATACATATGATAAAAGTAAAAATAGTATAATACAGTTAAAAATAATTTTTTTCCAACTAAGTATTAGTGTTTATTATTAATTAATTAAAATTGTATTATTATTCAAATATCACAATTTTAAATCCGGTTGAGAAAATGTATAACAATAAATTATTTATATCTATTCAACATTTATCCAAACAGATTTAATTGAGTCTTCTGGCTTTGAGGATAAAATAGCCTTTGCACCTTTAGGGAAAGAATAAATCAAAAACCCATCTAATATAATACACCCATCTTCACAATGGTTTTCTACAATTGCGGCTTGTTTTATTTTATCAGACTTAACTAGTTCACCTTTTGATTGCCAAAGAAATATTCCCGTTGGTTCTCGAATGGTATACTGTAGATACTCAGAGTCTGGGCTATAAACTAGATTTTTATTGTACTCTTCGGCTATTTTAATGCATTCTTGTTCAGATAGAGAATGTTTACTGAGATTTAGAATCTTTCGAACCTCATCAATACTTATTTTATTCAAAGAATAACTCCATGCACTAGATCCTGTCCCTGTACTAATGCATAGTCCAGATGATTTAATCTTTAATGGTATTTTACCATCAAATTGGCATTCTAATTCAGATGTTCGTCCAGGCATTTTATCACCAATGAATACTTCATTTAATGCTAACATACCAAGCGCTGAATGAGAATCTGGTCTTTTTACGAAATCTTGATACATATTTACTGGTGATTCTCTTTTACCTAGAAATGAAAATAAAAAATTATTACATGATTCGTTTTAAAAACATGTATTTTAATCTTTTCTTTGCCTTTCATGGAAACTCTTATTCGTCTCCTGTCTATAAAAGAAAATTTTCCTTTTTCTAATGTATCAATAGTTTTTTCTATATTTCGAGAACAAATTTCCGGTAAACATAAATAACCAAGTGATGAACTAGGATTAGAATTAATGCCGACAACTGGAGTTTGGTTGTTTTGAACATAACTGGACAAGACTAAAAATGTCCCATCACCTCCAATAGCAATTAGAACATCAGCCCAAGATACGGCAGCAGTATTAATATCCTTAAAATAAAAATGCAATCATTTATTACATTTTATTCTCTATTAATATGATTCATTCATATTAAATGATATATATAAATATTAATACCTTCAAATTTATAATTTTTGATTCAACATCCAAATGATTTATTGCGGAAGTCACTTTTTTTACAATATCATAGTGTTCATAGTGCGATTTTAAAATAGTTTTTATATTTGCACCTTGATCACTTAATTTATCCAGCAATTTTTCTTCTGAGATATTAGCATGTTCAAGACATTCACGTTCAACTCTTGAATATTTTGCAACTAATAAGACTTTTTTGCCTCGCCATAGCTGCATATATCTACGCCCGATACACATTAGTTTAAATGCTTTTTTGGTAATCATTAGGTCCTTGTCATAAAAATCACTGCGGTGCTGGTCGTATATGTAAGCTGACAGAAGCCGGTGAAGCGGAATGTGTTTGTATTTCAGACTGTCCTATTGAAACCGATGATAGAAGAAAAGTAGGATTATTATATATAAAATATTATGTTACAAGTTTTTAAACTGAAAAATCTACAATATGTAGGTTTGTTCGAACTACAATGAAACATGGGGTTCTGATTGTGAAATTCACAGAATGCGTTGCAACTGTGAAGAAAATACAGAGAAATGCAAAAATCCAGAATTTGCTCACCTGCATGTAGAGTACTATGGTGTTTGTAAACAATTAGCTGTAAGTTTAATCAAGCTATTGAATTAAAATGTCAGTCAATAAACCAGTAATACAATTTGTATAATTATATAGAAATGTTCAGATTCTGAAATGGCTGATTTTCCAAGAAGAATGAGGGAATGGCTATTCCAGATAATGCAAGATTTAGCAGAAAGAGAAGAACTTAATCCTCATTTCACAAGAATGATACGAGATGCAGAAACTAACATGACAAAACGTTGGAGTAATGCTGCAGTTTGGAAGTGGTGCGATTTGGATGGTCACCCACATGATAAGTTAGACTTAAATAAATTAATTAATAAAATAATGTTACAGAATAAAATTAAGGATTAAATTATTTTAATTTGTGGTTAAATATAATTTCATGACATATTTCATGTAATTATAATTGTAGTACAAAAATATTAAGCAAATATTATAAGGTTAGGTATGGATGGCAAGTGGTCACAAACCTTACCATACTTTCATACTGAAAGTGCATAGGATTTCTAGGATTGTATAAAATAATTCTTTAAAAACCTACTCAAAACGCTTTTAAGGTGGTTTATAAATTTAATTATAGGTTTAAAATTTTTAACAAATTATTATAAGCCTTTTAGCATATTAATTGATATACCTAATTTCTTACAACAATTTAAGTAAACAAAATATTATATTTGAATCTATTACTTTGGAGGCTTTTAATTTTAATGAATAGTAATTTAATATTTATTTTGTTATTTGCAATAGTTTTCAAAATACAACTTAATAAAAGTAATGCTGAATTTCAGAGCTGTGTCAAGACATGAACTGTTCCCAATTAGAGCACCACTTTTATACTTGGAACATTGTATAGCTCCATTTTTAAATAAATGTGATGCAGATAATGATCACATGGTTACACTAAAAGAATGGAGTAATTGTTTAGAAATACCTTATGTGAGTACTAAATATTTGATACAAATATTAGCACTTTTAAATTGATAGAAAATCTAAAATATCTATTAATAATAATGGCATATTGTTTCAGGAAACATTGGAAGAAGAATGTGGTGGTTTACGTGATGAACTTAACTAACAAATATTCTTATAAAAACATGTTTACAAGAGAAATCAATTATATTTAAATAATGTGATAGATAAATCATTTATGTAGTTTTATTATAAATTTTTTCTTTTGTACGACTATATAATAATACAACACGTATATAAAATAAAATAATAATAATTTAGTGGTTCATCTTTTTTAGTTTAATCATGTACCTATCTATAAGAATTATAATTAGTTATTTATACGTAATTATACATATTACTATTAATAACCCTACTATACATCTAGAGAAGAAATATCTGAATTTAGTATTAATTTAAAATCTTAATAAAGTGGTTAATAAATTATCAATTGATATTTCCAATTATTCTTCCATTCGACATATTGAATAAAATATTACAAAGCAAAAATCATAAATTACATTTAATTATATAATTTTGACTATCTTCTAATATTTTTCAAGTTATTATTTTAGTAATTCTTTGTTTAACTGTGCAGTATTTTTAAGCTTTCTAACTTTTCATTAGTTGTACCCATAGTGGTAATTGTTAACAGCATCACTTTATCCAATATGGAAGGAAAATGAAATAATTGAATCTAATTAGGTAAGTACTTATAGATATTTAATATAAGTTCAAATATACAAAAGTGTAGACAAATAATAATTTAACCTCAATAGGTCTCAATATTCAGAAACGAAATTTATTAAATACTTTTAATTTCGAATAATTATAGTTTTAAATTAAGTCATTAGGTTTTTGAAGATACATGAATACTTGAAGTGATGAATGAAAATCAATTGTGACGCAAATATTTAACAAAGTATTAGTACCCATATGCAATTAATATATATTTAAAATTTAAAATGATTGAAATAGAAAAGTTTCTAATTTACGAGGATATTATTCTACCAAGTTCATTAATATACATGTATAATATAAAAGTACCCGTAAATTGTAATAATTATTTTCACAATGAATACACAAGTACTTACAATGTATAAACATGGTCGACATTGTTAGAAATGTTTCAAAACTTTCAAATAAAACTAAAAAGATACTAAAAAGAGTACTGAAACATTGTGTTTTACCATGGATATTGTTTTACGGTTTTAATTTAGGTAATGTAAGACATAAAGTTGACGAACACTCAACGAAATTATGAAATTAAAACGTCGCCGTCGGTGACATTGACCGATCAACGGAGTGTGTTATATAAAGCACTGATGCTGTCACTCTCGAGGACTACGAGTTCACTGTACGTGTATCACGTGTTCGGCAAGTACGAGGTGCTCGTAGGCAATATTGTGGTGTTCAATCGCATTCAGGATTCAGCATTGACCTTGAGTGGAAGTGAGTTGCACGCCACGAGCTTATGACGGAAAAGTTGGGAGTTTTTTTATAATGAGTTTGTGCACTCGGCCTGTCGGGGCAAAAGCTCGTCACGTGCGGCCGGGAGGGTGGCAGCTTTCGCACGCAGGAAGCGAAAAACCGACCGCCGCCGGAGGGAAAATCGCGTTCGTGCGGTCGGGTGACACTGTTTTTCCGGTTCACCGAATTTCCCACGGGATGTACGTCGCGTCGCCGATAGGTTATCCGACATTTTCATTTTTGACGGGAAAACTATAATTAGCAACGAAATATTATTATTATTATCATTGTCACGCCGTACGTGTGGAAAAATTTCTACAACGTTTTAGACCAAATGAGAAATAACTGGTTGAGTGCAAAGACGGCGATGAGATGATGATGGCGGTGGCGGCGGCGGCGACAACAACGACGATAGGAACGTAGACGGGTGAATAGGACCGCGGGGAGACGTATACCGGTCACCGGGCGTGATAAGACCAAGAACAATAGTGGTAAATCTTCGCACCGACCAAACCGTAAGTACAGGCCGAAAATGCGCGAGAGTTGTTACTTGCGAGGCCTCACACATATTTGTGCTAATAGTAATAAAAATAATAGTGATATTAATAATAGTTGTAATAACAATAATAACATTAATGATAAAGGTCGTGCCGTCGTGGGAGAAACGTCTGTGCGACTGTGTACCGAGTCCGCAGCAATGAAACCCAGCGAAACCGTATGCGTATTGCGTACGCAACCTATGCGCGGATGATTCGCGAACGAAAATTTGAATTTGTTTTTTTACTCTTACTTTTTTATTACTTGTCTTCGTACACGGATGGTGTGTTATTGTTATGTATTGCACTGGCTGTCGTCGAGTGGGTGCGTTTCGTCTTTCTCTTTCTCCAGACGGCGTCTACTTTTTCACCATAAGTCGTCGTTCCCGTAGGTGTCTGCGTAGATTTTTCGTGCGCTCGCACTCGTCGGTCTTCGGTTTGAGCGGTGTCAGTATGGTTATTATTATTTTCCCGTCACGATCGGAACATAAAGACGTACATCAGTACGTGTATCGGTGGATTAACGATACTCGCACGGACAGTGGACACTGCGGCGGCGGCAGCAGCAGCGGCGAATAGTGAAAGTTACGTGTTTCACTTACGCACGCATACGCACCACGCCGTGGCCGTTGTGCTATTTAATTTTGTTATTGTTGTTTATGAAAAATTATGTATTATTGTTTTGTTGTGGTGGTGACGACGATGATGAACACGGGGCGGTGTTATCCTTATCATTGCGCGTTGTAACAAAATGCCTTATCTCATAAGTCCTACTATGTGTGATAACACCCCGCGGTTCGTGCGCGAAACGGCGATAACAGCTGTGTGCATAGGACAAAATGTGTTACGAAACAATCATACGCGTAGGCTCGGGGCTCGGAAGCAGGAAATCTCCTTTGGAGTTCGAACCCATAGTAGGCACGGGCCTCAGATTAATATTAATATAATATTTATTGCTCTATAGCCTATGCTCGGACCGGTCGCCTCTGCGCATTATCTGCAATTGTTTTTAGGTATATAGTTCAAACGAAATAATAAGACAATATTATAACAATAACAATATTATTGTGATCACTATTATTCTTTTTTATGGCTTTACCTTTGAAAATACTTTATCTAGATGGCTGAATCCAATTTTATTTTATGATCCGTCATCCTAATCAATTCTATTTACTAATACTTGGTAATTAATTTTATTTTGCCCAGTTATTAATGTTTTACCGCTCCATGAAGTATTAAAAATCGCGTTACCTTTAGGCCAAGATAAAATATAAAATGGTAAAATATTTTCAATTATCTGTTAATAATAATAGTCATGTCATTAGAAAAATAAAACGAAAGTTTCTTTTAATAATATATAACTATGTATCAGTTATTGTACTTGTACACGTTTGTGTCTAATGAGCATACATATTTTTGTGCATAATATTGTTGTTGCCTGTTGGAGACGGGTGATTACGAGTAGGAAATTTGCACGTCTTAAAACCCTACTCCCAATAACTGAGCATCTAATATAAATTATAATTTTATGCGCCATATATAGATCATTACATAATATAAATAGCAGACATTATAATATGTTTTATCATTTATATCCATATAGTTTTGAATGCATAATCATAATATATGAAATGTAGTTATAAAATAAATGACGTAATATAATTCTTCATAAATATCTTGTTAATAATTCATAAGTCAGTATGTCAACGATCCCATAAAATTGTTGTAGGAGTAGTAGAACTGTGTCGCAGTATTTGGTACATATAAGCTATAGGGACTATATTCGACTTGTTTAAAATTTAAATTATATTTATAAATTATGGTGTGTTAATTAATTGATCGTGTACATTCTCAAACTTTCTCAAAGCTTCTAAAAGGACGCCAATTCGTCTTACAAATTTACAACATAGCAAATTTGCATTCAGTAGTTCAAATGCTGTGTGTTAGCTTTAATATTAGCGTAAACTGACTTAATATCAAACATCGTGGGAAGAACATTACCTGTGTATTGTTGTCGGTTATATACGATACATATTTTAATTTATAATCAGTTACGAGCATCTGTACATTTGTATTTTAGTAAAAAGTCATGGCTCACTTAAAAATAAAAACATCATAAAAACCGACAACAAAACACTCGTATGTCAGTTTGCGCTAATGTAGAAGCTATTGAACTACTGAACATGGATTTGTTGTTCGTTTGTAAGATATGTGAATTTAAATATTCATTTGTACTAGACCGCCATGGAATATGTTACATTTCAATTAAATGATTAAAGAGATTATTATTAAAGTTTAGTGTACCTATATAAAGAAAGTAAATATTTAGTTTTAAGTGAAAAATACTAAAAGGAAAAAAATTGCGTTTCAAGTACATGTTTTTATTATAATAGGTAGTGATTTTTTCTTACGTGTTTGAAATTGTATTTTATCTATATACTTAATAACTACTGTAGTTTTATTGATAAAGATACAGCCATACATGTATTATAATTTAAACGATTATGCGGTTGTTATATAATATACCGCTCACGGTACTTACCATTTATATTTATATTTATATATATATATATATGTAAAGTATACTTTTATTGGGGATAGACAGTTATTTTGTTGTTGGATTTAGCTTATATAATATACGACAGAATACATTTTTGATTTATCGAAGTACAACTTGGACAATAAACCATAAAAAATAATCAATACCGATTTTTAAACGATCCATTTGGAAAAAAAAGTGTAAAACCTAATAAATAACTTCAGTATACATTTATGAATTAAAATATTGTAAATATATAATTGATAAAACAACGGATTAACCTAAAAAATTTTATAAATTATTTTTATATCATATTATTTATAAGTAGTTATTATTACTATTATTATCATAGATTAAACATAAATTAAATTATATTTATTCTTTGTTATTAGTTATTACCTTCAACACATTTAAAACGATTATTTGTCGATCACTATTTTGATTATTCTTGGTTGTGGTAAATATTAAAAAAGAAAGATTTGTAAATATATCAAATAAAATGTTAGTTAACATAATAATTATTTGTAAATATTAAACGACACATTTTTGGCAATTTTTTTTTGTACTTACTTATATTTTTTTTGTCTAACCCCACTGTAGTACATCTAGCTCAACATTTTAGAAAATTGTTTGATTATTTAAATTATATGGAAATTGTGTTGATCATTTCAATTAGATTATCTATGAAGTAATAGTAGATTGATACGTTGAATTTGAATTTTTGAATATCAACATAATATGTTGATATTCAAAAATTCATTTTATCATTCATTATATCATATAATGAATTAATTATTTATCTAACTGCGCAAAAAATATTCTTTGTCGTCCATTATGTAGTTATATGAGACTATCGAAAGTGAAAGTGTAAAATTTCGTACCATTTCTATACACTGTCTGCTGTTGAGTATTGAAATCTGATTGCAGAGTGTTATTATATGTATTACTTATTAGTATAATTTTATTATTTTAAATTTTTTCGAATTCATTACAATTTTACTTATACTCGTCACAATCTCAAATGTCTTAATTTTAACTTCGAAATGTTTTTAGAATTTCAATGGATAAACATATAAAATGGTTTTAGATTTAAAGTAGTGAACATACTATTGTGCAAACTGTTTATTTTTATTTTTATACCTGTAGGTGTTATTGATTAAATTTTTATTATTGAAAAATATTTGTGTTGTACCTATTTACTTCTAATACAATTTTATTTCTGGAAGATACCAATTTATCATGCATATTATTTTGAGTTTCTGAAATTTTTAGAAAATCAATGTAAATATTAGAGAAGGAACTGATGTTTTACTAGTCTTAGTTTACTGTTGTTGGTAAATACGTATTGTAGTATAAGTACAAAATGTGTATTACAAGATAATGCCATGTTTTAAGTTGTAACATTTGTACATAAAGTTCTGGGATTTTATGACTTTGAATTTTATGTGTAGATTCTAACATTATTATTTTATAAAAAATAATCCAAGGCAGGGTAGTTCAATTTTTTATAGTTGGCGGGCCGATTTACACTTTCATAAGAACATCTGAGGCCGCCAAAGGAAAACAAAAAAATATTATTATTTGTGTATATAAAATTATATTGATACAGGAGTACCTATACACTTGACTAGATAGTTATAGTAGTGATAACTGATTAGTGATTAGACTCTCGAGAAATAGAGAATGCTCAAAAACCAGCAATTATTGTTAAGATCACGATCTTATATCGCGAAATTATATGTCATATTACAATTTTGTTTTTATATTGTGATTTTTTTTTCAATATAAGTAATCGAAAAAAACTAAAAAGGCATTGAGGGCTGCGGGTTGGACTACCGTGATCTAGGGTTTATGAACATTTTAAATCTAACACTTTTCATAGATCAAGTTTGATATTTTTAATTTAAAGGGTTATACCGTGTAGTGAGTACATATTTTGAACATTATATTGGTATAATACTATAATGGTATAAACCAATAACACTATCATATGGTCGATTATTTAATTGTGTATAACGTTCTATGATTTTTATGCTTTTAATGTTGAAATAGTGGTTACATATGGTAATTTATAAAATATAGTATGCTATATATATATATATATATATATTAACGTCGTTCCAAATTGTAGTCTTCTTGCTCCATGTTTATACTAAATGCGCTGTTTATGTGTAATACTATAATATATGTTCACATTTAAATTGAACACTAGTTTTAACTTTTACTATAGGAAAATGTTTATAAACTTAAAATAGGGTGTTGTCTTTTTTATTACAAGAAAATTAAATTAATGCTGCCCTTGAATTATGGTTCTATTTTTACACACATGAAATTTTTTTTATATAATTTTAAATAAGATTATTTTATTAAAAATGATCACGTATCAAGTCTTATTTATATAGGTTAAACTTACGTTAGGGCTGTAGCCTGCAGGAAAGAATGCTGAAAGAGCTTGATAAAACTTGTAAGAAAATATTCAATATACATACTTGTAATGTGTTGAAACCTTAAAAAACGATTTAATTAATAAGAGATACAAATATTAATGAGGTGTTTGTTATTTGTCATAATTTTCAATATTTTAACTATGTACAATGAACTTAAAGAAAATTTAAGAATGCATTAATTGTGTTATTTCGAGTTCTTCAATAATGAATTATATTTAATATTTATAAACTAATTTTGACAATATTGTACATAATAAAAAAATCATAATATGTAAAATCAAACCCATAAATTATAAATTAAATTATAATTATATTATGATTTATACTGAAATAATTTTACAATTTTCTGATTTGTATATTGCATAATATATGAATCTGATAGCTGATCTTATAATTTTATAATACTTATCTTTTTGTAAATTAATTTATATTGAAATCGTAAACTAACCTGATTTATTAGCTATTATGTATTATCTATTATAATTCGTAAACATAATCACATGTAAAATATCCGTACCTATACTGGTATATCTAATTATTATCTGTACACAAAATGCATTTATTTTATTTAATAAAATATGAACATTTACAATCTATAACCACTGGCGGATCTAGGATTTTTTTTGGGAGGGGCTCAAATTTTCAAATATTGTGTTATATGTGTTATAGCTAGTAAAACAAACACGAAATATAAAATACAGATAAGATTACAGTCATCAATATCGCTTTATATTATCCGAAAACGGACGGTGTCGGAGCCACTCTGAACGATGACTTATAATCATATGACAACTAGGAATATATAACTACCAAAGTGTGGGGGGGCATGCCCCTCCCCCCTTGAATCCGCTACTATCTGTTGCTAAATACGTACGATCTTTAAACATATTTAAATAGTAACTCCCTCTTTTCAAAATATGAATTTATTTAATTATAATATTAATTTAAATTAGAAATATTATAAGGTTGATAATCATATACTTCTTCTTTTTTCTTGATAAATATTTACGGACAAATATCTAATGCTATTATTTCACAATTTTCCGGTGTATATTTTTACTTGCTACATCAGTACGTCACTGGTTTGTGTCAATTGTCACTTTTTGCCAAGCTTCATATCTTATTTAATGAATCATTTTAGTATTCAATTATATAAATGTATTTTTTTCATTTCTTATGCTTAATAATATTTATGCTGTTCATATTTATACATTAAGATTGTTTGCCTTATAAGTTATGACTTATGAGTTATGAACTAAAAAAGTCTTGTATATAACATTCTTTTGTTTCAAAATTTTAAACATTTTTTTTTGTCTTCTCATGAATTGCACAAACTAAATTATTTTATTTGAGTAGTGTAATAATTACTTACAACAGAATAGGTTAGGAACATTTATAATTTTAAATCCATACGATTAACAATCAAAATTCAATATACTATGTACGAGTCGTTTTCTCGTTAAATCTGTCTGCTATAATATAATACTGTAATGTACACGTGTAAACATAATGCTGTCGGTTTATTTTACATGCAACTGGTATGATACCAATAATAATGATAATATAGTTTTCCCTATTTCCCACGACCTGCAATTTCACAATTTTTCCGGGAAAATTAATTTCTCTTCAACGTGTACGTATATACCTAGTACCTACCATACACGGCTACTTTACACGCGGTCGCGTGCGAGTGTATTATAAAAAAAAAAAAAAATACGATACTATAATATTATATTATATACATACATGCTTACTACACATAATATTATTATTATTTTTTATAGTGTGCCTACAGTTTCACGTGTTAGTTCGCGATTTGACTGGCAGAGCGTATCGCTCGAGGGCACTACGCCCTAGCCACGTTGTTGCACCGCCGCCGTCGTGTTGTCGTCACGTATAAAATGTATGAATGTGCGTCGTTCAAGCATGGTGCACACTAGGCAGGCCCTGGTTGTGGTAGGGGTTTCGTCGCGCCGTCCCGCCAACACACGCACTGTTTAAATACATTCAATCCATCCCCGGTGCACGTCAATCCACGTCCGTACGCTGGAACCGCTTTCAAAATGTGTGGTAAGTAAACGACGATTACTCTATCTATCCTTATAACATTTTTCATTTTTATTATTTAATTTATTTTTTTTATTTTTAAATCATTCTCATCGTAGCGATGTTTTGTTTTCACACCTCGTATGTCTGCATAATATTGCACATGTATCAACCCTATACCGCAACCGTACTAGGTGTTATGCAGAATATCGTAGAATTGTTGGTTTTAATCGTAATTATAATTTTAATTATAACCATGGCATGTTAATATCTTATTGCTGCACATCTAAAACGCTTTTAATTTGTTACCTGCAGAGTAGTTGACATTAAATAATTACACATTTATAATATCCACTATACCGGTTACAATACCATATCATAATATAAGAACGTCAGATCAACCGGCTTTGAATGATAATCCTATGAGAATTTTCCATGCTTTTCCGTATAAATATTTTTAGTATTTTTAAGTATTTTAACTATTTCAAAACGTACTTATATATATTGTATGATAATATACATTTTAATACTTATCTCATATAGTTTTCAATATTAGCTTAGACGTCCATCAATAGAGTTAATCCTTCAGAATTTTTAAAAATTTATGTTATCCTACCTTTTTATTAACATTAGCTTTCTTCGTTAATTAGCAATTTTTTTAAAGGATTTTCGCAAACATTATTTAAAGTAAATCCAAAATAATTAAATTAGATCAAAGAAAAAAATATTTACTAAAATATTACAGTTATCGATGTAAATAATTCATTTTTTAAGAAATTGTTAAATATACCACGTAACTCAAGAGGAATCATATTTGAACTTCCTGATCAATTTTTAATTACGTTGAACGTTACTTAGCCTTAAATCAGGGCGTAACCTTGTTTATTATGCAACAGTTATAGTCTATAGATATATGTAAGTACCTAATATACCTTTCTCTGTTAATCTAAAAATAAATCGATCTCTGGGTGCATTGTGGTGCATTTACCTTAGAGGATACTAGCTGTACATACAAAAAAAAGATAAAGACCAAAGCTAGGTAGATTAATCATGTAGAAGTGGTGTATGAACCGGTTGCTTTGCCGTTCACTTTCATTGGATATTACAACATGATGTTATAATAGGTTTCATACTTGGATCATTCCCAAAATGGTTATTTGTTTGTACCTCTATGGACAACTTTTTTGGACTAAATAATTAAATAAGTTTTAAATTTAATTATACGGAGAACATTTTAATGTATTCACTTATACTTAGTTATCAAACTGAATAAAATGATAGTTTTTATTCATACAATTTGCCAATAAAATTTGGCAAAAAAAATAATAGGAATACTTGTTATTTATTCTAATTAATTCATATAAATCGTTTTATTTCATCTCTTAAAAATTTTATTGATATTCGAAGATAATAGATTTCTATAGTAGTTATTTTAAACTGACTATATTTTGTTTAATTCTTATTTACATATCAAAACGTTCGAAAATATTGAGAAGTATAACTGAATTAAATATTACTTTATTATGTTAGTAAATATTATATTAGCTTATGTGATATTGATAATAATATAATATATTAATAATATATTGCCAATTAAATTATAATTATTTTTACATCTAACAAAAATAGTATCATGTTTTTCGTAAATAATATTACTTTGAACGGTATAATATTTAATATATTGGTGTACATATTTTTCATAAAACGTAACCATTTTATTTTGTATATTGGCAGTTTTGTGATCTAGCATAAAAATGTATTAATTATTATTATAATTCTTATTTTTAATGTTTGGGAACTTATTCAATAAACGCAGATAAATTAAAATCGTTATTAGGTAGTCAGAACAGATCAAAATATTGTAATTATTGCTTAAAAATTAATTTTAATAAAACTATAAATGTTTTAATTATTTTTGCTTGTATTCAGAAAACGGGGGGGGGGGAGAAGATTTAATGTATATGCAATTTTATATTTTTATGTATTGGAAAGTTGTTAAACAGGTAGGTAGGTAGCATGCATATAAAATATTATTATTAATGATTTATGTTATATGCATAATAAACTGTAACGTTTAAAAGCTTATACCAGAAACGCCTTTTATTTTTAGGAACTCGTATTAAGTAATTTCCGTGATTATTACATTCACATTTTTTTAGTTTGTATAATTATTATTAGTGAAGTAGTGAACAATTGAGTACCTTATGCGTTTTATCCCGGCGTTATGATTCGATAAACTATTATGATAAATGTATTATTGATAATTAATTACCTACGTTAAAGTTAACTGTTACAATTATTAATGAGAATTTGTTTTGTTTTATTTCAGGAATTTTTGCTTATCTCAATCATTTGACACCCAAATCTAGAGAAGAGATTATAGTTCTTCTTGTAAATGGTCTAAAGAGATTAGAATATAGGGGATATGATTCAGCTGGTGAGCAACATTTTTTCAGTTTTAATATTGATTTACGAAGTTGGTTTCAAATTAATAAAATACTAAACATTGAAGCTAAATAATAGATTGTATTCAGTACACTTCAAAAACTATTACAAATATTATAGCTTATCTTAATGAGTAGTTGCCAGCTATCCGGGAATCATGCTTTGTATTTGTTAATTCTCCGGTGTTGCGAGTTTAGTAGGTAGGCACTAGGCAGTGGCACATTTAGGCATATTATTACCGAAGGTAGGTAATAATGGATTGTTGTTTTAAAATTATTAATAATGTTTGTATCTACTTGTTACGTTTTCTATATCAGCTGTTTCAGTATATTATTTTTTTTATATTAATACCTTTTAAATAAATAAGAAATTAGTTAAAAAGAGAAAACAATTTTTTATAATGAATAATTTGACACATATCAGAAAAAATTGCATGAGTGGTATATTTAATTCTACTTGGTAAATATATTAATCATTTTTATTAAATAAAAGAAAATGCTCTATATATACACTAAATATAAATAAGTATAATATTTGGGAAATTGTATAAAATTGCAAGATATATAAACATTTTAAGTAAATAAATGATTATTGCGTCTGTGGTCTGTATAATATTGAGTTTTTAATGGTAGCTGCCAGCTGGTAGGCATAGGTATTTAAGACAGTTAAAATTAAACTATTAAGTGTTATTTACCAAATAATTAGCTGTAGGCACTACCTATATGATATAATATCTATCACCTTGAATAATATATTTTAGTGTTTAAAACCATATTACAATTTCATATTTATGTTAAGATAAAATATTTTTTGTTATTTATTGATCATAAAATACTGTAAAAATAGTTAACACATATAACAACCTATATATTATGTAGGTAAAAAAAAATAATTATTTCTATGGTGATTCAAATTATAAGAAAAATTCGTTTTTTGATATTAACTGGGTTTCCTTATAATTGTTAATTATTGATAGTTAGGTAGTAATTATTTTTAAAGAAATCGATACCTTAAGGCTTAGGACATATCAATTAATATTATATTAATTTAAAGACAGTGTAGTTTTCTATTTATTTATCTCTTATTTAATCATAACTCTATTAAAATGTTATGATTAACAACTGATTGATTTCTTTTTACCATATATTTACGTTTTAAAAAGGTATTGCATTCGATGGTCCTGATGGTAAGGATATAATGATAGTGAAGAAAGAAGGAAAAGTTGTTGCCCTTGAAGATGAACTACTTTCTTGTGAGTTTTTATTTTTTATTTATTTATTTTAGAATTATTAATTTTTATAAATTAATAATTTGTAGTGAAAGATCAGCTTGATTATGAAGAAATCCAAAACAGTCACGTTGGTATAGCCCATACACGTTGGGCTACTCATGGTGTGCCCAGTTGTGTTAATTCTCACCCGCAACGATCGGACAAAGAACAAATATTTTGTGTAGTCCATAACGGAATAGTAACTAATTATAAAGAAGTAAAAGCATTTTTGGAACGCAAAGGATATTATTTTGAATCAGAAACCGATACTGAAGCTATTGTAAAACTAGTGCATCATATTTACACCCAACATCCCAATTTATTATTCAGAGAATTAGTCGAACAAGCTGTTCAGCAATTAGTATGTCCATCATAATTAACTTGATTTGGGAGAGTGCATACTATTGATGACATTAATACTTTTAGGAAGGGGCCTTTGCATTGTGTTTCAAAAGCAAATTGTTTCCCGATGAATGTGTTGCAACTCGAAGAGGAAGTCCACTTCTTGTCGGTATAAAGTCTGACACGCGGTTGGCCACTGATCACATTCCGATCCTCTACAGCAAAGGTACTATTAAACGTAACAATCATATATCGTTTAAACGATTAGTATAAGTTTTTTAGTCAAATTGGCACATTGGTTGTATTTTTGTTTTTGTTCCGTTTGTGTGTGGCCCGTGAAGATTCGATAGACGGAGAGTCTTTTTCATTAACAGGTACAAATCATTAGACAAATCCATAAATCTATAATGATCAGAAGTAAATTAATGGGCTTTAGCATTCAAAACAACTTAGGCATGTCTAGCGTTGGCTTAACATGGTGGTGGCACTAATAATGATAATTCGTGTAGTTAAAGATCCTCGTAGGAAAAAATGTTTGTCACAAGCAAATTATTCGACTTACAAATAAGCCTAAGAATGTCGTACTCAGGTATATATATTTCTAAATTTATAATATTCTAATTTATTATAGTTATTTGGTATGCATTACATTTAAAATTAAGCATACACATTATTACACGGCCGTGTTTACAAAGACGAGTTTAAGTAGCGAAGTATACGTGTTTTCTAATACGTAATTTTGTGAAGCTAATAAAAAATGTTAAAGAAAGTCAGATACCTTTAATATTTTTGACTTTTCATTTAAATATTTGTTTATTTAGTTAAATAACAATTAATATGGTTAATTAATATGGTACACACTCTAATCTATGCCTAGAAGAGGGTTTGAACTTTGGGCATTCAAGATTTTATACTGACTAGACAAAATGAATTTAACTCCATCGTGATAATATGGAAACCATATTAGTTATTTTTTTTTCATTATTCATATCGGCATATCGTTGAATTAAAATGAATTCAACGATTTAAAGATCTAATTAATTTTTATCTAAAAGAATTATTAATGCAATAAATCGATCGTTTAAGATTACTTATATGCTGACAATACGTTAAAGAAGGCATTATTGATAATATCCTTGGTAGATAATGTAGGTAGATACTATATAGTGCATAATATTAAGCAATATAAGGTAACGGGAAATCATTGCACGTAAACTTTTTTAGTACACAACAGTTAAACTGTTGCCAACTAATAGCCAACCAACCAACTATCAACAACAATAAAAAATCACCCGTACTGAAATATTAACTTAAATAAAATGATTTTTCAAAAATGTATTCGATGTTAACTATTTTTTTCATAAGTATTTACTTATACACGTGTAAAAAATCATAATATTATTAGACAGGACTTACTATGGAGATGGTTCCATTGATTATGCTGTGTAATCGTGAAAAAAATGTGTGGGAAATACGTATATACCTCATACTTGTTAACCCCTTTCCGCTTTTCCAGATCTCGCATTACCATCCCAGTCTATAAAACATGTATGTACTTCCGTTATTAAAAAGTAATTTCAATAAATTATAAATTGTTTTAAATCTATTAATTCATTATTAGAATATCAGTTATAATTGCATAAAAATAAATCATATACTATAAGGTAATGATTATTTCTTATTTTAAAAACGAACTACTTTTTAAAATATAAATATACAAATATATTTTTATAATCTTTTCAAAACTTACAAATTTTGTAATAGTAAATCAAATATATATATAATCTATTATTTATATATTATGGTCATATAGATATATATATTCATGTGTATAATACACTTTAAATAATAAATACTATTAAACTATTTAAATTATTTAAATATTTTTAATGATAATGAACAAGTTTTATCATTTATTTTTATTGGGATTTTCAACCTTAAATACTTTAAGTTTGTAAAAACGGCTCGATTTTAATTGATAAAAAGTTATTGTCAAGTTGATAATTTTCATAGTATTTGAGTATTATAGTTAATGAAACTAAAATATATATATATATATATATATATATATATGTAGGTTGGGATTAAAAAGTTATTATTATTTGATATAATTGGATGATAGTTACATAAATAACATAATGGTTTTTGGGGAACTTTTAAGCCTTTAAACACATTAATAATATATTTTACATTCATCTTGTTAAATGTTTTAGTAACTAATCTTACAGTTTGATTTTAACAGCTACCCTGGTTCATTGATTATATTAATTTAACCCGATAATATAATTTTAGTAAAACAATATTGTTATTGTCTTAAGATAACGTCATATTAATTTGTTTTAATATCATCAATCATTTTGAATAATTATTACAACCAGTTAAAATCATATATTTTGTTTTACGGAAGTTCTAAATTAATATATAATGACATATCACGAAATCAGTGGACAAGTGGATATGTTATGATCATCACTCAATTCGTATTTATTTAGTTTTATAATTGCTCCTTAATTTTTAATTTAAGATTTTATAACATAAAAACATAAATATAAATGTTTTTAATTTGTTGTACTTCTATTTGATAGCTATTGACTGTTTAAAAATATTATATTATGTGACGTTGTCTTAAAATTTATTTTATAATTAATATTGAAAATGTTTTATAATTTATGAATTGTATATATATATTTATATATAATGTAAATAAATGTAGTCTATAAATAGACTTGCACCTTTTTTCTTTTGAAAACCTAATATGCTATAAGGAATAAGGTGCATGTAAACTATAATTTTTTAGAAATTAATCAATATAACACTTGAACATGTGAAATTATTTAGAACATCGTTATATTCGTGGTGATAAAATGTCTATTCCCATTCCAATGCCTCGTCAAGAGAGCACATCTGAGTTCCATCCTCTAGGAGATAAAGAAGAAGTTGAGTATTTCTTTGCATCAGATGCTAGTGCTATTATAGAACACACTAATCAAGTTATATACTTGGAGGTTTGTATTAATATTTTGCTCATAAAATAGACACTTCAATTTATTTTTATAACTGATTTTAGGATGATGATGTTGCTGCTGTTGGAGATGGTCGATTAACCATTCATAGGATGCGCATGTCTACGGATGATCCTCATGCTAGAGAGATCACTACTCTTAAGATGGAAATTCAACAAATTATGAAAGGCAATTTTAGTTCATTCATGCAGAAAGAAATATTTGAACAGCCAGAATCTGTAGTGACAACAATGAGAGGCAGAATTAATTTTGAAAATCAGACTGTAGTTCTCGGTGGCATCAAAGTAAACAAATTAATTATTATTTTATACATTATTAAATGCCATTTTTCTTTTTTTATGAGTATAACTAATGCTAGTTGTTAAAACAAATTATGTAAACATTATTTTATAAATGATAATTTTCTATTTTTAGGATTACATTCCAGAAATAAAACGATGCCGTCGATTAATGATGATAGGTTGTGGTACAAGTTTCCATAGTGCTTTAGCAACACGTCAACTGTTAGAAGAACTTACTGAACTACCTGTTATGGTTGAATTGGCTTCTGACTTTTTAGATCGTAATACTCCAGTGTTCAGAGATGATGTTTGCTTTTTTTTGTCACAATCTGGTATATTTTTCAAACTCATTATATTATATATTATTATGTTTAAAAATTCTTTAAAGTTAACTGTCATATTAATTTCAGGAGAAACTGCTGATTCTCTTTTGGCTTTGAGATATTGTAAACAACGAGGAGCTTTAATTGTAGGTGTCACAAATACAGTTGGAAGCTCCATCAGTCGTGAATCTCATTGTGGTATCCATATAAATGCAGGACCAGAAATTGGTGTTGCTTCCACTAAAGCTTACACGTCACAATTTATTTCACTTGTGATGTTTGGATTAGTTATGTCTGAAGATAGAATATCTATGCAACCCAGAAGAAATGAGGTAATATTAAATGATAATTAACTACTGGTAAATTTTGTTTCTTAGTAGAATAAAATTACCAGAACCTAAATTAATTTATTTATAGATTATCAGAGGTTTGGAGAATATAACAGATCAAATTCGTGAAGTATTGGCGGCCGACAAAAAAGTAATGGAATTAGCGGAATGTCTGTATCAAAAGAAATCATTATTAGTCATGGGAAGGGGTTACAACTATGCTACATGTTTAGAAGGAGCATTGGTTAGTTTTTAAGTGCATCATTATGGTGATTGATATTAATGCTTGTATATTTTTTTCTTTTTCAGAAAGTTAAAGAACTTACTTATCTTCACAGTGAAGGCATTTTAGCTGGTGAATTAAAACATGGACCGCTAGCCCTTATTGACAAACAGATGCCAATAATTATGATTCTCACAAGAGATCCAGTCTACAAAGTATGTATTTATATCTTACGTACTTGTCCTATAGTTTTTTTTTCTTAGCCTTCTTTGCCAACTATTTTGGGTTTCCTCTACTTTACTTACTGTATTACTTGAAGTATTATTTATCTTAATTAATTTATATTGTAGAAATGTACTAATGCATTGCAACAAGTCACTGCCCGTGAAGGACGTCCAATTGTTATATGTGAAAAAGATGATGTTGATACTAAACGCTTGGCTTGGCAAACAATTGATGTTCCGCACACTGTTGATTGTTTACAGGTAACTCAGTTTAAATGTTTGGTGCTTATAAGTTATTAGATTCAGTTTGTTGTCTATAAAAAATGTTCCCAAAACAGTTATTGTTGATATTTGAATTTGTTTATAGATGAAGGTGGCTATAATAAGTAAAATTAAAACATTATACAATTCTATTCTTGTACTAAAATTATAAATACATAGCTAACTTTGAAATTTATACCTAATACAGTAGTGGATTTGAAACTAATTTAATAAGAGGAAAAATTGGTATCATAGAATTATAGGTACTAACAAGGACATAACTGAAAACATATTTCTAAGAGGGGAAATTTGTTTTAACACACAGTAGAACTTCGAGTATCCGAAATTATTAGTACCTCACCGAGTTCGGATAAGCATAAGTTTGAATAATAGAAATTAAAAAAAATATATTATTACAATGAATATAGATGTATTGTTACTTAAATATAATTGACTTATTATATTTATTATTACACATTACATATTATGTTATTACTTATTACAAATATAAGAATATTATTAAATATTTTAGACATATATTAGTAATTATAATGTATGTATTATTATTTCTCTTTGACAAATTAATAAATTTTTATTTCCATTATTAAATTACGTATACGTACATAATGAACTTATAATAAACTGTGACCGGACGTGTGGGTTGTAATATTTTACTCATTGACGTTCGGGTATATGCATTGAAATAAAATAAAGTTCAGATAATAAAGGGTTTGTATAATGGAGATTCGGATAGTCAAAGTTTTACTGTACTATGCATTTGTATTTTTATACGTTTTAAGTGTTTTTAATAATTTTAGCAAGTTCTGTTCTTTCTGGACCACTGAACACATCCTCAGTTTAATAGTCCTTCTATACATCAAAATTTAGGATTACAAGTTTTCAAAAATTTGAAGTTTCTAAAAAACCAAAATGGTCCTAATTTTAAAAAATTAATATTTTATAGCCTATTTAACAATAATATTAATTTCATGTTTATTTTTATTGATGATTTTGAAAATCAGTGTAAAAATTACAGTGTTTGCTAAAATTTTAATCTCTCTTTTAATCTTTTCTTATGGGAGAAAATTAAACCCAAACTCCCTTCCTCTGTCAGTACACTACTGATTGTATGCTGACCATTAAGGTTAAACTTTTTATTTATATAAAAGTTTAAAAGAATGTAAATTTTTGTATAATTGGGATATGGAATGTATTTAATGTATGCACAATGTATTAATTGTCTACAAATTATTACTATCATACATACTTGTATGGTACATTTATCATTTAAAAAAATTTGCTTTTATATCTTGTTATCTTTATAATATTTCCCTTGCTATGTGTTTATTTATTACAAGTTTCATCAATGAAAATGTATAAAATTGGAAGTTAGTTATTCCAACAGCCAATAACCATTTGCTGATGTTAAACTATTCATGTTAACTGATATAACTGATTGTTACAACAAGGTCAACCTAATAATGATTGTTTGGCACTTATATTATTTATGAGCTTTCTGAAATGGTAATATGCTTTAAGGGATTGCTGACTGTTATACCGATGCAACTGTTGTCTTACCACATTGCTGTAATGCGTGGCTGCAATGTTGACTGTCCCAGGAATTTGGCCAAATCTGTGACCGTTGAGTAAAATTAATTTATATCAATTGCATTTTTCATATTGACAATTATAGAATTTATTGCAACTCCGAATTGTATCCTAAATAAATATTAATAAATATGTGGGTAGGTATAGAAATTGATTAAAAAAAAAAAATAGAAAGTTTTTTACTCATTCCAACTCAAAATTGTATTGATGTTCTCAGTGTAAAATTAGTCATAATTAACTAATTTTATATACATACTCATTTTTAGTATTACTTTGTTTTTATATAAATATTTTTTTTATTTGTTCAAATTGTTTAATTATTATTTTCTTTTTCTATTAGAGACATTAATATTTGACATTTGTAATACTGTTAAACTTAATAAGCAGTTTATACTTTTTTAATATTCACATATTATTTAGGTATTTTTACATTTATTATATTATTATTTTCATATTCATTTATTATTTTAATAATATTAAAAAATACATTATTGTGATAAGTTTTGTCTCCAATATTTTATTATGTATAAAATAAAAGTATACATGCGTTTATAATACATTTTATTTTATTTTGTACCTACATTTGTCCATACATGTTTCATATTTGTCATATCTTATAGAATTAAATATTGACAATTTAATATCAAATAATGAAAAACTTATACTTCTTGATGATTTATAGATTCAAATGCAGTAGGTACTAACTACTAGGTATAGTGGATTATCAATAAGTCAATACTGTCATCAAACATAAATAGCTATGACCTCCAAATAATTTAAATCGCCCCAAGATTTTGTAACGGCTTTGCTCACTTTAGGATAAACATACAGGGTAAAGGCATAAAGGTAATGATTCTTCCTGTTGAATTCAAGTTAGCTGTTTTATTTGTGAAGTGTCTCAAAACATTCGAATTTTTAAATCTATACTAGTACTATATAATACTTTTATTGCTGCTGATGCACAGATTATAGTATGAAACAAAACTGCTGTCATAACTACTGTAAGTACATACCAATATCGGCTACTATAATATATTGAATAATAATAATATCGAATTTTAATAAATTATGTATATATTTTTAATAATTAATAAATAGGCATGTTGTACATTTGTTATTGAAACGTAGTTGTTATAATACTATTTAGTGTTTTTTTTTTTTTTACAAAATTGATCTTGGGAAATTTTTTTTCATGCTTTTATAGTAAACTGTTGAAAATTAATAATTTTCATGGTTTAGCACACTTAAACGTTAAAAATGTTTTAATATTTTATGTCACGTACGAGCCATCGTAATAACAATAATTATAATAAAATGTATCATTTCGTTGGTTATTACGTGTCTGACGGCCGTACGTATAATATGTAACATGCTATCCATCGCGCCGGTTCATAAAAAAAAAAAAAAAATTTAAAAAAGTTTAATTAATTAAAGGAGCTCAACACCCGTTTTCCATATCTTACAAATTGACATGTCGCCGTGCGTACAGTTGCGTACGCCACAGTGCCACACATCTCGGGCACATATACGTCATCTAACGAAATATCGGATAGTAAAAAGTGGCAAAAAGAAAGGTTGTCAAAAAACACAGTCGGTCCGGAAAGGCAACATTTTTTTCATATATATACGGATACAAATAGTATAATATGTAACAGTGGATTATCTTTAGCACGAATTCTTCAACTAGCGTACTATTCGTGTCTCGATGCACCTCGGATTACAATGGACAAATTAACAGGCCGAGGAAATTGTACATCATCTTTGGATTGGATACATTTATATCGCGGTTTTACCGTAGAAACTTTCGAAAGACATGGGAAAATGGGTGGCAAAAATATTGTCATCCGAGTTGACGAAAGTTTGTTACGGGGATAACGAAAAATAAAATCGAGGGTGGTTATTAAGGGCGGACAATGCTACAGAAAGTATAAATATCGATGAACCAAGCGATTATTATCGAAGTGTCGCTAGAACTGATACAATTATGTATCTGCACGATACTATACTATAGTACAATCAATAACAATATTCACAAAATCATTACGTGGGTCATTTACTCATTTCATTATATGATTAAATGAGATGAGGATAAAATAATCATCACACGTTTAAATACTGTCATCCTTAGTAATACGCAGGTGTCCATTATTATACGACTGCGGTGATGCGTTTCTATATAAACCAATGCATAATAACAGTGTTTATTCTATTTCGAAATCGATGAGGACGACCAGTTTTTTATATGTTTAATTCATTGACATCGTTCAATATAATATTATTAAATTATTATTATTTAGCAGTTGTTATAATGATATGCGTGTAGACAACAAATATCGGGGGGGGAGGGGGGGCAACTGTTGCGAAACCTCATCGTCGCGGTGGCCAAAATTCAGAGATCATGTATGTATATTGGCATTCGAGGAGGGATGAAACGCGGCGGGAAAGCAGAAAAAAATTGCAAAATATCTCTCTCCCCTCGTCGAGCCGTGGCCGCCCCTGGCAGACTTCGACGTGACCAGGCACCGGAGGGATTCGAACCCTCGATCTCCTGTTTACTAGACAGGCGCTTTAACCAACTAAGCCACGGCGCCGATGGTGGTTGGGGGCCATGCAGCGGTTATTTAAAGTTCTACCACCGCCGCGTCGAAGCGCGTTTATCGTCTGTTGGGGTGAGGCTGGGAGGGAGGGGTATAGGCGTGTAGCGCACGCGTACACTCGCCAGCAGTGATTTTATCGCGGCCCTTGTAAGAAATTGTCTTTATAAAATACAACAACAGGAATCACATTGAAAATATAGTATTGCACCCGAATAATAGCTAACGGTAAAATAATATTTCATACCTCATGATAATTTAATAATCTATTTTATAAGATAAATGTTAACAAATAAACGTGTAGGTACCCAATAAAATGTTTTGCATCATGCTATTTCTTGAATCTTATACCTAGTAAAAAGTAATTTTGTTTTTGTTCAGCATACCTATAATTCAGAAAATTTAATTTCAAATTCATACACTTGACCCGAAAAGTGTTCGCTACCTCTGTATACCAACCATATAAATATTGTCATCGGAGTAACGGAAACGTGCAGAACGGCTGATTTACACTAATTACATACTTACATATTTTTCTACCGCGTCTTGACGGGTTACGCCGACCGACGATCACTATTGTTAGGTTAGCTGCCAACCACGTTCGTCTGTGATTTTATTTTCGTATATATACGTGTATATAATTATGTATGACGATTTCCAACCACGTAACTAGTCGTGGCGAGACAGTTTTTGAAATTGGGAAAACGATTGTATAGAGCAGTCGTACTTACTATGCAGCTAGCTGAATTTTTTTCATGGGAACCAAAAATAACTTTAAATTTTTGTTATTGTTCAAAAAGTATAAGTCGTAGAAACTTGAAACTTTTACCGGTTGTTTAGATTGGTATTTTCTTTTCAACATATTTTATCAATTTTTAAGCTATCTATAGGCTTTTGAAATATTCGATTTTTTTTCGCATGATTATTTTTGGCAATAAGCGCAAATATTGACAAAATTCGTCAAATTCATGAATATAATATGTTAATTATTTTGTAGTTACAATTTTATAAACATTTCTTTTTAGAAGCTGAGAATTTAAATCAAATACTAGGCTGTCTATCAGTTTGACTTAGAATAATTATAAACAAATTCGAGGGTTATTTTCATAAAAATTGTACCGGTGTCTAAAGTCTTAATTTTCACATAATCAAAAATTCACGTGTAAAATAACGATTTTTGTTTTTGTTATTATTAAAAAAGTACTAGTCGTAGAAATTTGAAACTATTTCAAAATTCTTGAATAAGCATTATTTTTTCATTCTTTGATTTTCATAAAATGTCGCTTGTATTTCAAATTTTACTTGTATTAAAATAAAATATACTACATATTAAATATAATTTATTCTAGGCTGACAAATTATTTCCATCAGAATAGTTTTTCGTTTATTATTGCCATTAACCTATTATTGCTTTCAAATTAATCACATCCATCATAATGACCTACTCTATGCCCGATGTTCACTACACTCCTACGGTACAGCAAAGCGAGTATCCGATTTTTTAAATTATTATTCTTATGATTTTTGCCGAGACTAGTAATTTAAAAATTAAGTAAAATATATTAATAATTAAACAGTGTAGTCCATCACAAATTTATTATATTTTTTTTCTTAGTGATTTAATATTGTTCAAAATTATTGATGTACCTATTGATTTTTTTTTTTGAAGAATTTAGTTTAAAAAAATCATAGTAATACATCCATATCACTTAAATGAAGATCTAAGGCCAACTAAACATTTCAATGCAAATAAACGGTTAGTCTGTCGTCAGCTATGTACGATGTATTTCTGTTATTGTCACTTAAAAGTTTTACAACTATTAAATACAAGGATAACATTTAAATAATTAAGTTTTTATGCATATGTATTGCCGGAAAATGTTCAACGGACGACGTATAGAAAATATATTTGTTTAGGGTCGAACGGAGGTTTAAAATATTTATCATTGCAACATTATTTGTCATCGTCGGTAACGTATTCCATGAATTATTACCGACAATTTTCAGGTCACGTATTCAATTTTTTCCATCTTTATACATGGCTACACGGCACACGCAACGTTATTAATTTAAGAAATAATGGTAGATTTATACTTCAGTAGATAATATACGCTATACACTACTGCAGCTGACCGTTCGATTTATTAGTAATAAGTAATAACGTTCAAAACGCGGCTTATGGCGATATCTATATGCATATATTTTAGCAAATTAATACCGATGCGGATACCGGTCATATATGGCTTATGCAGTATATAATCATAATGATTAGGTACAATGTTCTTTAATTTATACTCGAAAGCAATTTAGTTAAATCGATAATTATATTATTATAAACACTTGTTTAAAACGCCCCTATTATAGTGGAGTACCGAATACTGGCTTCGGCCATATACTCATACGGCAAATGAGCATCCAACTGCGTCAACTTAAAAAGAAAAAAAGAAATAACAATTAGTCGGTGGAAATGAATGTAAAACAATATCGATGAAAATAAAAAAAATCGAAGAGTACATTTTGAATTATTTAATAAGCACACAGCAGACCCGACCGTCCCTTTGGGGCCAAGGACGGTCTGTCACCACATGAGTTCATTTCTGTGCGAGTTTCTGTAGCGTCGGACTACTTGAAGAGACCCACTATAATATTATTATATTCACGTAAACATACACATAATGAAATATTATAATTCATAAATACATGCCGATATGCGTGTACATCGTGTGTGCCCCGTACTATGATTACTGTTTTAGATTCTGAACGGAGTGATGGAATCTATTGGTTTTACAATGATGTGTGTGTGTTTTTTTTTTATTTTTTATTTATTTATATGTATATTTTTTTATTTTAGATTCTGAATGGAGTGATGGAATCTATTGGTTTTACAATGATGTGTGTTTTTATTTTTTTATTTTTTTATTTTTTTGTGACTGAGGATACGATTTTTGGTAGTAAAAATGCTTCAATATTCTGAAACAGCAACTTTTCTGAAAGGAAAGTGAATGTAGATGGTACTTGAGTAGGTCAAAAATGCAACTTTTTTAATATTTTTTGAAAAAAATTTTAATTAAAAAATATCGGAGATCGCTTCACTCAATTTTTTTTTATTAGCCCATAAATCTCAAATTTGTATAAAATGTGTCAAAATCACGATAATTTGCAAGTTAAGTTTATAGATAAAAATTCATAAAATTTATTCTGTTCATACTTCAGGTTCAAAATTTTAACACTAGGTTATCCTATTACTTATATAGTATTAATATAAGCTACTCTTCAAAAATCTTTAAAAAAAATTCTACCGGACCAAAAGGAAAAAATTTTTTGACCGTTTGAAATTTAAATTTTTACGAAATTGCATAAAATAGTGATTTATTGTAAATGATTTTAAATATTTGTTATAATTCAAAAAGTATAAGTTACAGAAACTTGAAATTTTTACCAGTTGTTAAGATAAGCGTTTCCTCTATGTCATATTTTTTTCAAAATATTATATTGATTTTTAAGGCACTTATAGGCATTTAAAATATTCGAATTTTTTACATTTTTTTTTTTTATTATAGGCGATAAAAAAATTTGGCTTGTACAAAATATTGGAAAATTTAATAGAAGATTGCATTCAAGTAGTTTTTATTGTCATTTAAAAATCATCAAAATCCATAGCCACAATTTTATTTTTTATAAGCATTTGAACAGCGAATATTGATATAAAATTACATGTAAAATATAATATTAATAATAATATATATATATTATTAGTATAATATTCTAGACTGACAAATGATATCGGTTTTTGAAATTTGCTCTAACTCAAAAACGAAAAACCGTAACAACTTGAAATTTTCACCAAATCTTTATATTAGCATTATCTATCATACTTACGTTTTCAAAGTATTTTGACATATTTTGATTTATTTATAGACAATTTAAATTTTCGATTTTTGTAAGTTTTTTTTTTTTAAATATCTATAAAAATTTTTTGGCTGTCCGAAAACTCTTGAAAATGTATTAAAGAATTAATTATAAGTTATACTAATTGTAACTAAAAAATATCGGAAATCGTTTCACTCAAATTTTTTTTATAAGCCCATAAAGTTCAAATTTGTATAAAATATGTTAAAACCGCGATAATTTGCCAGTTATTTTGTAGTTGAAAATTCATAAAATTTTTTCTCTTTATACTTAAGCTAATCTTCAAAAATATATGAAAAAATTTCTACCGGACTTAAAAGAAAAAATTTTATGACTGTTTGAAATTTAAATTTTTACGAAATTGCATTATAATTCAATTATAGACATTTTAGACAAACATATTAAGTCCGTTCAGAATCGTTATTCGTATACAATGATATCTATCATTGCATTCAAATTTAACAAATCCATTGTAATAATGACCTATCCTATAAACGAGTTGCACTCCACCCTCAACTGTACAGCAAAGCGAGGCTCATCCGTTCTTTTTTTTTATAATATAGTTGTTATTAACGTTATTTACACATTCACGCACACGACATATATACTAAAATATCTGTAATATTATATCCCTATATATGTATAAACCAAACCGATTTGCGGGACTCTTCAGACATTATAATTAATATAGTTTTGTTTGAACGGGGAATTCGATTACCGAATGTGTATTTCAATTTTTACACGATTACGTAATCAATAATAAACCAGTTCCTATCCACCTTAAAACACAATAGTCATTTGTGTTGCTTCGAAACAGCAGAACCGGTCTATGCTTGCGACTATAGTCACTATAGACCTCAGGTGTTGGATCATAAATTATAATATTATACCATAATATCATCTAAGCCAGCGGTTCCCAAACTTTTTGCGAGATGGTGCCTCACGTGAATATCACAACAAAAATATGCATAATAAATGAACACTAGTTAATTTATTACAGGCACACATGAACCATTTTCATCAAAAAATGAGACAACTTTTTCATCCATTGCCCAACTTCCACAAAAATATAAATAAAAATTCATATTTCCACACAAATAAATACCTTTTTTATCCACTATGCATTTTCCTCATAATATTTTTTCAACTGTCATATCACTCTGGATAAACATTTTTAAAAGAAAACTAAGTTTTATAATAATACCAGTTGCTGATACGGTAGTAGATACCAGTGGTGTATTTAAAGTGGGAGGGGGTGCTGGGGTTTTCTTCCCTAAAGATTTTTTGTTGATTATTTTAAAGCGATATAAAATAATGATGCCTAACCATCGTGAAGTGAAATTTGTAATCATGATTGAACCACAGAATAGGTCCAATGGTTGAACTATACAGATTATTGCACTAGAACTAGAACATTCTATTAGAAAATCTTCGAAATACGGCTGATAATAGTTTTGAAAAATTTTTCCAATATGCGTCTAGATTAGCAATAAAGATAGATGTTCCAATAAATTGGTCTACTAAGAACTATAAAATACCAAAAGAACACAATAAATTAGCAAGTAAACAAGTAAATTCACCAAGAGAATATTTCAAAATTTAAATTCTTTTACCTTTTTTGGATTTATTAATGTCTAAAGTATCGATTTGTTAACCATAAAACTACTCTCGCTGGATTTCTATCATTATTCTCAGATAAAATAACTACTTCAAATATTGAAAAAATTCTTTGAATTAGTTAAATATTACGAAATAGATTTATAGGATCATAATATAGACGTATTCATTTTGGAGTTCAAACTTTGGATCCAAAAAGTATATATGTACTTCCCATAAAATCTAAAAATGCAATGGAAGTCCTTATGATATGTAATAAACTCAAACCAAATATATTTAAGCTTTTACAAAATGTTGCAACATTACCAATTTCAACAGAACAGTTGAGCCGAGAGTTTTTATGAAAATTAGTAATACCTATTATTTAAGTTCATATAATTATTAGTATATATGTTAGCGTTTCGAAATTTGATATTTTGCTCAAAAATAGCAAGTATACTACATATATGTAACTGTAGACAATTTCGTGGGAAAATGGATGATCGAGAAGTGTGCATATATGTATATATGTTACGGGAAAAGTGGAAAATTCATTCAATGTATACAATGCCCGAACATTGTGCACATAGTCCTATGTTTATTAGGCAATGTAAATTGTGAAGTATTTATACAAAATAATCTGCATAATATTTTATGTTTTTATTGCAAATTATTAATATTACATTATTTTTTTTTATATACAATTTATTTATGCAATATTGTTTTGCTTATAAAGTACAAATAGTTACATTATTATTATTATAATTTATTTATTTATACTAATTTATTCTAAGTAATTTTTATTTTTTTTTACTAATCATACTATATTTATTATACTATTATATTATTTATTTTACATAATTAATAATCATCAAATGATAAATTTGCTTAAATTACACATTTTAAAAATCGTGAAGTACATTTATTCTAATAATTACATTATAAATAATCATTAAATGCTACGTCTATTCTTTGATTAAACACTAACTATTATACATAATTAATTAATTTTTATATTATTATTACTTTTATTTCTATTAAGTTTAAAACAGCAAATTGACTATGTACATCAAAATGCCATTCAAGCAGTACATGTGAAAATAAATAGTATAATAGTATAATAAATAGAATGATTAGTAAAAAAAAAATAAAAATAATTTAAAATTAATTACTATAAATAAATAATAATAATAATTATAATGTAACTATTTATACTTTATAAGCAAAAAAATATAAGAACACTAATTTTTATTTAATGATTATTGACTTACTTCACAATTTTTATTGCATAAGTAAATTGTATATAAAAATAAATAATGTAATATTAATAATTTGCAATAAAAACATAAAATATTATGCAGATTATTTTGTATAAATACTTCATAATTTACATTGCCCCAATATATATCGAATAATGTGCACAATGCCCGGTAATTGTATACATTGACCGAACTTTCCACTTTGCCCGTAACACACACATACACACACACACACACGACTGGCGAGTGGTGGAATATAAAGGAAAATAGAATAGACCTTTATTTAGAGAAAAATGGAAGTGGAGTAAGACGCCAAGATGGTATACCATTTTAGGAGGAAAATGTCTACGGTCTATAAAAGATTGGCAACGATCATCGACGGGTGACATTCTGGATTTCGTCCCCAAACTTGACCAGGTTCACTTACCTCTTTTACGACGATAATGGGCTAGTGGCAATCAGATACGCGTGGAATTCATCCTAACGCCACAAATTAATTAATTGAGTTTTCACAATTGAGTCAACCAATGACTGATACCAGTGGTCGGACCACGCAGAATTTGAAGCATGAAACTACGTAAAATAAAATCACCGTGTACAACGTACCCACCATAGACTTATAAAATAAATAAATTTTATAAATTGTGTCTAAGGTATGCCCGCTATCTTCATTTACAAATAATTTTTCCTCAACATAGTTCTATAGTACCTGATTAGCAGCAGCTATGATTCATACAATCGGTCCCTCGTAATTAAAATATCAGCGGGCCACCGAGGCTTTCCGGTGGATTTGTCGAACCAGGCTAATGACGCTTCGAAAAAATATGTTTACGTACTATCTGTAAGTATAATGTTTTTTTTTGTGTCCACAGTGTATTATAATAACGAATGCGTATGCCGCCGAATGATTGTTTTACAGTGCCGTACTTGGAAATTGTCGCGGAGAGAATCCTGCAGATGTTTTCCGGGTCCCGCAATGGATGACTAACGAAACAATAACAATAATATTAACATAATATTCCTTGTATGATATAATTATACTATTTTCACTAAAAAACATTATTCAATTCGTTCGATCTATAATCGAGTAAAGTAAACTATTGTATATATCGTATGAAAAACGAATTTTTTTCCTGTTAACATTTCGGCTGGAACCTCGCAGAAAAAAACAAATAGGATAAAAATGAGAAATGTTCATTAAATTGAAGATGCTTGTCTGGTTGTGAAAGTCCTAACGGCACAAAACTCGATAAAATAAATCAATTACATTAAAATTAAAATATGCACATACAATTGTATTATAATATACCGGTCAAGGTGATTTATTAATAATAATATTAATAAATAATAATTACCACCTTGTGTGCTCTCCATACACTTGCGTAGTATATATTACCCATCGCGGCCACCTCGCCGCCGCCGCCGCCGCCGAGGGGCACGTGAATTCGGTACTTTCCAGAATATTGTCCATTAACATACACGTATAATATAAAATAGTATGTTAAACAATAGTTAATAAAAAAACCGTATTAAAATCTTATATAAAATTGGTGATTGGCATCTATGCGCGCGCACAGCAGTATATACCGGGGATCCGAGAGCGTTCGTCGATGTCCATCGTCTCTTTATTGCAAACAAAAGTGGATTGGTAATCTGTAAAACTATGCAATAGCTTGAAAACTGTTATCACAGTGCAATTATTATTGTTGTGGCTGTGCGTCTATGACTATTCAATAGGTACTGTAAACGGTTAATTTAGTTATTAATTATTATCGGTATAGGCAACTTACAAATGTTATAACATAATAACTCGTCAGTTTTCGCGTATGTATTTTATAACTCTTGCATTTCACTATTGGTCTTGCGTTCGTATATATTGTCGGTAGTTCTATCGTGTACGCACCAAATCCTGTGCATACTGTTATCTAATTTTTACACATTGACATTGTTTGTAAATATAATACTAAATATACGTCATGTAAACGTATATTATACATTTATGTGAATGGCCGTCCCTGCCCCCTACAATTCTTACCGTTTGTTTAACATCAATCTTAATATACGCATGCACACACACACACACACGCACGTACGCATACTCGTCACTCGCATACAGACACTTATCTCATAATAGGTAAACTGTAATACTTCTGTGGCTCTGTCAATACTGAACAACTTGTAACAGACTGTCTTGTTACCGACTCCGTAGGACAACATAACAGCCATCTATGATTGTAAAAATCCTGGGATATACTTTTGTAAGTTATTTAGCGTTAGTCGTGATAGATGAATTCAAATCGATTTTTATAATTTTTTTCCAAATATTTTGAATCTCATATTTTGCTTCCGAGCTGCATTATTTTAGATTCTGAACGGAGTGATGGAATGTATTGATTTTACAATGATGTGTGTTTTTTTTTTTTTTGTGTCTGACGACAACTTTTTTGCAGTAAAAATGCTTCGATTTGCTTATACAGCAACTTTTCTGAAAGGAAAGTGAATGTAGATGGTACTTGGGCAAGTCAAAAGTTCAACTTTTTTAATACTTTTTGCAAAAATCGTAAAAAACGTTAAAAAAATTACGAAAAACAGGAAATTTTACGCAAAATCACGTTTTTACAAACTACATTTTTTTAAAATGCTCTAACTCAAAAACGAAAAACCACAACAACATGAAATTTTCACCAAATCTTTATATTGGTGTTTTCTATACATAGTTAAGGTTTCAAAGTATTTTGACATATTTTGACTTATTTATAGATAATTTAAATTTTCGATTTTTGTAAATTTTTTTTTTTTTAAACACCTATAAAATTTAATTGGCTGGCCAAAAACTCTCGAAAATTTAATACAAGGTTTATAATAAGCTTAACTTAGCTTCACTAGAAAATAACGGTGATCGGTTCACTCAAATTATTTTATAAGCGCATAAAGCTCAAATTTGTATAAAATGTGTCAAAATCACTATAATTTACAAGTTATTTTGTAGATAAAAATTCATAAAATTTATTCTGTTCATACTTCAGGTTCAAAATTTTGACACTAGTTTGTCCATAAGCTAATCTTCAAAAATATATAAAAAAATTTCTACCGGACCAAAAGAAAAAAATTTTATGACCGTTTGAAATTTAAATTTTTACGAAATTGCATAAAATAGCGATTTATGGTCAAACGATTTTAAATATTTGTTATAATTCAAAAAGTATAAGTCGTAGAAACTTGAAATTTTCACCAATTATTAAGATAAGCATTTCCTTTATGTCATATTTTTTTCAAAATATTATATTGATTTTTAAACCACTTATAGGCATTTAAAAAATTCGATTTTTTTACATTTTTTTTTATAATCGGTGATAAAAAAAATTGACTTACACAAAATACTTAAAAATTTAATAGAACATTCCACACAAGTAGTTTTTATTGTCATTCAAAAATCATCAAAATCCATAGGCACAATTTTTTTTTATAAGCGTTTGAACAGCGAATATTGACATAAAATTACATGTAAAATATAATATAATATATAAAATTCTAGACTGACAAATCATAATGGTTTTTTTAAAATGCTCTAACTCGAAAACAAAAAACCGCAACAATTTGAAATTTTCACAAAATTTTTATATTGGTGTTCTCTATACATGGTTAAGTTTTCAAAGTATTTTGACATATTTTGACTTATTTATAAACAATTTAAATTTCCGATTTTTGTAAGTTTTTTTTTTTTTAAATATCTATAAAATTTTTTTGGCTGTCCAAAACCTCTTGAAAATGAATTAAAGGATTAAATATAAGTAATACTAATTGTAGCTAAAAAATATCGGAGATGGTTTCACTCAAATTTTTTTTATAAGCCCATAAATTTCAAATTTGTATAAAATACGTTAAAATCGCGATAATTTGCAAGTTATTTTGTAGTTGAAAATTCATAAAAATTTTTCTGTTTATACTTAAGATTCATAATTTCAACACTTGGTTGTCTATAAGCTTACCTTCAAAAATATATAAAAAAAATTCTACCAGACTTAAGAGGAAACATTTTATGACTGTTTTAAATTTAAATTTTTACGAAATAGCATTATAATTCAATTTAAATATAAAATACTATATTAATATTAGTGGTGGGCATATCCGAATTTAAATAATCCGGATTATTCGGATTTATCAAACCCGAATTTAGTGAATCCGGATTTGACAGGTTATCCGGAGTATCCGAATTATTCAATTCAATTTTGCTGTTCGATATCTCATTTTTAAATTCTAATTATATTTAAATTCATTAACATACATTTTTGAACGGGTATATTATATTTCTGATGCATTCAACTACCAGTGTTGTTTTGTGCTTAGCAATAAAAATAATTAATTAATCTGAATAATCCGAATAATCCGGATACTTCGGAAAATTCGGATATGAATTTAATTCAAATCCGGATTTGAATATTCGGATTTGATGCCCATCCCTAATTAATATATACACATTTTAGACAAACATATTAACTCCGTTCAGAATTGTTATTTATATACAATTATATCTATCATTGCATTCAAATTTAACAAATCCATTGTAATAATGACCTATCCTATAAACGAGATACACTCCACCCCCAACTGTACAGCAAAGCGAGGCTCACCCGTTCTTTTTTTTTTTTTTGTCCAATAATATTTAATAATATTTTTAGCCATGGGCCACAAAAAAATAAGCCACGGGCCACGTATTTGACGTGCCTGGTGTAGAGTGTATTATAAATAAATTACCTACTTTAATAGGTTATACGAGGAATTATTGTTTACAGTACCTAAGTAATATTACTAATAGCTATTACTATTAATTATTAAAGTAAGTAATGGCGACAATATTACCTGCGATTGATTTGACGCAATGGTGAATATTGTTATGGATAACTACTTAAAACTTTTCCCACAGCGCAACGTTTAATAATATATTGAGTTGTAGGCTCGCATAAAATAATATTGATTTCGGTCTAATAATAATTAACTATGGGTATTTGGGTAAACGTTGGATAAATTTGAAAATAAATACACTCACGGAATATATATATATACCTACGATGAAAAAATGAATTATTTACTAAATAGGTATTGATCCCAGCGGTCGTAAAAATATGAATAATATTCACTTTTTACTTAAAATATAAAATCGTATTATTATAGTATTGCCTATCGCCTTAGCACATGTCATTCCCAATTAAATACGCGAAAAATTATTCCTTTTTACAATCGATCAATTTATATTGCCATGCATTACCGTGACCAATCGCATTGGTCTGCGATTCGATGGATGTAAGTACTTATATATGTTTTAATGTTGTAATCATTAACGACTGTAAAAGTCGATTTCGCGGCTGTTCTTTCTTATAGCATACCACTATTGAGCTTGCTACCCTACTGACTACTGCAGTACTGCAATTCAAAATAAACCTCTTACCGTCCTGGCTGTATGGTGGGTCTAGTGTATCGGTCTTTCACGCTTCGTTTTTCATCCACAACAATATATATGACCGTTAAATACGAACAATCAATATAATCGTGTGAAATTATACTTTTAATATTATCCATACTGGGTTATACATCATGTAGGTATATGAAAAACTATATATAGTTTGGCTTGTTTAATATGATATTGTGCGTTGTTATAATTTATAAACAAACAAACGAAACGTATGTTACGAGGGATATTATTATGTTTATCATTTCACTAAACATGTGCAGCGTATAAATGACCTATTGAATATTTTTGTTTGGCCGATTGTTCAGTTGGATTGAAAATTAAAATTCATTGGATTTTGTCCATAAAACAAAAGTTTTCAGAAAACCTAATCGTCCATAGACTATGTAGGTATACCTCCTATAGCAGGGATGGACAGTACCGAGTTATACAAGAGGGCCTATTTTTAGATCTTTAAAATCTATAATAGTATAATATAGAAAGCAAAAATGTAAATCACCCAATCATTATGTTATTATGTTAACTATATTATATAATAGTTCTATAAATATATTTTTAGACATTTAATTTAGCATACTACAGTTCAATACTATAGACAAGCATATTAATATCTACATTTCACAAAAAACATAATGGAATATAAGTGCATGGACCAATTGCGCCTAAAACAAAATTTTTATATACCAAATGTCAATATACCAATTGCGCTGCATATATTTTAGGGTTAGTGTACCAATTGCACTGCATATATTTTAGGGTTAGTGTACCAATTGCGCTGCATATATTTTAAGGTTAGTGTACCAATTGCACTCTTTATATTTTACGGTCAATATACCAATTTAATATATTTTATAACA